>JARVLU010001462.1:8703873-8725537 GCA_031762415.1 Simpsonichthys santanae
ATATACAGTATATATATATATATATATACTGTATATATATATATATATATATATATATATACTGTATGTATATACATTTTTTATTTTTCTATATTAATTTTTGGGATTTTTGAATGTCATGATGTTACATTAGAGCCTGGTCATAATTTAAACTCTTAAATTTAATTTTATATCTCAACAAATTTTTGATCAATGAGTCGAATCATCCCGTTTCCAGCTCAACAGACAAATTGTCAATCTGACGTCAAAAATCAGATTTGATGTATTTTTTATTTTTATATTTCTCAGTGAATACAACAAAGCTAAGCAACTCATTTCCACTAGCAGCAGAACGCATGCCGTGCAAATGTTTATTAAGAATTGTAAATAATTTTACTGTAAACAGTTTATTTTAACAAATATTGAATGTAACTAGATTTGGGGGAAATACTTTGTATGCTGTTACTAATAGTTCTCAGTGAGAAACTGGAATTGGCCGAAATTGGTATCAGCACTTTAACGTGACAAAAACAGGAAACCATGATGGGTGCATCTTTAATTTTTCACAGAAAAGAATGACCTGAAAATGTTGTTGTCAAGCCTTAATCAGGCCCTTTATCGCTAATATGTTTTTGTTAGAATAGAAAACGTTCAAGGTGTAAAATATAATATAGCGTAATTAACACTGCTGGTTAAAATAAATAAATAAATAAACACAGTAGCCTACAAGGAAGTCATTGATCGCTATCTTCATATTTCTTCTGCTGCAAGCTTGTGCTCTGGGGTGAAAAAGAGGCTCTGCGAATGCAGGACATGTGATGAAGCTAAATGATTTTGGTAGTAGGAGGCTCGTTAACCTGGCAAATAAAAATAAAAAAATGTTTAATTTTTTTTTAATCCACAGCATTGTATTAGCTACAGCGTTCAAAGACTGTGAAAAAAAAAAATAGTGGCTTATAGACTAGAAATTACGGTACTTAACTCCTAATTTCCTCACCGAGACTTGTTTAATACAAAACAAAAAGCTTTCTGTTTAAACAATGTGTTCAATTATGAACAAACTGAGCTGCGTTTATAATCTAATTAATACTTTTTGTGTTGCAGGGAGTCCTTGTTATCCTGCTCAAATATACGGTAAAGACAGACGTTTCTGGAGGAAATACATCCAGTTTGACTTCAACCAACTCATCAGATTGGCCACGCAGGAGATCCTTGGCTTCAAATGACCGATGTGACCTGGAAACTCCTCAGCAGATCTGCTTTGGTGCCTTCACAGACTCTAAATTATCCTATCATGTTTTTCATTCATTTGATTTGTTAATTTGTGTTGACTTATTTCAATAAAAATATATATTTTTCTAGTTTCAACTTTTGACATTTATTAAAAAAAAAAAAACATGCCGATAATAAAACAAACAAAAAACATCTACGTGTGCAATAACTCAAAAATCTGGGTCTCAGAGTAAAGCTGCAACCTCAAAGCAGAATATTCACAAACTAAACTAAAACCTGTGCGTGAGAGTTCTCGAACCAACCTTTACCTGAGTTCGACTGTCAACTCTGAAAACAAATATTAACCTTTACTGATCAGAATGACTGTGACATTGTCTACAAAAGAAAGAAACAAGTCAAATTTATAGATGTCTTTTTAGATTTTCAGATTAAACGTTTTTATTTACCAAGCACTAGCTGATGCAAGTGAACGCTGGGTTACAAACACATTTAAAACTCCTTTTCAAATAAATAAAAGCAACAATATGTTAAAAAAGTAAATCCGTTTTACACATACATTACAAGACAGATTAGTAATCCCAACAGGAATGTCAAGAACAAATGTATAATCCTTTAACTTTAGTGACAGTAGATTTTATTTACAAAAAAAAACAAGGAAGGTGTTCACCTGCTGGGATGGAAACTCCCAGTGGGGGAAATGACTGAAGTTGATGATCAAAACAGCTAAATTAATATTTTCTTATTAGCCAGCAGACTCAATAACCAGACTGACAGCTTGTAAATGACACATTCTCCTGCTTCCTGACATGCTAAGTAACAAAACATTAGTGAAAAACTTTATGTACCCTTAAAGGCCAAATATTCTTGACTAGAGTGTAATACGAGTGTTATTTCAACGGGATCGACAATTTAAAATGCATTTTGGTGTATTTGTTTGCAGTCTTTATTATGAGGTCCTGTTGGCCGATCTGATTTAAAAAAAAATATCTCATAGCCTCTTGAAGGATTTTAATGAAATGTTTAGAAATGATATGTCATCTGCAACTCATTCACTTTTGGAGTCGATCCAATTCAAGTTGGTTGCCCTTGTCAATGGGAACAAAAATGGCTACAACTCAGCTAATCTTACAAATATTGAGCTAAAGTTTAGTTATACACAACACAAACACCGAGAATTTTACTTTGGCCAACATTGTTGCTTAAATATTTGGCATTAACTTTTCCTAACCTGTGATGGACTTGCGACCTGTCCATGGTGCACCCCGCCTCTCGCACAGTGCTGGACATGGGCACCGGCGACCCCCGTGACCCAAAATGGAAGAAGCGGGTAAAAGGTAATGGATGGATGAACGTTTTCCTAACAGAGCACTTCGCTCACAGATTGTAGGGTTTACTCATGGTTTCTAGTGTTTCCAAAAGCAGAATGGGAGGTAGAGCTTTCAGTTATCAGGCTCCTCTGTTGTAGAACCAACTTCCAGTTGTGATGATGACACATTTACTTTTAAGCTTAAGTCTTTATGATTAATCTTATAGTCAGGGTTGGCTTAGTTTCCTGAGCTATCCCTTACATGCTGCTGTAGGCTTAGACTACTGGAGAACAACTTGATCACATTTCATCAAATTAATAGCTACAAATGAAAAGTTTGTATTTGTAATTATTTTTATCTTATGTTTTTTTTCTAAACTTTCCTTCTAGAGAAAACGCTTGCCATTCTGGACCTGCCATTCTGCGTCCGTTTGTTTCTCCTTCCTGTCCTCTCAAACCCAGCCGATCGAAGCAGATGGCCGCTTGTCCTGAGCATGGTTCTGCTGGAGGTTTCTTCCTGTTAAAAGGGAGTTTTTCTTTCCCACTGTTACCTTTGTGCTCGCTCAGGATGGGAGATTGTGACAAAATAAAGATTCAATGCAATCTGCTGGCTTCTTTAGATAACCCTGACCAACCTGACTGATGAAGCCCTCTGGAGTGAGGGTGAAACGTTTCTATTAAAAAGAAACTGTCCAGATGATCCGATTAAGAATGATCGGATTTGGTACCTGGATTATTGAGCATGAACTTTCTTGTCTTGAACCACTTTGGCTGTGGCTGCCTGCCTGGGAGGAGTCGACGAGGGACAGGACGGCCTCCAGAAACCATCTTGGCTCCAGTAAACTGGTTGGTCCATTTAAGGTGTTTACTGCTTGGTGAGGAAACAGTTTACTGGAACTCCTCTGACTGATGAAGCCCTTTGGATGGAGGACCAAACATTTCTGTACAAAAGAAACTGTTTAGATGACCCGACTGAGAATTATTGGATCTTGAACTGGGTTGATTACAAAAGATTATTAATTCTAAAAAGCTAATGTATACTTTTTAAAACTTTTAATTAAATTTGTCCGCTCACAAAAAAAAAAAAAAGGTGATTCCAATAATTAATGGTGATCTCCGATAAGATCTTGTGAGCACCAGAAAAATGTCTGGTGCGCATGAAGCCTTGTTTTGCACAAGTGACCATCCTTCTGAGGTCATTCTTTATTATAGTCTGAGTTTAAATACAGTAGAATGATGTACTACACACTAAATAGTTTCTTGTGCACATGAAATAATTATCTGGAGTGCACAAGATAAAATTGTGTGCCTATAAAAATGTTTCCTGTGCACACGAGGAATTATTTATTTATTTTTACTCCAGCATCTCTTTAGGTTAGGGGCTTTATATTCAGCATCTTAAACCTCTCAAAACTTAATTTACAAACAAAGTCATGCACATATGCCAGTGAATTTTAAAGTGATGAATAAGATTGACTTGTTCCACTTCACTTTTATTCTCTTTGTCTCAAACTTATACGTACTTAACCAAAGCTACTTTTTTAGATTTTGGAACTGGAGCGTCCCTCTGACACCCAGCATGCTCTCCCTTTTCAGGACTACAAGAGCTTCTCGGATCAGACGAAACAAAACCTCAATAGGCAAAGAGCAAAGGGCACAGAGCCGCATTTAACTTTCAAAGGCTCTGCTTGTATAATCTCAGCCCATCAAATAAAAACCTTTTGTTACCACATTTATCTTTTCATTCGTGTTGCAATTGTTTCACGTTTGCTTTGCAGCCAGTCAAACACTTGGGGAGTATTTGCTGTGTGTATTTTATAGGAGCCTCTGGTTTAAGCAGGTACATGCACGGTCATGTGGATTAAACTATTCTAAATGCATTCACTCAGCAGTCACTGTTACATAATGAGCAGATTTTGTGTGATTTTTGTTACCGAACAAAGAAAAACGTGTTCGTATCACTCAGAGGCGTTAACTGATCAAATAAAGTGACCATAAAGCGAAGCCCTCTGTTTGAAAACTCAAGCCTCACTAAGCTCAGCGACATCCAAAGTAAACAGCGTGTCTTGGATATCAGCAGATATGAGGTGTTGAACCACTTCAGATCCTGACAAAGCTCTCTGTTAGTGAAACACAATAATGATAAAAATG
Organism: Simpsonichthys santanae; assembly: GCA_031762415.1. Classification (NCBI taxonomy): domain Eukaryota; kingdom Metazoa; phylum Chordata; class Actinopteri; order Cyprinodontiformes; family Rivulidae; genus Simpsonichthys; species Simpsonichthys santanae. Next base: position 8,708,543 of record JARVLU010001462.1, read on the forward strand.
ATAATGTACAGGATAATGATTAAAAGCAGGAAGAACAAAAGCACATGTAAACACTGAATGTCTTTTACACACATGTCCTTGTTTGATTCTAAGAAGGAGCATGTTGGAGTGGCCTCTTTGGCTCTCTTTCAATGCACATAAAAGTCCTCCACTGCACGCTGACATGTTGTGCATTACTAACAGTGGATTATTATATGGTGTCACTTAAATCAGATGATTTTTTTTAAATTTAGTTAAAGAATAATAATGTCAGCCATCATTCGATAATTTCACTGGTCTTAGCCCTGTTCAAATCCGTCACTAGCTTGTCATTCTATTGATGCACGATATTATCGGTATGTTATCGGTATCGGCTGTAATTAGCATTGAAGTTAAATATCGGGCATCGGGCATTCCATCAAAATAATCACCGATATAATACACGCTGTTTTTGTATGACAACTCACTGACAAGGATGCCTGCAGCGCCAGCACAACGTGATGACATCACATGTGTTAACTGATCTGATCATGACAGAGAGGAAGAAGTCAAAATGGCAGCGGTGTAGAAGGATTTTTTTTTTTTTTTTTTTTTTTTTGTTGAGGATATTGGATTCCAAAGATTTTTGGACTAGGTTAAGCCTTGCTACACAATCCCCAGTAAGAGATATTTTTCCAACGCAGCCTTAACCAAGTTACAAGCCGCCATTTCTGACGTCATTGAGAAGCTAATAGCCAATAGCACTTGGGTGAGAGTTACCACAGACATTTGGACATTAATTGTTAGCTCCTTTAGCATGATTAGTCTTACAGCACAATGGATAGACAAAAACGTTGGGACTTAAAAAAGTCTGTCCTTCATGCACAGGAGTGCAGAGGATCCCACACTGCAGCTTGGAACCTGGAACAAGCCTCCACAAGTGAGACAGCATCACAGGCAACTAATGCTAATAAATAACATTCAAAACTTTTCATTTAATGTAAGTTAAAGTGCATACCATATGGCTGTTAATGAATATATGTCACCAGCTCTTACAGCTGTTGCACAATATTTGTAGTAAATGAGCCTAAAAATGGGCTGTTCTCAAATATCGGCATTGGTTATCGGCCAAATAAGTTTTAACATACCAGCATATCGGATATCAACCAAAAACCCAATACAGTATTGTGCATCCCTATGTCATTGTGATCAGAATTAATAATTTTTCTAAAAACCGAGGTTGCTCAAAGAGCTTTCTAGAGCCATAAAATATTAATTGCTCATATTCTTTTCATAGAATCCCACTTCAAAAGATTTGAACTATTCCTTTTAAGTTGGATGCGACGTCCTAAATCCATGTGTTTGAGTTAGAAAGTTGGCGTGAGACTGCAGGACTGTCACATTATGTAAAATCAAACGTAATTACTGGGCTTTGCTGCCTCTGGTTGTGCAGGCATGACTTGTTGGTACTAAATTCTATGAAGGAACTAAAAATACACGGCAATAGTTCAGGTAGCACAAAAAAACTACATGGTAAACCAAAAGCACAGCTAAGTATCATCTGGTAAGGAAGGTTTCAGTCGTTTGGTAGTGAACCCACAGCCGTCCTCAGTCTTGGGGGTTGGACTTCCCTTCTGGTTTCTTTGGCTGGAAAAGGTTTAGAGTTTAGCCTGTTTCAATATTTGTTTATATAAATGAATTTCACTGTGGTCTGATTTTTCCACATAATTAACAGTGGTCACAGAGAAGATAAACCGCTGATGAACCGCAGCTTCAAATCCACTTAGAATCCATGTTATGAAACAGAATCATTGAAATGCACAGAGCTGGAGTTAAACAGGAAGTGAAGGCAGCGGGCAGGAGGGAGGTGAAAGTGCGCCAAGCAAAGAGCCGATTTAAGTGAAAACAGAGTGCAGGTCTGCAGCAGTGAGCTCATATGAAATGTGGCGCAGTGCAGGAATATTCACACTGCCTTGATGATCAATCCTCGTGCACGGTTCAACGCCAGAGGAAATAGCCGTGGAGCCTCAGTCTGTCTGGAGTATGACTCTATATTCCATCTCCATGTTGGCTGCAGGCTTTCAGCAGAAAGGGGAAACACTGAATCAATTGTGCACTGTAAAGTCGTAGATGAGAGAGAGAGAGAAAAACACATGTTGGCATCCAGCACTGCTTAAGGATATACACAGATTCCCAGCACACACCAGGCTGAGAAGATTTACACACGGAGTGAAGAGGGAGACGGTTACATGTTGTAGCCAAGGCAAACCCACACTCGTGTTTATGGACACTTTTTCTCTCACAGACCACAAGTTTTCCAGCAGTGGCTTTCGACGAAGCCATGAAAATGTGTGTGTGGGAGTGACTGTAGCTTTTGTTTCCTTCCAACCTAATTCTTGCTCTAATCAGTATGTAAAATCTAATTGCAGGTTTCGATTTTTGAGGACTTTGATGTTTAACTATAGAGCAATTTGGGGGAAATAAGCGAATTGCAAATTTGCACTTGGTTAGTAATCAGGGCATCAGTAATCTTGTGGCACTGTATTCTTAGCTAGGATGTCACCTGCATAACATAAAATGTAGAACAATCAAAAGCAGGAGTTTGAAACGCAAACTAGAACCATACTTCTTTAGAGGCTACAGCATTTCTTAAATGGTAAATGGACTGTACTAGGGATGCATGATATTGGATATTTGGCTGATATCCGATATAACAATATGTTAAAACTTATTTGGCTGATAACGATACCAATACCGATACCGATATTTTTTTCCCTAGACCTACTTACAGAGACTACCGTACTTAAAGTTCTCTGCTGTGGAATTAAAATACTACATTGTTCTGCATGGTCTTTGTCAGTTTGGCCTGCTACCAAATGCAGATGCCAAAAAATGGGAATGAAAATGATGCAACACTTCAACTTGGATTACGTTTAATGTCAAATTTCTTCATGACATTTACTCTCTCTAACACAATGACAACATTTGAGCAGTGCAAATTTGTACATTTTCCCAAATCTAAACTCAACGGCGCACATGACGTCACAACGTTGTGCTGGCGCTGTAGGCATCCTTGTCAGTGGGTTGTCACACAAGAACAGCGCCTTTATATCGGTGAGTAATTTTGATGAAATGGCCAATGTCCGATATTTAACTTTATCGCTAATATCAGCTGATACCAATACATGTCGATAATATTGTGCATCCCTAGACTGTACTTATACGTATAGCACCTTTCTATCTTATCACAAGATACTTAAAGCACTTTACACTACAATATGTGCTCTCATTTACCCATTCAAACAGCACTCTACTAGATCTCCACAAAGCTAATCGAACAAATTCTTCTAAAAAACAACAACAACAAAAAAAACTAGTCAGTGCTTTTACATCACATTCATACACCGATGGGACACACATCAGAGGCAGTGAAGGGTTCAGCGTCTTGCCCAGGGACACTTCAGCTTGCTGGTGGATTTGAACCCATAACTCTTGCATTGGAGGACAACTGCTCTAACCACTCAACCCTTTTTCTCCAAGAAGTCAAACAGTTCATCTAAAGTTGCTCAACCTGCATTTTTAACAGAAACCAGAACAGAAGTTGTGACAAATAATGCTACATCCTTTTCTCTGCAGTCCAGGTCATGAATCTTTGAAATCAAAACAATTTAGAAGTTAAAATTGTAAATCTGACCCTGATAATGGTCTAAGCATGTTGGGAATATCATGTTTTTGTGCTTTGTAGTACTTTTGCAGATGGCCAGCTGCTAGTGGTTTGGTCGGCCATGGGAAATCTCCCTCCCATTAGCTTGTCTCCTGCCCTTAGTCATCTCTCTTATCTTCTGCCTGAGCCCGCTGAGAAAGCAGTCCTCTGCCAAATGAAGAGAAGTATTTCTTCATGAATGGCGCTATAGATAAAATCTCCCCCCATAATACTCCAGAGCATAGTCCTTCTCCCTTGGTGCTACCCTGAACTATCAGGCCTTCCAGCTACTAAACCATTTTAACTAAGATACAATTAGAGCAGCCTGGGGTCAACTGAGGCCCAGGGGAGCAGATGCCTCCAAAGACATGCATTTGTCTAGATATCTGACAGTTTATTCTTGGCATTTTTTTTCCCTCTCTCATTTTGCTGTTTAGAAAGTAAAGTCTGTTATGAGACAAAATAGTGGAGAGTCTGAAGGGTTGTTCATAAGGAATGTGTTTTTAATTTTATTTCAATAATCACAGCCTTGAGTTAAATGGAAACAGGATTTTAGGAGTCCCCAAATATATTTTTTGAAAATGGGTGTAAGGGTGAAAAAAAAAAAAAAAAATCTTTAAAAAGCCATCATTTTCATATGAACAGCCAAAATGCAACATTTTGAAAATGATGATGTCCTTCATTCATTCAACCTTTATTAACTTTTACATGTTAATCCCATTGAGCCTCGGGGACTCATTTACAAGAGTGACCTGTTTTTAACAAAGAGTGATGACAACAGCGGACAACAACGACAACAGCAGACAATTATAAAGGATGCGTACAATTTCATTTTTTTTATTTTTTAACAAGTGAAAATAAAATGGTAATTAAAAGGATAAGTAAAAGGAAAAGTAGTGAAAAAACAGCTAGATTGTAAGATGGTATAGAATACTACCAACTGGAACATGTCTGCATTGGTTTTTCCCAGGAACTTAACAGATGTTTGAAGCCACTTAGAGAGGTCAAGGTTGAGAGGAAATAGGAGCAGAGTAGGAGAAGGCCCTTTTGCCAAGTTCAGTCCTCACTGAGGGAACACTGCAGGTGATAATGTCCTGAAAGTGCACGCTGTAGCTGCACTCACACAGAGATATGTAGGATGAGATGTACGAAGGCAACAGACCAAGAAGTGATTTAAAGATAAAAATGTACCAGTGGGAAAGTCTCCATGAAATTAATGATGTCCAATTAACCAGTGAATACAGGGTGCAATGGTGGGTACAATAGTCACAGCCAGTTATGAACCTTAGCGCACCGTGATAGACAGCATCCAACATCTGCAGGGTGCTTGTAGGGGCATTCATGTAAACAATATCACTCCACGTGAAGCTTAAAAGAGAGTTGCGAGTTGACCAACATATCCAAATATCTGTAGGAATAAACAAACTAAATAGGAACAACATTTGAGGATAAAATCAAAGGAAGAACTGCTGGGACTGACTTACAGTTTGAAAAGAGCAGCCCTTCGGTTTTGTCGGCATTTAGGACCAGTTTGAGACGGAACAAATCTGACTGGGTGATGTCAAAAGCAGATTGCAAAAGCTGGAAAGCCTTAGCAACTGTTTTAGTTAGACAATATACAACTGTGTCATCGGCAAAGAAATGTAAGTATGCATTGGGGATGATCTGACCTACATTACCTATGTAGACTGTAAAGAGGGTGAGTCCTAAGACTGAGCCTTGTGGTACACCATTGTTGACTGTTAAATAACTAGTTGAAATACCATTATGTTGTGTCATAGCACCACCTCCAATCTATTCTACAACCTGAGGGTGTCTTCTTCTCCAGGTTGTGTTTACATTTGCATTCAGACTGTAAACTTTACAGTGCTTTGATTTCTGTTTTAGGCATATTTTTGCGACAGCGTAACAGTGCCACGTAGAGGCCTGGCATAGTTAGGACAGCATTTTGGGTTTTCTGTTTTGTGTATGTGTATGGATGGAGACCTTTCTAGAAATTATATTATTAGAAATAAAAAATGTTTAGGAATTTATTTCTTTATTTTTTTTGTAGACAAGGCCTGTGTCAATCAAATGTTACTGCTTATAGTAGAAAGTCAGAATGAATGTTTGTTTTATCACCAGCATACTGTCCATTAGCATTATCAAATTCCTTTTTTTTTAAACTTGGTCGATATTTCAGTGATTTTCTTGCAAAAATGCTGAATAATACACTGAATAACAAAAGTGAGACTATTTTGATTATTAGCTGTAAACTTATCTTTGCAAAAGATTATGAAGAATTTATATTTTATCTGCTGTAGGTAGCTTTTAAATGAACTTGGTCTGTAGAAACAGAGTTCATTTTGTCAAATGACAAGCTAATGGGAAATTTGAGTGATACTAGACCAAAGTGGATTGTTGCCTTTTTAAAACAACTCCATTAGTGTTTCTTGCATTTTTCTAAACTTATGCTGCCATCAATTGTCATTACACAGGTATTTTAACAAAAATATTATTACATTTCTGCCAGAATTGCTGCAAGGCACTTCAAACACTATGGCCAGCTGCAGCTGTTATTTGTATCTGCACTTGCAAATAAAAATACTTTGAAAATGACATTCACATGACAACCGTTGTGAAAATTTGAGATTGTTGCTTCATCACAACAGCAATCCATCTACCTCATAAATCTGGTCAGAATTAAACTGTATCTTTAAACTGAGGTTGTTTAAAAAGCTATCTACTACAGGTAAGATACTGTTTGCAACCTTGCCACAGGACCCCAATTAAAAAGATACATACCAATTCTCAAGTCATCTCAAGTTATTGCCAAACCGTTTTCTGCCTTTTTTTTTGTTTTGTTTTGTTTTGTTTTTTTTGCTCATATCCTCTTCCTGCACATCCTGACACAGCAGCAGACAATCTTGGCCAAGTGTGTGATCGCACCATCAAAAAACTGAAAGACAAGACACGACAGTTGGGTAAACATTTGGTCTTTTGAGTGAAAATGAGAAACAGAAAATCAGTGAAGGAATTTATAAATCGAGTTCAGAGCGGACACGAAACTCTGCAGTAATGATTTTTTTTTTTTAAATAAAGTTACAGATATGGGGAAACATGGTCCAGTATCATCAAAACCAACACACAAGCCAAGCTAACAACTGCACCATTTACCTCATACGCCACATCATTGTTAAAACGGAGCGTGTTAAGAAAACATGATGTGGTTAAAAAAATACTCAAAGAAAAGACCGCTGCCCATTTTAAACGTCTTTGGCCTCAGGGATCGTTTGCCAGCTGCGCTTCATAAACAATCCTCCAACCAAAGACAGAGGGTAATAAAAAAAAAAGTCTCAGAACAAACTCCGGTTTTGATTGAAGGCCTTCAGATGCTTGACTTCATTATTTTAATTTCCGCCGCCCCCAACTTGTATAAGTTTTCAATTTCCTACTGTGAACAATGGTGTGCACTCAGCACACTGTAGGGGACATGGCATGTCGGCGAGGTTGTCAGAATGCAATGACTTTCATATGCCGCAATCTTTCAGAGCTTGCTTTTTGTTCAAAATACTGAAATAAACCGAACAAAATAATTTGGTTTAAAAGTACATCACATAAACTCTTTTTAAATTAGGGTTGTCAAAAGTAAACTATCAGTGGACTGCTTTTTATTTTTATTTTTTCTGTTTGGAGAATAAAAAAAAAAAGATAAGATAAGATAATACAGAACTTTACTGACCAAATTCTTTATTAAAAAAAAAAAAAAAAAAAAAAAAACAATAATAATGTGATGCACATATGCTAACCAAGGTTCAGAATGGTGACACGAGAAGAGCAAATTTAATATTTGCAATCTAAAACAACTTTAACCTTAAAGTATAGAAGTTGCAGAAAATATTATGCCTATACCTTTTAAGTAAAGGGTTATTTGTAGCCTCAGTTCAGCAAAATAGTTTAAACTGGACCAGACTGGTGTGCTGTTGGACAATCCAAGTGGCACCAAGACCTCTGTATGTCAATACTATCTAAAAAAAAAAAACTCCAGTTCTACTTTTATACTCCATCATATTTGCATTACGTACGTATTCTTGCAGAAATATAATTATATTCTTAATGGAAGTTCTCCAGGCTGCACCAGAAGTGCTACAGGTAGCTTCTGCTGCCAAGTTTTGCATTTGCAAATTACTATTAAAAAAATCTGATGTCAATACAAAACTGACGTAAAGGCTTATCAAATAGAATTTGTATAAAAATGCTAACAAGTATTGTAGATGGGAGTGATTTTAGTTCAGATGCAACCCGTTTGTCATTATCAGTCCAACTCAAATTGTTCAAAACACTTTACAACACGTAAGTTATACCATTGAGCCACAATTAAAATAAATCAGAATTATCACTTGAAGTTTGTGAAGTAGAAAATAAAGTGATTTTTATTAATAAATCACTGTATATTCAATAAATTTTATATTAAAATACAGTACTGTGATGTGCTTTCATTTGGTTTTGTAGAGAGGAACAGCTTGGGATCAAACTACCAACATACTGTAACTGCTGGTAACAACAGCTTCATCCTGTCTTACATCCCATAATCAGTGTCTGTTCATTCTTAAATGTTGACATGAGCTGTTTTTCCCACATAACAACTACTTTCTAGTCTTTAAATATGTCCATAAGAGCAGTGGTCTCCTTTTTCCGTCAACGTGGAATCGTCTGCCGTGTGAATTCCTTTCTTATTATATCATTCCTCACTGTCAGCTCTTATAATTCAGAGGAGGCAAAGAGCCTGATATCACATGTGAAAACCTGTTGATTTGTTTTTGCTGCTCAGCGAAGGAGTTGCTAGGAGCTTTTTTAGTCAGCAATTAATTTTGGCTCTGGCCAAGGGTGGGTGTGACGGTCTGAATGTCTCCGAGGGTTTGACAACCAGCCAAGAGAGTGCATGAGAGACAGAGAGAAGAATGGGAGAGAGGACACAAGGAGAGGAGGAATGCGAGCATGAGAGATTTCCTTCGGCTGACTTTATTTTTATGGACGCCAGACCACAGAAAACAAACAAACAAACAAAGACAACAGCAATCACATAAATCCTTCATGGACTGTCCTTTAAAACACTAGAAGGAGTTTTGTCACAAGAACTCCACAGAACAAACGTGCAATAAAATCTGCAGATTGTGCAACAACCGTGTTTTTTAAAACTTTGACTTAATATGATGTTCAGCAGGAAAGACCGAGCAACTTTTTCTTAGTCTTTGACTGTATCCAGATCAGACTTTTTGCAACTTTCTGCATCACTGTGCAATACTGTATGTTATTGTCCTCCATTCCACGTTACAGCTAGTGTCAACTATAGTCGTTAAGAAAATATTAGCGTAAAACATTTTGAGTTAAAAATGGAAAACTCTAGGAGAAAAGAAAGTTGTGTTTCTGATTGTCACTGCATGATGCACCACAATATGCACACTCAGCGCACCCTGTGCAGTCTGTAATGTTTTCAGAGTTCTGCAGGAATGTGTTCAAAGTGACACATTCACTGTGAACGTAACCAATAAGTTTGCTTGTCATCTGATGAACTGAGTCCTTCTCAAAAAGGTGAACTGGATCAACGTTCTGCTCCCCAGCGAACGGCTGCTGTGAACTAACATGATCTATTTATAGATTAGATTAAAGTTGCAATATTGATAGGGCAGGATTTGGTTTCCTAATTGTTGCACCTTATAGTTAGGCAGTAAGACAGCAACACATATTTTTTTTTGTGAAAAGTCATTATGAATAAAGCACATGCATTTCCCTCTTGCTTTAAACTTTAATATTTGAGGGTCCATGCCTTAATATTTAAGGTGAGCGCTTATGACATAGCATGTTTGTACACCTGGTTTTGTATGGATACCTTAGGAGCCACAGAGTCCATCCAGATCTTGCATGAAGAGGCAGTGAGGAGGAGAGGAATGTAGTCACAAGTTAGAACGTAAAAAAAATATAAATACTGTACATTTTTTCTGTCATTTCTACATTTTCTTACAAAATAACAGCACAGCCATTGTCCTTTACAAATGAACATGGAGGTTTGTGTTATTTGCACGTAAAATGAGGACTATTAAAGTTGAGCTTCAAGTTTGTTCTGCTCCAAAAGTGACCATGGGTTAAAGATGTAGTGTCTGAGCTGCGTTTCAGGCTTATTTAGCTCTGTATCATAAAAAGTGAGCGAGAGCAGGTTCAGTCTAAATGTTACACATTAAAATACGGTTTGTGTTGTAAGCACAGAAGAGGCACAGATAGATGTCAAATACATTAAATGACAAATGATGTCAGCAACAAAGATGTAGGTGGGTTTATCTTGTGAACATTAGATAACCAAACACAAACTAGTTCATTGTGGTAATGCAAATTTAGTTTGAAATTTGTGCAATTTATTTTAAATATTTAGTTTACATTTACATTGCTAGTGCTGTCTGGATTCTGATCTATGACGTACTTTAGGCCAGGAGTGTCCAACCCTGGTCCTTGAAGGCCACTGTCCTGCATGTTTTAGAGGTTTATCTGACACACCTGATTTGAACCAACGAGTGACTAACGTAGCTCATGAAGAGGTAGTTCAAACCATTGAATCAGGTGTGTTGGAGCAGGGAAACAAGTAAAACATGCAGACTAGGGGGCAGCTGTGGTCGAGTGCTTAGAGCAGTCGTCCTCCATTGGGAGAATTGGGGGTTCAGTTCCACAAGCAGCCACATGCTGAAGTGTCCCAGGGCAGGACACTGAACTCCTCATTGCCTCCGATGTGTGTCCCATTGGTGTGTGAGCACTAATTAATCTCTACAGATTCAGCTTATCTTTGTAGTGGAGGGCTGCATGAATGGGTAAATAAGGGCACATGTTGTATTGTAAAGTGCTTTGAGTGTCTTGATTAGATAGAAAGGCGCTACATATGTACAGTCCATTTACAATTTACCATTAGTGGTCTGCAAAGACGAGGATTGGACATCCCTGCTTCAGGCTGTAATTGTGTAGAAAAAATGCTTTATAAATAAAGCTAAGTAGAAAGCCTGTTTGGTGCTACTGCAAACATTTGAGTTGACTTTTAGATAACAATTTCTCTATAGTTCAGCACTGTGGTGAAGTGTTTAGAGCTATTGCCTCTCACAGGATCGAATCCTCCTGGAGAGTTTCTGGCGGAGTTTGCATGTTCTTGCCGTGCTGCGTGGGTTTTCTCCAGTTTCCTCCCACAGAACAAAACATGCATGTTAGGCTGATTGGTAACTCTAAATTGTCCCTGGGTGTGGGTGAGAGTGTGAATGGTTGTTTGCCCCACGTGTCCCTGTGATGGACTTGAGATCTGTCCAGGGTGTACCCCACATTTCACGGTGACTGCTGGAGAAAAGCACCAACTCTCTGCAACATACGTAGGAGAAGAGGACAAAACATAAATAGATAGATTGATGATGGCTAATTTTTCTATACTGACCAAAGTTGATGTTTTCTAGTATAGTAAATTGAGGGTGAATTGCACATGCACTATGTGTAAAAGTACTTTAAATCAGTGGACGGAACATGTAAAGTTGTTTTTCCTAAACAATGTACTGTATATTCTTTGGTTAGATTTTCTACTGTAACTTTAATGGAGGCCAACAACATCTGGACTCACTAAAGAACCGTTGGCAGTGCGCTTATAATTGGCCATGACCCCTTATTTTGAAAGGTCATTGGTCAGAAAAGGTTGGATAGTTTAGGAACAGGAAAATTAACTTCCTGTTATTCAATGATAATGACCACATTAGGTGCAAAGTGAACTAAAGGTCATTAGCAAAACATATCAGACAGACGCTCGAATTGTTCAATAACAACTCAGGCGTTCAACAATCCCTGCAGAAAAATGTCCAGTATGAAGTGAATTACTGCGTAGTGACTTGTTTTCAGACTTTTTCAATGTGGGGGGAAATGATCTAGAGCAATATACTTTGCACTTTTTTTAAAAAAATGAACAACAATTCCTTTTTCTATATAACATTATAGTTACTCTGAAGGATGGGCCAGTATCTTAAACTCTAACATTCATCAAACCTCTCAGGAATCCTTTCATCGTTATTAGCTGGCAGCTTTTTGTTCTCATGTCTAAAAAACATAAAGGTCGACTGTAATCTTTGAAGCTTTATGCTGCCTGCAGCGACTGAGAAACGTCTCACTGAGGTAACAGCTCATTGCTGGTCCCGTACAGAGACAGAAAGGGCCCAAGGCTCAGTACTAACTAACTCCATATGGTACAGGTCTGGACATCCAACCGACTTCTAAGACTGCTGCAGACGAGTTCAACATAAACTTAGCATCTCATCTGAACGGGGGCCACGGGCAAACCCCCTCCTATGCTCTAAAGAGAAGCATCTGTAACCCCATTGCTTTCAGTGTCCACCTCACCCTTTTCCAAAAGCTCGAACAATAATGTGGCTCTCACAATTTGAAATGCCGCACAGCTTAAAAAAAAAAAATCTCAATTTTTTACGCCAAATAATCAAGACTTGGAAGATTTTCTCAAATTTTCTTAAAAACATTTTTTAAAAGCTGCAAGGGAAAGTTATTTTATTTACTGTATGCCCAACTCTAGGAGGCTTGAATCTCTGAGAGTGAGGGGGATTTTGGTTGAGAAGTTCTCACTGAACAAGACAGTGAAAAGGACTCCTGGCACTGAGTGGACTGGTGAATGGGCAGGGTAAGAAAGGGTACCACAGGTAACAAGGACCAACTGCTGAGAGACAGATGGCTGAGCTGCACAATAAGAGGCCTGGAGTTCCCTTCGTGTGTCTGTGTGTGCGTTAATGTGGGTGTTGACCTGCTTTTATTTGCTTTCAATCAGTTTGTCCAATGAGCAATCAAAGAATCCACCATGAATGAGTGTGCTACAAAGCTGCCACTGACATTTCTCGAGGGGTTACTCAATCTCTGGTCTCTAATGAGGAATGTAAATGTGGCTGTATACGTTTAAATGGAACAAATTATTGAAATAAAGAACAGTTAATTTAAAATGTACAGTAGCATTCAGTACAGATAGCCTCCCCAAGTTTTAGACAAATGTCTGGTGCAACTTTTTAGTGTTTGGCGTATGTGACAGAGATGACTGTCAGCTACTACCACATAAAATTTGAACTCAGTATCTGTAAAACTGAATGAGCTTTAGTCATCTTTGTGTTGGCTATGGTCATTAAGCAGTGGTGTAGTCTACATGACAGTATACCCTCTATAAAAGCTTACGAATTTCAGTATAAAAGTGCCCAATGATACATGACGCATCATTAAGCATGTGCCATTGATATGTTAAACAGCATGCAGTTAAACACTTCTGTAACAATCTGTCGGGATGCAGCGCTTGTTTATTACATTCACTTATCCAGTGAATTATTGTAAAATTAATACTTCTGTACTTACTACCTAATACTTGAACATGTTTTGCTTTGATACTGTTTTATAAATTTTATAACATGTTTTTAATACAAAGCCAACTGCTGTACAAAGTCTGTTGTTCATTTATTCAATTATGAGCATCAGAGAATTTTGGAAATGCTCAATTTGCTTAAAAAAAATCAAAATAAATTGACAATTACATTGTACTAACCAGTTTACTTTGGTTTCTAAGCACAGTATACGGACTGACCGTGGTAAAGTTAGTTTTATGTTGGTTGTTGGACATTCGTGCTCCGTGACTTCAGCGGTGTCCAACGTAAAACTAACTTTATCGTGGTATACCCACAACAAAAATGTAGACTACACCACTGTCAATAAGGTATGGTGGTCTAAACTTGACTCCACAAGTTATTCAGTTGAAGATCTTTTAGGGAAGTTTTGGTCAAAGATTATGGATGTTTTTAACTATGGCTGAGAATGTTAACTGCCCATGAACCATATGTTGGAGTTAGCAGAGAGAGCTGGAAGAGGAGTTGATTTGAAGCTGTAGGAGTGCAGCTGTGGCTTCAAGGTCGCCTCAGAATCTGTCAAGCTACACACACTGCCGGTGGCAGATTCTTGTGACTGGGCTTCATGCATGTACTTCCTGTATATCTGTGTAACCTGCCCTGGAAAATGTGTCATTGCAAGTAAAAACCAGTTAAAAATCTCCTGTTGTCGAGTGTGGCTCCTTTGAGTAAGTGAGATAACGCAAGAATATTTTTATCCAACAAAATTTACATCCAATGGTTTCTTTTTGAGTTGCAAAAAAATCAGTCCACTGGTACACGAGACATTTTACTAACACTTGAAGCGCAGCAGGACCTAACATGAAACTGAATATATATCTACTATACATGATAATAGTATAACATCTCACTGAGGATCAGTGGAGAGCTTCATTCATTGGTTCAAACAACAATTTTTTTCTTTAAGTTTATGAACAATGGTCACTTAGATTTTCCTTGTGGGTTGTTTCATTAGTCAAATTGCTGAAATCCTTGTGGCGGAATCACAATTCGACCAACTGAGTCAATGTTGAGAAAACATGCACTTATTCTTGTAACAGTTCTTTTCTAACTTTATTTTCTTTGACCAACTCCAAGAAAAATGGTTGTTAATGGTGACTGTCATCATTCTTTGTTGAAACCAGGTCTCTCTTGTAAATGAGTCCTTGAGGCTCAATGGGATTAACCTGTGGGTTTAATGAATGAAAAAAATATATACTGTACACATTTTTAAATATGAACTTGTCTTTGATACAGATATTTAAATTACACGTTAATCCTCAAGACTATGAAACATTTCTTTAACATTACATCACTTAATTTAACCTATTTGTGGAAAAAAATAAACACTCATACTCCACAGTTGATGCTCAATAATCCAGGCTATCACCAGCAAAACGTTTTTTTTTTTTCCACTTTGTGAGTGGGATTCACTTTGTTTGTGACTCCTCAGATTGAAGAAGTCCTTTGGATGAAGGATGAAACATCTCAGCAAAAAATAAAAATTAAAAAGATGAACACTGTTGGAACATGCATACTCCTAAACTGCAAAGTACTTGACACACCTGCATGTAAACATTACAGACCAAAACATAAAATGGTATGTTTTTGTTTGAAATGTACAATTCTATGTCTTCTTAACTGTCAAAACTTTGCAGTTCTTCACAGATGTCATTATCTCTTTGTAAAAGTATTATCAGTTAAAAGGTAAAATAGGTATAATAGGTGTAAAAATACACAACACACATCAGACTCCCCTCCCCCCACCATGAAAACCTAAATACCAGCCAAGCATCACAGCATGGCTGAATCACAGAGGGGCTCAGATTGCAGGGCTCATGCCACTGTAACTGATAGTCAAACCACCATGGCCTCCTTTGGAGGTGGAAAAAAGTCTACTGCTGAGAGTCAAGCTAAATCCAGTTTGGTTCACTGCCAAAGAAATGTTCAATGCTTCAGCTATCTGGGTCTGTGCAAAATCATATGGAATACACACACACACACACACGGGTGACAATCAGCAACAGACTGAGCTACTTTTTGCGCATAAGGTTATTGGCTGTGGTGGCTCTCCACACTAAATAGTGAGGCTAACCAGTGTTTGCTTTGTGGAAATCCCTTCAACGTTTGCAGAGTGAGATGGGATGGATGGCTCACACAATTCAGCTGCTTTTCTCTCTTGTGTCTCAGAGGGTGTGTGTTTTTTTTAGTGAATTATGTTTTAACTCAGCTAGTGATGGATAATATATGTCACAGTACAGAAATGAGAAAATGAGTTATTGTTATGAGGTAATGGGGTTTAGCAGCAGAGAACAATTGTGACGTCATTCTAAATACAGTATTTTTCGACCTATAAGTCACTGTTTTTTGCATAATTTGCATGGCCTGCAACTTATAGGCCGAAGTGACATATCTATGGATTATTCCCATATTTATAAACCAATTTTTGGCTGAGATATGATAGTTTTCATTCATTCTGCCTGGAATAAAACAAAAATATTTTTAACAGTACAATTTTCAGCCACTAGATGGCAGCAGAGTAGTTGTAGCAGTAAGCCATGCCGTTTAATTGGTAAACCTGACTATAATGACAAATTCAACAAAGTCCAATACAAAAACAACAGGACTTTATTTATTATACAGTACTTTATTCTTTTTGGCTTGAACATTTTTTTAATTGACCATGTCCTGGATGACTGAGAATCTTTACCAGCTTTTAATGACAATCGGCTTGCCATATTAGCCCCACTTTTGTTCTGCTTGCTGCTTGGATCAAGTCAAACCAGCTGCACCACCCCGGCAAAATGCAGCTAATTTGACCATTAAAGTGCATTTATTAAGTAAAAGTTCAACTGAGACACACCTTTCCTATAGTTTTGAGCAGACAAATAATTGTTTTTAGATGCTTTCCTTGTTAAATTTTGAAGAAATACAGAGGCTCGTCCCTCTGCGCGTGATCACCGCTTACGCAAATCGGGTTTTGAAACACAGCTGATTTGACCGTCAAAGTGCATTTATTAAGCAAAAGTTAAACTGAGGCACTTTTACTATAATTTCGAGCAAACAAATAATTGTTTTTAAGTATTAATCTTGTTAAATTCATGCTAAAGTCCTCCCGTGCATGCTTCCACGGCCGCCATTTGGCAGCCAATCAATTTTTGGCACAATACCGGCCCACATTTCCGGGTTTGACCCACATTCCCGGGTTGTCAGCGATGACCCAAAATAGATGTGATGTATATGGTGCAGCAACATATTTATGGATTTTTCCACTTTTTTCAAGACATATTTGGACTGATGCGACTTATAGGGCGGTGCGATGGGTACGGTAGAAAATACGGTAAGTTTGGGCTTCTGAACTAAACTTGTGAGCTTGATAGTTTAGTAACTAGGTTAAATCAGTGGTTAAAAGTGGACATTTTTGAGTTTAGAAAAAAAACATGGAATTAAAATTCTGAAGTCACAGGTTACTGTACAGAACATGTGAGCTCTGTAAAAAGCAGATTATTTGTTAAGAACTTGCTAAGAAGTTAAATGATGAAGATGTGAGATTTTGCAAGATGGGATAGTTCTCAGAGTAACTATTGTGAACGACCAGCAGCTACTACCATTACAACTCCATATCTGTAAATATGATTGAACTACTGTATAGCCAAGTTTGTGTTTCCCAAGGTCATTTGGCTTTGGTGGCCATCTTGAATAGGGTGGATTTTGAACGTTTATCAGTTGTGTGCTCAAATATTACTTTCTAAGAGTTTTATCAAAATGTATCCACTGTTTTATAAGATATTTTGTTAATGCTACAAACATAAATATACACAGACATGAGGAAAAAAAAAAAATATATATACAGGTAGTCCTCTACTTACGAACGGGTTCCGTACCTACAAACCGTTCTTAAGTCGATTTTGCTGTAAG
>JARVLU010001462.1:8756036-8777401 GCA_031762415.1 Simpsonichthys santanae
ACTGGAAATTGTCCCTAGGTGAGAGTGAGAGAGTGAATGGTTGTTTGTCTTGTTTGTCTCTCTGATGGACTGGAGACTTGTCCAGAGTGTCCCCCGCCTCTCACACAGTAACTGCTGGACATGGACACTTGTGACCCCCGCAACCTGAAAAGGAAGGAGTATAGATAACGGATGGATAAATGGAAGGAGAAAAAATAAATCTTACACAGACGTTAAATATGTAAAGATCTAAAAATGTCTGCATTTAAAATGAAAGATGTAGATCAAGTTTTCACGTCATGACTTGTCCCAGCCTCTCAAAGAGTTCCAGTAGGAAAACGTGTGAATTGATTCTTTAAACACGTGTTGCTTGGGAGAGAAGTTTGCTCAGCTCAGTGAAGCATTGTGACCCCTCAGGGCCAGGTCGTCAGTCAGGCGTGATGGAAAGATTCAACGAAACAAGAGGAGGCAAGGATTCACGAAGAGCCTGAGACTCAGCAGCAAATCCCCAGAGACTTGGAGCTGTCTCACTCCATCTGTTGACACTCTCCTACTCCAGTGACTTTTTCATTAACCCCTTATCAAAATGTTTTCCTCTCCCACACTCCACTGACATTAACACAATTCTCCCTTTCCCCTCACAGCAGATGCTGTTTCAGCTCTGCCCCCTTGTGGTCACATTTGGTATAGGCCAAATCCACAGAACACTAAACTCAAAGGTACAGTACATGTAAACTTTTTCTTTTTTTTTAAATTCTAGTGAATTAAAAAAAAAAAAAAAAACTTTTCAATTCTAGTGTGTTTGGAAATAAAATTAAAGGTTTGTACATTTTTACTTTGATGAGCTAAATGAGTATTTGTGTGATTCAGCATTCATAATGTGAAATTCCTGTTTCTTTTACATTTTGCTATGCATGTTAGTTATGATCACTTTTTGTAGTTTTTGCTGTATTTAACTATTTACAATAACTCAAATACTATCAAAAACACTGCTCTCCAAGTTATACCTTTTTTTTTAGCTAATTTTGCCAATTTTTACCTATTGTTATGCTAATTATAACTTTTAGCTGTTTTGCAAATTTTAGCATTTTGGCAACTGTAGCTACTATCTCTGGTCTCACTTCCTTTTGCCTTGTTACCATTTTCCTACACTTGTATCTGCACTAATTATTGCCAAATTTGACTAATTCTAGCTTTTACTTCTTAGCAACTGGTTTGTGCATTTTAGCAACAGTGCTGCTTCTTTTCTGCACGCTCTACTTTTAAATTATTTCTGTTTTTTTTTAGTAGCCAATATGTTCCTTTCCAAGAAGCAGGTGAATGTAATTTATTAGGTGCTGAACAGCACAAATTTGCCAAAACAACCGATGACCCCTCTCACATTTTATTCTCTTGCATCTTGCAGTTTCCAAAATAAATGTTTTCCTGGACTTTTATTAAGTGTTGGGGGTTTGCACTCTCTCCTGCACCATTTTTCACTCTCCGCTGTTCATATTAAAATGTTGCACAATTAATTTTATTATGAATAAAGCTGGAGAACTCTTGCCGGAACAAGTCTGTCAGACAATTAGATTAGAAAATTATTGAGATTATTTAAAAAAAAATTATATACTGTATATAAAAACTGGAGCACTCTTCCCAGATGCTTCACTTCTGAAAGGCATGGCAACATGTCACTGATTCTTAATAAATCAGTGCTAGCACCTACTAGTGGTTGGTTTAACAAGTGAACAAAGCTGTAACTGGTTTCTCTTTGAGCTTTTTGACTTTGCAGCTAAAACCTCTAAAAAAAATCAGTTTGCATCATTTCCTTCAAGCTGCAACATTAAAACTGGATATAATAAATGTTTAATAAGAAGTCTTGTAAGCACCCCACTGAAGTCCAGAGTAAAGTTAAGAAAAATCAACTTGTTTCATCTGTAAATAAAAAAAAAAAAAAAAATCCCTCTCTTGACAAAAAGACGAGTAAATTAAGTTCTGTTTTGTTCAATAATCATTGTCGCCACTTCCCAGTTCGATTCCACAACTGGGACAAAGCTATTCTGTCTCTATTGACAGTCACGTCTTGGTTCCATGTTTTTCAGACTCGTGCTCCTTCTGGCTTCACGATAAAGAGCAATTTGTTTTTTATCGCTCCTCTAGAGTCCCTGGGATGACACCTGCTCTCAAACCCCACGCACCTTATCTTGTTTCTTACAAAAGCTGAACAAAATAATCAAGAATAGACCTGTTAATTAACAAAATTGTATTTCATGTACAATTCCCTGAAGACATCCGTGACTGACAGAAAATGTTAAGCCATTTTTTTTTTCTGTTTTGAACAGTTTGTTCGATTTGGAAAATGTTTTGAGGAAAGGTCTGTGACGCAGTTTATGTGTTGTTCAGTAGAGCGGTTTGAATACTTTGTCAGATTACAGTAACAGACATTTATACTTCATTGTACTTTAGCTCCCATTTCAGGTGACAACCAAAAACGTTGAAAGAAAAACAGATTGTAAAACAGTTAGAAAGAGATTTCTGGAAGAAAATAATAAAAGCAAAGACGTGGCAACATTTGGAGACGTTTATACCCCTCATCAAAAGATGATCTCAACCGGGTTGTATTTTTAAGTCAGTCGAGGCTTTTGTTAAAAAAAAAAAAAAAAGCTGCTCGGGAAAGCTCAGAAGTCCTCCTCTGCGTTTCTGCTCCTGGAAGCCTTGAGCTGTTTGAGGCGCTCGATGCACTCCTCCACACTGCGCTCGCCGTGCACTTTGTTGTCCCGGGTGCGTACGTTCACAGTGTTGCTCGTCTTCTCTTTCTCTCCCACCACTTTTCCCAACAGGGAGACATGAAAAGACAAAATAAATAAATAAATAAAGATCTATATTTATTTGGGCAGAGTTAGAGATGAGGAAGGACAGAACTGAATGTTGCAACTGACCCAGAATGAAGTTGTACTGCGCTAACTGAGCATTCCTGATCTTTTTGTTCAGAGTGCAGCCGGGGTCCACATCCACGTCAGTCATGAAGCCGCTGCTGTGGAAGTCCTGTCTGACCTACAAACCACAGAAAGAATCTTATCCGTTTGCTACTTAGGATTTACAATATTTCCAACAAGGTTTTAGTTGTAATCATTACCACCAGTGTCGACCTAAAGGAACTCAATGCAAACTATATAAAATATATGTAGTTGCTTTTAGACAAACTGAGATTTTTATGATTTAATTTCTGAACAGAATTAACATAAATGAGTCTGAAAACTGAAGAAATACTGCATGAAAACATGCTTTTCAGTGTTTGTTTTCTTTACAGCTTAATATCCAACTGCATATTTATTCAGTTCCATTTAAACCTTTGTATTTATCTCAGAGTGACGTAACAACTAAAAATAATTATTTAAATAATTTAAAGAAAGTAAAAAGGAGCAAAAACATTTATATTTTAAAGCAAGAATGTGACCTATAATCTGCAGTTTTGTTCAGCTCT
Organism: Simpsonichthys santanae; assembly: GCA_031762415.1. Classification (NCBI taxonomy): domain Eukaryota; kingdom Metazoa; phylum Chordata; class Actinopteri; order Cyprinodontiformes; family Rivulidae; genus Simpsonichthys; species Simpsonichthys santanae. The sequence goes on from JARVLU010001462.1 coordinate 8,759,482, forward strand.
GTGTTGGATATAAAAACTTTACTTGACAACTTCAGGGAACCTTGCCAACCCAGAAATGTATATTTGTACCAAGGTAGCCGAGGCAGGTTGGTGCTTACTTTCTCAGCGTACGCCTCGCAGGTCGGTCCCACGGGTACGACCATCACTTGACGGGGAGAAAGCCACAGCGGCCTGAAAAAACACGACATATCTGCATTTATATGAGGCCAAACACAATCTTCAAGAAAAGTTCTGCAAATATTTGTAGTCATAGAAAACTGAAGTGTTTATACATAATAACCAGAAAAACTATTGCAAGGTAAAAATAAAAAAACATTTAGTAAAGTCTGTTTACAAACCATTTTCCTCCATAGTTTTCAGTCAGAATAGCGATCATCCTCTCTACTGATCCCAGGATGGCTCTGTGGATGATCACTGGTCTCTTTTGGTCATCACCATCATGACTAAAAAGAAAAGGGAAACAAAATGTACACATTAGAAACAAGATTCTTAAGACTGTACTGTCTTAATGAAATCTAAAAACTACTCTACTCATTCTCACTTTCATTTTTATTCATCATATTTAATCAGGAAGGTCTCGCTGAGATGCAACATCTCTTCTTCCAGGGAGTCCTGGTAAAAGTGACCGCATGATAAAAAAAAAAATTATATCTGTTTTGGATAAAGGTTTCATACACAATCAATTTCTGAAGCTAGTGCAATAAATGGCACCTGACAATGAAACAGAAAGTGAATCCTGAGAACTTAAGTCTTTCCTGGGACTTCATCTCAGTTTCTTTCCTTTTATTCTTGCCATTTCACTTAAAGCTTTTAATGGACTTCCCATTAAGAGTTGTCAGTTCTAACACAAACCCGGAGTCCGGCCCGACTCGGATTATGGCTGGGTATTGCACTTTTTATTGTGTCAGCGGACGCGCATAGCTGACGATCCAATTATATGGCAACATGGCTTGCCATACAATCACCTGCTGCACACGGCAATTTGACCGCGCGCTCACCGGCCTTGAAAGAGGTTGAAGAAAGTTCAGTTAAGGTAAAGAAAGACATTGAAACAACTTTGTTATTTCCTTTAAATGATGGTGGTGTAATTTAAAAACGATTCAGCTGCACTCAGCGGACGCGCGCGGCTGAAGACCCTAACAGGTGAGATCCCAAAATATCTGACATGTCAGAGCAGGGTCCATGTCTGAATAATGCAGAATGCAGGCAGAAGTTAATGCGCTTTGACGGCCATGAAAAGACAAACTCCCCCTCAGCTGTGCTCGTCTGCCGACCTTTAATAACTATAAGCAGTCAAAGCTTAATTAAAAATGTCCTTTTTTTTTCTTTTTTTTTTTCAGGTTCGGACCTGTAATTACTGTTAATTCATCGGGTCGAGTGGGGTTCAGAAATGATGGCTACGGGTTGGGGCCGAGTCCAGTCTGATTTTCTGGGACCGAATGCAACTCTACTTTCCATCCATCTATTATCTTTACACACTTCTTCCTTTTCGGGTCGTGGGGGGTCACTGGTGCCCATGACCAGCTATCACTGTGTGAGAGGCAGGGGACACCCTGGACAGGTCTCGAGTCCATCACAGGGACACAAGGAGACTAACAACCATTCACACTCTCACTCACACCTAGGAGCAATTTAGATTGACCAATTAACAATCCCTTTAAATTATGGCATGTTCTAACGTGAGCAAGAAAAAAAAGAAGTGTCATAATTCCACCAAGATCTTGTTTATTATGCTGAAGTCCAGCTAACTATATATGCTTTATTAATTCCATTATAACATCTCCCTTTACCTCCAGATAAGTGAACAGCTTTTGTAACATTAAACATGTAGATTCAGTCACTTCATGAAGAAAAGAGAATTGAACCGTTACCCAACAAAGCTGAGATTAAAGCGGATGGGCAGCTGGAAATCGAGCTGTATGGTGGCACACTGATGGTATCGACCGATGGCGTCCTTGATTTGAATATCAATCTGCAGACATAAGACGTGTGGTCAGCATCCCTCCTGCTGATTTACAGTTAAAACTGCATCAACGATGCACTGCGCGGTTCACCTTAGGTCCGTAGAACGCTCCGTCACCCGGGTTCAGAATCCATTTCTCTCCAAACTCATTTAAACTGTTCTCCAGTTGCTGCAGAGAGAGAGGGGAAAACAAAACAACAAGAAAATATTTATTCGTTGTTCAACCGGGGATATTGTAACAAAGCTATAAGTAAATAAAGCTTAATATTCAGACCTGACCTTTATTTAACCTGGAAGTAATCATTGAGGTGAGAAATGTTCACATCTTTATGTTTTATGGTTGCAGATAAAGAATAAAATGAGCAAAATGCGCCCTTTTTTACTGTTTGTACAAAGTTTATCACATTTCTTTTGTTTTTGTTTACTTTCACAAACAGCAAGACACAGAAAAAAATCTAAATTGAGGGAGAAGAAAAATAAATAAAATTAGCTTATTTAATAACAAATAAACCAAAAAAAAAAAACACCAACCCAATTAAATTTTGTTGCAGAACTGTGTGCTTCAGACTGCTGGTGAAAAAAGCAGGTAAGTCACTAAATTTTATTCAGGCGTTGTGCCAGCCAACTAACACCTTCTCATCTATTCAGAGCCTGCCAGCAAAGCTGAACTCACAATTCAATGTCCTTCATTTGAAAGTAATCCTTACAATAAAACATAAATACAGTACAGAAGTTATTTATCAGCTGTCATTTAACACAGATTCTATGAATCAAGAAGTCCCAGGATGGATCCGTGCTGAGTTTTATCTGAAGCTAAAAGCAGAATTCATTAAACGCTCATTATCACTTAGTGCAGCTTGATCTCGTTATTGCGTAATCATGCTTGTTTTAAATACAAGCTGAGCTGATCAGAGCTGAAGTGCTGATTGACTGATATATAATATATAACTACTGATTTGAGCATAGGCAGGCAGATGGATTTAAAATGTCTGGTGAAGAGGAAGAACCTTTTTGTACCAAATGGCAGGTCTATAGAAACTGTTTTTTCTGCGTGTACAAACTTCACTGCCATTTGCTCTTTATGAAGAGTTACTTCTGTCAATACAACATTTATTCAGCAACTTAGCTCACAGGTGAGATTCTGTATTGAGAGGTATTCAAGTTTTTTTTTTTTTTTTTTAATGAATGGAGAGAAACAAAAAATATTTTCTGGTTACCTTTTCAGCTTGGATCCACATCTCTGGATCTCCCAGGAACTTCTCCGGTCTTGTGGAAAGGTTGAGTTTGAAAGTGAAGCCAAACACTTCATACACGGTTCGCAGGAAGTCCAGGCAGCCCTTAATCTCCTCTTCTATCTGTGACAACAACAGAAACTCAATCATAAAAATTATTCGTCATGTTCCTAAACCAGCTGCTGTTTGGACCAGAACAGCTCCACCAGCTCATTCCATCTGATCATCAAACTTAAAATAAACAAATCACAATTCAATCCAAGAATGGGTTGTAACCTATCTATGAAAATGTATTGATGACAGTTTTTAGTCTATCAGAGAACTGATATAAGTGATCATGTTTGTGAAATATATTTAAACATGATAATTAGGCCTGTCACAATAAATAATAATAAATTCAATAATAATAATAATTATTATTATTAATAATTATTATTATTTAATAATAAATAATAATAATTCAATCGAATGATAAATGAAAATTATTGACATCATTTTCATTTATCAGCATTATCGTTGCTTCATCTCTTTCTACTGAAGACACTGGATGACAAAGCTCAACTCTTTAAAATCCATTTTAATCATATAAAATTGCGTTTTTGGATCATTAAAAGCAGCCAAGCTGAGACGCTAAGCTACGAGCTAAGTTAACAGGCCGACCTCGAGGAAAAAAAAAAAAAAACTTCCTCTTGTCAAAATTCCATAATTCATGATTGAAACTTGTGCCTTCATGTAAAAAGTTGTTTTCTCTGCAAAAAGAAGTTGAGAAGTTGTTTACTGATGTTTTAATAAAAAGCTCTGTGTGAAAAATGCTATGCTAAAAAGCTCAAACCACACAGAGTGTCTGCCATTTTGAGAACCAAATAAAGGAATGAGAGACAGCCCATGTCACGTCAAGGGGCCTCCCTCCCATTTTTTTTTAAAGAGACACACTGCTCTCTCTCTCTCTCACTATCCATCCTTCGGTTCAAACAGTCTTATACTGCCATCCAGTGGTCTAAAAAGGTACTACACACAAAACAAATTAACAAACGTCTTCTTAAATATGACAATAATTATTAATTATTGTCAAATTTCAAACAATATTATTGTTTATCGCAATAATTTCTGAGACAATTAATTGCCCAGTAAAATGTGTTATTGTGACAGGCCTAATGATAATATTGCAGATACTGTACATTGGATTTAGTCAGATGCAATAAGCAGAAAAAAATATATAAATTATTAAAAAAGAAAAAAGCCTTAACATAAACTCTCAAATGAATCACGCCTGTGAGTTCTTACAAACTCAAAATCAACTGTTTAGCATCCAGCTGGGGTGCAAGGACAAACCAACAACAAATGGTTTTGTTTCATTTCACTACTTGAAGTGTCACAGACTCAAAACCTAGAGTTCACATTGCTCAGATTGTCTTAAAGCAGTTAAGACTGAGAGCACAAGCAGACGCTGCAACCAAAGAGACAATTTTAAAGTGTAGTTATTGTTGTACCACGTGTAAGTGAATAATGACCCATCTGGTCTAATGCCAAAAGTGGTAAATAGAAAACAGAATTAGTCTAAAACTGACTGCAAATTGCTGGATCACCACATCTGAACCCACTAACAAAAGAATCATTTAAGCTTTCTAAATTTTTGTTTGGTTTAATTGTTGCTGGCGGTGATTCAGGTCAAAGAATGAGCAAATTGTTAATCAGCGAGCAGCATCATGTGGAGCTTTCATCTACAAACTATTCATCACTAATAAAACCACCATGCTGCAAGACAGTGATCCATTCAGAGCTTTTAGACCTTGACTTCTTGCAAATGAGAACTGTGTTGTTTCATTATTTTCCATAAACAGTGTTTTTTTTATTCCTTTCCAAGAAAGTAATAAACATAGGTTTTAACAAATGTAACAAGTTAAACAATGTGATTTATCAATGCGTGTTAGCAAATGTGACGTGAATTATGACTAAAATGCCATTTATAAAAACATTGTATTTTTGAACACAGAACATATTTTAAAATTAAAAAGGTAAAGTCTTTTTGTCTTTAAACCTAGACATTTTTCAAAATGTGTAACAGCTAAACTTCAGAAAGTTCAATGCCTGATTTTATTATTTATATTTTCAGACTCCTAACTTGAACAAACGCTGCCTCAGACCAGTCACTTGAGGCAAAGACTGCTTTGCACCTGTTTTTGTTAACGAGGCTTTCGCCTGAGAAGTGTTTTTCATCAGAGGCGTTTGGTGCAGGTCTCACCTGCTCTATGGAGCAGAAGATATGCGCATCATCCTGCTGGAAGCGGCGGACTCGGGTGAGGCCAGTCAGCGCTCCCGACAGCTCGTTTCTGTGCAGGACACCGAAGTCGGCCATGCGGAGGGGCAGCTCTCTCCAGGAACGGGGACGGTGATCAAACATCAGACTGGCGCCGAGCAGCACGGCAAGCAGAAAGTAAAAAAAAAATGCAACTGTCAGCTTCAATCTGGAGTCACCACGATGCTGGGAAATTGTTCCTCTGATTCAGTGCTCCCGTGAAAGCCTGAGTGTAATCTTTGATGTAGCTGATAATCACCACAACAAAACACGCTCACATTGGATTCAAATGTGACGTACAGACGACAGCAGAATGACCAAGGCAGGCTAGAGAAGGAGACAAAGGATTTGAACACAAAGACTTACAGATTGGAGCTACATTCTGCAGTGCAGCATTCAGCAGTAAGTGGAACTGGGTCAGTTTACGACCGAAAACGCTGCAACGGCATCAGCCTAGTATGTGCCGAGCTGAACTCATAAAAAAAAAAAAAAACTTATGTAGCACAGAAATGTAAAGGTATTTCAAAAAGGCCGAGTCAAAAACTGATAAGCTTCTGTGTAGTCTCATAAAGCTGCAATTATGGGTCTTATTTTTACTTCCAAAGATGAATATTGTATCAAAGCCAAACATTTTCACTCTGAAAGTCCTCTTTTATTTATGCTAAAATACATTAAATGTTGATGTAAAACAAGCACCCCTGCCTCCTACACAGTCGTTTCCTTGATTACATTTCTCCTTTTATTTTTGCATGCTCCGAGTGCCAACAAAACTGTACTTCATGTAAAAACACACTAAAATATATATAACAAAGAAACCTCACCAGTGTCCAGGGCAGTTCATGGGTTTGAGAGCGAAGGTTTCCTTCTCGGCTTCAAAGGAAAACATGTTCTCGCTGTAATGCTGCCAGTGACCGGAGGTCATCCAGAGCTTGCTGTTGTAGATGTTGGGGGTCACCACCTCCTGAAAACCCCTCTTCCTGTACTCACTCTGTCAAATAAAGACCAAAGTGTTCCTCATAAGATATACGGAGCGTTTTTATCCTTCAAGAGACTCTTTACGATCACTAACAACTGCTTAAACTGAATTCTGTTAGGGGCTTTTGATTGTAAAGGGTTTGAAGAAAACTGATGTGAAAATACTTCATTTTATAATTCAAGCCTTAAATATATAAGATATGAGAATATCCATGTGTTCAACTATAATATGTTTAATGAGCTTGTTCTGTCTTATTTATATCACTTCTATAAACCAAAGATATGAGTATAAAAGAACTAATACAATAAAAGCCGGTGCAACATATTGTAAACGTTCTGTCTGAGTATCAGAGTTAGAGAGGAATGTTTCCATCTTCTCATGCAGACAGTCTTAAAACCCATTCTCATTCTTCAAAATCTTTTCAGTTAGAAATCCATTTACCCACATTAAAGTGAAAAAGCTTCCGATGTATTTTCCACTATGACTGCACACACTGAAAACCAAGATTTAAATAGATTTTTTTTGTTGCTGCTTTGTGTAATTGAATAACAGAGCTTTAATGTGGGCACATATGTTTGATTTACACCTTTTTAAAATATTTAAAATGTGAGATGGGGCTATTCAGCAGACATGACTGAGTCTGATTAAAAAGGTTGGGCCAAGAAAAAATACAGATTACATCTTAGATGAGATAACAGAGCTTAAAGGGATGGATCAGATACTGTATTTGGAAATTGAGTTCTGCTCATGAACAGTTAACATCTTACCTGTTATAGATGGCTCTATGAACTATAGTAGTTTGGAGGAAAAGTTTAATTATGACTGGATTGATGAGCTCACAGCTAATTCGGGCAAAAACAAGTTATCTTAAAATAACTAGTATAAAAATTTCTTTAGTCCATGCATTCTTTTATAAACCTATACAGCACTGTAAATGTTGAATTACATTTATTGTAGGCCAAAAAAACAAAAACAAAAGAAAAACACAATTCTTGCATCAAGTGCAACCAGGCTGCGCATGAAAAAAAACAACAACCAAAGAACAGTGTTTTCATGTAAATACCCATGTAATGCAAAATCAGTGGTACTGAAAAACATAAAATACTATAATGCGCTATAAAACTTGACATTGTTATGGCAACTCTTTTTGGTCTTTGCCTACTTGGATTAACCATTAGCTTGTAAGTCCAGTAAGTCCTTGATAGATGTTCATAATTTTTTTCCCTCAGAATCCCACTTGAACTATCTGAACGATCATCTTAAGAACAAGCTTAAGTAACTTAGTACTTCAATTTTTGGGGGTTCAATACTAAATAATTGGAACATGAAGAATGGTCATTCAGGACTCTACACTTCTGCTCAGCATTATGGCAAAGGATACTGTACAAGCATTCAGCTTGAGAAAAGAGATAAGATTGTGATGCTGTTAAAGCTGAACATGCAGCTTATGTTGGGTCAGAGAAAATTTAAGCTAAACAAAGATATTGCATGAGCATGACTTCACAATTTACTGAAAGGTCTATTTAGGGTTTTTATGCTCTGCAGCTAGTTTCAGTCAACAAGACAGCGTGTTGCCAAAAAGCTAAAATGTCTAACTGATTGATTTTTCTACATGAAGCTATTTTAGCCATGCAGTTTAGTTTTTTCTTTAATCTTAAATATTTTCTAGTGTCAATTAAAATACCCAAGCTCTGTTTTTCCATCCATTTCCCATCCAAACACCTAAAAACATCTCGGTTTGAGAACTCCTAACTTCACCATTCCTGAAAAGTTGTAACTAAAGTTGCGTGCCCCATTTGAGCACAACACTGTACATTTACTGCTACAAACACTTTATCCATTTTACGGTTTGTTGTGACGAGCATTTGCATAATTGCATTGAAACAAAGTGCTTTATTTGTTTGTGTAATTTGTAATCTATGTGAATAGCTGTATCGTTTATGCTAATCAACACGCAAGGAATAAAAATCAGACTTTTGTATAACTTCTGTGCAACTGATAAATGATTTGGTAATGAATAAATAATAGTAACTAAGCGCCTAATGGTTGATTCATCAAAAAGGAAGGAATTACGTCTAAGGAACAAATTTACATAGCCATTTGTTTGTTTTTTTTCTCATTAGCTTTCTACTTTTTCTCATTTAAAGTAAAACAGAAGTTTGACACCTCTAAAATATCTGTTCATCACCAAATCCCTTATCAGCAATATGCTTAGGATTGACGAAAATGTGACTGCGCTGCAATGAATGTTGATGTAAATGATAATCATGAAATGTTCCTTCAGGAGCAATTAAATGCACATATCAATTCATTTTTCTCTCTTCGGTTCTGCTTGTAAAAGTAAACTTTCTGCCTTATAACCCTGACTTTTGTTTGGCCCTGAGAGCTTGGAGTGAGATCAAAGCAATTATCCTCTGTGGGCCTGACAGCTCCAACTCACTCTGATGAACTCAATCAGCGTGTTGTAGATGAAGGCCCCTTTAGGAAGGAAGAAGCAGCTCCCTGGACTCAGTTCATGGAAGAAGAACAGATCCTGCTCCTGAATGCAAAAGATAAATAAATAGAAGAAGTTAGAGTAATGTTAAATTAATAGCAAGTCACGCATAGGTCAAATTGGTTTTTGTTTAAGATAATGCAAAACCTCGTTAAATTATAATTCCTGCCTGCGTATGCTCTTGTTCCTACTCAGCTAGTTTATCCAAAGCTTAAATACAGTTACAACACCACACAGCCTGATTCTGTGCTATACTTAAAGAAGTCAAGTCTAACTGAATGCCAATGCCATAACTCATAATTACATTTACATGTATTTTTACAAGTACAGTATATACTGTAATTGAACACCAGTTGTAACACCAACTCTGCTCAAAATTTACCATCAAAACATTCCCCCACCCCCAAGAATTACCTTTAAACACATTTTTCAAAGTATGACCTGGTAGCATCTTGCATAATCTAAGCTCTTACATTTTAATTTATTTTGTGAATGTTTATGAAGCATTCACACTATTGTGATCCAGTTTACTTCTGTACGTTTTTCAGCATCTTTCTCATTCCACAATTTTTGTGTCATTTCAACAAATCCTATATCAAAAAATTCTGCTCGTTCAGAAGGGTGCTACGACGTTTGGTATTGGTGCAACTTTAGCTTTTTGAAATATTTAGCCTTTTTTCTGCCATTTTTTTCTCATAGAAAATGAATTGAGCTCATTTTACACCCTTCAAATCTGTAGATCTGTTTACATTTTACTTCTCCTTTCACATTTTGTTCCATTTCAGCTTCTTTCAGCTTCCTTGTGCAAATTTAAACTTTTTCAGCGACTTTCAGCTAATTCAGCTGTTTTGTGCTCGTTTCAGGATCTTTAGGATCTACAACATTTTTGTGCTTCTTCTAACTTCTTTCTGCTAATTTCAGCTTATGTTCCTTTCAGCTTATTTCTGCAAGTTTCAGCGTTCTCTGCTATTTCAGCTACTATTTAGCTGTTTTATGCTCATTTTAGATTTTTCAGCTTATTCAACTTTTGTCACACATTTCAACTTTTTTCAGCCCAATTCAAGGGGTGGGGGGTGCTCTCCACTTGCTTACAGTAATTTAAGCTTTTTCTGCCTTTTTAACTACTTTTCAATTGTTTTGTTTATTTATTTATTTATTTATTTATTTATTTTTGCAAATTTCAGATTTTTGGGGGGTAATTTACACTTTTTTATGCTCATTTCTGCTTCTTTCAGCCTAATTGGGCAAACGTGTTCTTTGTTTTCTTCTGTTAATTTACGCTTGTTCTACCTTTTCAGCTTATTTATTTTAGCATACTTTAGCTAATTTCAGCTGTTTTCAGATAAATTGAAGTTTTTCATGGTGATTTCTGTTACTTTCAGCCTAATTAAACTATATTTGCTAATTTCAGCTTGTTATGTTCCTTTCAGCCTATTTCTGCCAATTTGTCATTTCAGTTACTATTTAGCTGCTTTTATGCTAATATTAGCCTTTTCAGCTAATTCCATATTCTTTGCACTCATTTCAATTTTTATGTTCTTTCTGCTTTTTACTGGGACCCTGTGTACATAATATTGTTTCATCACATGTACCACATGCGGTGCAAATGACAATAAAGACTCTCTGACTCTGACTCTTCTACTGCTGATTTATGCTTGTTTACATTTTCAACTATGTTTCAGCATGTTTTTAGCTAATTTCAGCTGTTTTTCAGCAAATTCTTCTGCAATAAGCATTCACACTACATTTTCCACAAGAAATGCAATTTCTCTAGTTTAACTTATATTTGACGTATATCATGTACATGTGCTGTACAGCCTATAATACCATCATACCATAAATAACACTTCTTTATATTCATAAATGCTGCAGGTAACAAGTTTAAACCTTTCCCTGCTAAAAACTCCTTTATATTTCTGCTCATACCCGGCCCAGTTTGCGGTGATCTCTGTTCTTGGCCTCCTCCTGGAACTTCTCCCACTCTTTGAGCATTTTGGGGTCAGGAAAGGAGATTCCGTAGATCCTCTGGAGGGTTTCCATGTCTGCTTTCCCCTCCCAGTAAGTAGAAGAATTCTAGTGTAGCACAAGAGAAAAAAAATGACTTTCATCCTTCTTTAAAGTCCAACAAATCCCCTGAGAGTAAAACTCAGGATAAATCTGCTCCAGAAGTGGGAGCTAAATAAATATATACAATAACAACATGCAGCTGTTAACAAAGACCAACCTTGTGGATTTTAAGAGCTTTGATCTTTCCGGTGTGTCTCACATGAGGCCCCCGACACAAATCAATTAGAGGACCGCATCTGAAATGACAAAGCTTTGATTGTTGTTTCACTCTTTGTTGTTGTGTTTCAATAAAACTAAGCACTGAATATAGCCCATATGTTTGTACACTTCAGTTTCTTTATCCTTTTTGTAAACGCATCCCAATAAAAACTGAAATATAATCTCATTTCTCCATGAGCTCTCTATGCAGTAAACAGCAACAAAAATAGATTTCAAAAAGTCATGGATGAAGTGCATTATACAGTATGTTGTTCAAAGAATCTGTAGACAATAAAACATACAATGGTTAGAAAACAGTTGCTGGGAGAAATGGTCTCACCTGTAAACAGTCGTAGTTGGAGTGGTGACTTTCTCGTTAAGAATGCGGCATTTAAATTTGTTGTACTGTAAAAAAAAAAGTAGAAACGCCTTGAGATATTTACATAATCCTTATGCCATGTATGTATGTTTGTGTTTAATACCTTAAACATTTCCAAAAGAGTTTCCTTCTTTATTTCCAGTCTTTCAAATGGTTGCTTCTCCTTGATGATTTTCTTGCACAGAGTCTCCAGACAGGGAAAGTCATTACTTGATACGCCCCTGTTTGAAAGAAGGTAAGGTCAAATTTGCACACTGCACATAACCTCCAGCGCTTAGTAAAATCTCCTACAGCTTCCAAAGGGCATCATGGATGCAGCATTACGTTTACCCGCCTGTGTCAGCCCAAAGGTTGAGAAAATAAAATACTTTAAGTCCTTGGCTTTAGGGCTTATGCAATGTCAAAATAACCTTGTAACAACCTCTAACAAAGCCATTAGCAAGAAATTGTCCTGCAACCTAAAGCAAGCAGAAAAGCATTTAGTGAGGAAAAAATTGAAATGAAAATCATTTATAGGAAAAGAATCAACAAAATGTCAAAGCTGAACTAATTTTTGTTCTTAGTGAACCAGTTCTGTAGGATATTAAAAAAAATAATAATCAAACCCACACCCAAGACAAATCCAGCTAGACAGGATAAGCTTCATAACAAGCATCCAGTAATTTGCGTTATTGTTGGCCATCAACCTCACTGAACTTGCAAAGACACCTGCTACGCCCTCAAGTACAAACAAAGAACTACAGTATAAGTACTGTTTGAGACTACGCTGAATCCAAAACAAGCAACTCACTCGTTCTCCAAAAACATATCATAGTAGAAGCCATTCTCAATTGGGGGTCCGTAACAGAGGCAGCCTCCGTATACCTTCTCCATCGCCTCACCAAGAATATGAGCACTGGAGTGCCAGTAAACCTGCATTATACACAGAAGGATCATCCAGTTAGAAATGTTTGTGCTCGATTCATTAAAGTTGGTTATTTATTCTCAGGAGAGACCATTTATAGGAAAAGCTCAAGCATCCAAATATTTTTATTTATATTTATATTTGTGTCAGTGTCTGAAAAAGAAATTTGTTGACAGCTTTAAATCATTTTCATCAGATTTGTACATTTATAAATTGAGTATAAATCATATTAAAATTATGAGATTTGAATATTGCATTTTCTAAAATTTACAAATACATGACACAGTAAGTCCAACATCCTTTCAAAAGCTCAGGGAAAAAAAGCTGCAAAATAAAATGTTGTCCCATGATTATATTGAAGGTAAAGTCACTAAATAACTTTTCCTTTTTAATATTTCTAAAATGAGACCAGAGCTGATGTGAACTTACAGCCTGAGCTTCTTCATCATCAAACTTGAGCAATTGAAGGCTGCAGTCTTCTTCCAAAGGTCTGTCCAGGTCCCACACACCATTATTTACTTTGGCAATCACTGTGTTGTCTGCAAGGCCTTGACTGCACCATAAAATATAAAAGATTACACATAAAAATAATGTTGATATCAACGGCAGCGTCAATATACGTTTGATAAATCCTTTTAACACCAACTATAATAAAAGGGTAAGAAGTGACCGTTCCAATTCCTCTTACCAGAGCTCACACTTATACTGTATATATACATTTAGATAAAACTGTTCCAATTGACAAAATATCTAAAATTACTGAGTATCATTCATATCATAAACCACTGTTAAAAAATTGTTTAGACTTGTTTACATAATAAATGTTTGTGTGGCACAATTATGACAACAGGGCAAAGAAGTCATGGTGCCATGAGCATAAAAACGCCTATCGTATTTTTCAGATTATAAGACGCATTAAGCGAAATTAAAACACTGACAGATTTTTGAGCGCTGTGTACCACATAAAATCAGTTCAAAGTCAGTAAGCACAACCAGAATTAATACATAAGGTATTATAAGGTCCATTGTTGATTTTTGAGAAAATTAAAGTATTTTAAGTGTGCCTTATAGTCCAAATAATACGGTAATAAGTATGCTTCTATTGACAGTTCTGCTCACTTTATCGTCTGAACACATTTCTGACACTGACTAAAATAACATTGTCAGATACTGCACATTCAATATTTCCCCAGTACTTTTTTTGGACAAATTACTCTTTTACTTTGTGTCTGATTATTTAATTGAAATTTTTACTTTAATGAACAGTCAAAGGTTGCCGGTTGACATTTGTTGTAAGTGGTTTAATAATGTTGGGGTTGTGAACCTTTTGGAAAAAGAGTAACACTTATGGTAGGCTGCATAAATAAAGCTGACACTTCATCTCTGGCAATCAGGTTTGAGTTTTGTACTTTTTTAATTCTACATTATAACAAGGTGTCATATTGCAATAATTACAGCAGACCTATAATTACACTGACCTGATTCCACATGCCACTTGGTATGGGGTGGTCTTCCAGGATTCTGCATCCACCACCTTCCCATCAGGCAGGGTCACCTTGATTGGTTTGCTGTCCTTTGCAGCTCTCTCTGCCATCAGAGCATTGTGCTCCGCTTTCAGCTTTGCATACAAAGTAAGACGCTCCTCGATGTACTGAGGTGGTGGTGACAACTGGAGGGAAACAAAAGCTGCACATAAGTGAATTGGAAACAGATAATTCTCTCCCCGTGTAGAACATTCATTGTGTTGTACTTCGAACAAATTATGAGCTTCTCTAGAACAGAAAAACAAAAACAGGTTCACTGTTTATTGGTAAACTACACATAAACTGATCATCAAGGCACTGCAGCTAGTTGAGCTGTGACATTGCCACTGAGTGTATTTGACCAACGACTACCTTCAAAGCAAAAACTTTTTTTTAAATTCAGTATATTTATGTCAGAAATATTTAGACAAAACAGCAAAAAACAAAAATAAAAAAACATACATATACACACATAATTATTATGTATATTGGTCTTCATCTGTTTATTATACCCATTGTTGTTTAGTAAATGTTTCTCTTTTCAAACATGGAAAAAAGTATGTTTTTACTGACGTAAATCTTTTTTTTTTCCTTCTTATAAATACAGTATAAGCAAAGTCAGTTGTTTTGTTTCTGCAGCAAACAAATTTAAAGAACTGTTTATCTAAGAGATTTATGAAAATACATTTTGTGTGCACTTAAATAAACTAAATCAACTTATTTGTGCCGCTTTGCAGAGCAGGCATACTTTTTGTTGTCATCAAACGCATCAATATAATTCTCAAAATGTATTTTTTCTTGAAATTTAAATGTTATACAGTTATCTGAAGATTACTTGACAATTATTTTTATTTTTTACTATCAAACAATGCAACAATCTACATAAATATAAATTATAATTAAAAATGTTTGTTAAAATAAAAATTATACTTTTTTTTAAGTTTTACTCTTAGTTGATAACTCACCTCAGATTTGCCTGAAGAGGCAGGAGCAGGTTTAGTTTTCTTCTTCCCTTCATCTTTACCACTTACAGCTGACCCCTGTCCAAAAGTCATGACATAAAGGTAAAACAAGCTTTATTAAAAAAATAAATAAATAAAAAAACTTCCATAAAAAAGGGATGAGAAAAAAAAAAACATACAAAAATGTAATCTAGAATACTTTCGCTTCTACTTTCTATTTCTATCTACATTTGCAACCTTAAAGTGTAGATCTTGTAGACAGTTATATTAAGCAAGACAGAAACAAGTAAAATCTATTTTTCCAAATTTAGAATCTTTCCAAACAAAAAAAGGTGAAAAAAAAAATGATTTTAAGAACTTCTATCATTGACAACAATTAATGTGCTCCTGTATCCTGGAATACCTTGCAAAAAGAGCTGAAGCTCTTGACCTTGACCCGACATGTTCCTGTTTTTAATATTTTGCATCACTTTACAACCCAGCTTTTTGTTTCGGTTTTCATTTTCTTTCATTTATTCTTCTCAATTTATAAGTTTTCTTTTATGATTGTCTACTGTTGTCTACTGTTGTCATCATTCTTTGTGTTAAAAACAGGTCTCTCTTGTAAATGAGTCCCAAATGAGCTCAATAAATAAGCTCAATGAGACTAACTTGTATAGGTGGAATTTTTGAATGAAATTTGGAATTGCAAAGAGTGATTTTGACTGAAAACCTAATTAATTGACGCATTCAATGTATTCCGATTTATAAAGGTAATACCGATAATTAAAAAAAAAACGTAGATAGTAATTACACCAATAAAATATACGTTTAAGCGAAGATACGTTGAAATACAAAAAAATCTATATGGAGTTTGGCACGAGGCTAAGTTAGCCATATCAAAGAAACCGAAGATCATCACGTAAATGAAACATGGTGTATGCAACGCACTGCAGCAACATATTTATACAAAAATTAAACTACGGCATGTTGGTTTTATAGGTTCAGCCATTAGAATAACACTTAACATAAAAATGACAGCTAGCCGAAGAAATAGCGCCGCATTGTTGGTGGAAGCTAATGACAGCACGAACCACGTTACAGGTTGGGCCGAAAATAGTAAAAATTATCCGCTTAGGTCATTTTATTATTACCTTTTTCCCTTCGCCCACATTCAGTTCACTCATTTTCTCCACGACAGTCGGTTCGGCCATAGCCAGTATAGGACTTTCCTATTTTTAGAGCTTTTTGCTCTCAGAAATCCGTGAACTACAGGAAGTAGTACCGGGTGAAGAGAGATGACGTCACTAGGACATTCTGATGCAACGTTGCCTCCTGGGCGGAGCTTCGTGAGATAAAAATCTGGAATTATTCATCAATGAATGCATGCTTTTTGTTGTTGTTTATTTTATTTTTATTTATTTATTTTTTTACAAGGTGGCGTGAAGATTGCATTAAAAAAACAGGATTGAACAGAGTTCATTTGTATTTTTTGTGAAATAGAAACTTGTTGCAGTATACAGTTGCGCAAATAAATCATCAGTTTGACACAAAACGATACTAAAACTAAAAGTTGTAGCAGAGTAAAGTGCTGAGAAAAAAAACTTTTTTCACCCCACTGTTGTTTAAATGTTTGACTGGATAAACTGATTAATTTGGATCTAACAATTAATGTCAAATGAATTGGACTCCAATTAAAATTGTCTGTTTGCACAATTTACATAAAGCAGTTTGCCACTCAAAACTCACAGTAGTTGTTAATTTATTTATTTTTCATTATATTTCTACTTACAAACACAGATAAATTATCTCTGGTATTTATTTATTTATTTAAACTTTTGACCATTTATGTTTATTTTCATTTAAGATGTACATGTATAGCTTCAATGTGGGTGTAGTCAATTTGTTGTATAAAAGCTCATTTTTGCATCTATAGTAAAGAGTACAATATAAAATACACTTTAGGATTGTGGCTCTGATGTTCATACTCATTACTTTTGATGGGTTGGCATACATTTTTTCAGTGTGCATTGCATGATAAAATAAAGTTATTTAGTTAATTTGATTTTTAGTCTGTGCATTGTTAGGGGTTTTAGCAGGAAATATTTTTATGTGGTTGATCTAAACTTTTTCCAACATTTTTTTGACAAGCAATGATCAGATGAAGTTGTGTGAATATTCTACTGCTTCTATACATCTAATTATATTTTTTGCTTTATGTCTAAATGCAACTCTTCCAGTCAATTTGTTTTTACATGCTTTTTCAAGTGATGGGCATCCACAAAAAACTGTAATTATATTGTTTTCCATTCATGAGCAGCTAAAACATTATGAAGTGAATGGAGATTTTTAAATAATTCAACAGATAAGTCAGTATGCATAATACACATATTTTATCAGTATAACAAAAGACATCCTTTTCTTGCGGGTGATTAGAATGGTACCCCTGATTGCTTTGCATGGTGAGGGGAGTATCTGAGGTCACGCTTGCCTTCTATTTCCCTCTGCCATGCTTGAAGGCACCAGTCTTCAGACAATTTGTGCATCTCAATTATAAGCAGAATACCAAGTTTAAACTTGCGGCACTCTCTTAGGGAATAAAAAAGAAGCTGCTGCTCACTGTGTGATCATGCTCTTCTTGGATTGTTGTGCTGCGAGGAAAGTCTTGAATAATTAACCATCAAAAGCCTGAAAAGTCAGACACCATTTTTTATTTCTTGGCTCAGTTTAAAGCTTGGAACGCTGTTCCTGATGCTGCCAAAATTTAAAAGCAGTTTGTCTGATGCCAAACCATGATTACAGTACATTACAATACATTTTTATTATTATTATTATTATTATTGTGGGGAGTGGTGGCGCAGTGGTTAGATGGTGGGCCTGTGATCGGAAGATCGCCGGTTCAAGCCCCGGTCCCGACAACATCAAAAAATGTGGGTGGAAAAAGGTG
>JARVLU010001462.1:8821895-8832190 GCA_031762415.1 Simpsonichthys santanae
AGAGACATGGACAAAAAGACAGGAGAAAGAACTGGAAGTGGCAGAAATGAAGATGTTGAGGTTCTCCTTAGGAGTGATAAGGATGGAGAAGATCAGGATTGAGATCATCAGAGGTACAGCACAGGTTGAACAACTGGGAGATAAAGTTAGAGAGGACACACTGAGATGGTTAGGACATGTCCAGGGGAGGGACAGTGGGAAGGATGTTAGAAATGCAGCTGCCAGGGAAAAAGACAAAGAGGAGATATATGGACAAAGTTGGAGAAGGTATGGAGGTAGTTGGAATGAGGACAGAGGGTGCAGAGGACAGAGTGAGATGGAGGAGGATGACTCGATGTGATGACCCTTGAAGACGGAGAAGCTGAAAGAAGAAGATGTTACAAGGATACAAGGATTTTTTTTTGTCATACACACCACATGTGGTACGTGAGATGGAACAAAACTATGTACACAGGGTCCCAGTTACATCCAACAGAAATACATATAACTGCTGCACTCAAGTTGAATTGGGTTGGTTCCAGACAATCAGTTGCAAATCGTTTTCAAGTAATTATTTCCTGCAAATTTGATTAAATTCCGTCAAGTGGTTCATGAGATATTTTACTAACAGTCAGAGTTCACGCCAAACAGGTAATGACCAAGTTTCAAACAAGGATATTGTGCTATTTTTTTGTGCTTATGGGAACCAGTCTCAGTTACCACCACACTAAATTTTAGGTCAACGGACAATGAAAAAGCAAAAAAGATGGCACAGCAGGTCAACGACTACTTCACATTCAATATAACTGCAACAACCAAATACATATATAAAAAATATACCATAAATAAATAAAAAAACCTCAGTGATTCACTGTGAAGAGAAATATTGATTGGCTGCACACTGAGAACAAATGACCAGAGGTAAAGACTGTAAATTGGTGTTATTAGAGATAAACCACAGAGAACGGTGTCCTGTTGAGAAGTGCAAATCTCTGAAGACTCTCTGTTAAATATTTTGTTCACTGTTGCTCATTAGGTTGCAGTATTTAACCGGCAGCTATGATTTCAAACTCAAGAGTCCTTTCTTTCCTTCAGTCTGTTTGTTCTCCAGCTGCTGGTTGTAACAGATTCATCACTGGTTTTGCTCTTTTTTTCCTCAACTCCTAATGTCCCTCATGGACATTGACTAATCTCTCATTAATATTTAAATCAAGTTTACACTCATGTGGCAAATGGGGCCTGTTTCTGTTTAAAGCTCAATTTAAGTGAGTGATAAATTGATTAGGATGAGGGAAAATTCAATGTCTCGCTCCACACAAACTGGACATTTTCATGCAACAGGTTAATAGAAAGAAAAAACAATGGAAGTAAAAGACAATGCTTGATTATTTAACCTATAATGGGGTTGCTATTTTTAATATTTATCTGATTGTTCATTGACTCATTTTAAACTAGTCTGGCATCATTATGGAACAAAATTTACACCCTGTTGTCCATCTGGTCTGTTAAAATTAGATCATATTTCCTGGTTGCTATGCAATCACGCATAATAAACACTGGACTTGATTGCTCTCACCAGATGGATGCCTAAACATTACTGATTAACAAGCATGTTTATTAATGACTAACAGACACCATAGGTTCAATTAATCTATTAGCTTTCACCAGACAGCCCCTTTTGAATAGATTTTATTTGTAGTTTTAAAATAAAGCTCTTGAAAAAAAAAATCCATCAAAATCTTTTTATTAGTTGAAAGTTTGATCCATGTTCATCTCAGTCTTTGCCAACCCCATTCAAGATGGCTGCCAGGTAAGCAGCTTTTTTTTTTTATATTGGCAAGCAGCAAAGTGATTTTAGCAAACACAAAAACAACAAACAAACAAAAAATCTGTCAAATGTACAGATATTTAGCTAAACTTTGATGTGGTTGTAGATGAGAGTCATCCTCAAACATATTTATGTCAGATATTTAGTTCCAAATTCACCAGATTCTCTAAAATTTGTAACAATTGAATTTGAAAGCTCGTAGAAGGCAAGCTGACAACAATTCTTGGGGTGTCAAGATTGTGTGGGAAGCACTTTGTTCATATCTGTATAGTGAAATAATTAATGAGCCAACAGTATTTGTAAAGCCTGCTGTTTTATGTTTAGGTTGCTGTGTAATATACCGTATAATTTTATATTATTAGTGTTTAGCATGTATCTTAGATCTTTTAGTGTATCTTTTAGCCTTTGTTTAGCATATAGTGTTTATCTTTAATTCTTATATACTGTTTCTTTTTATACTTTATATATTTTTTATATTTTTTTGGTATAACATGGGACCTTGAGTACACAATTTCATTCCACCTCATGTACCACATGTAATGAGAATGACAATAAAGAACCTTAAACCTTTGGTCATACCTTCTTATTTTGTGGCATTGCCAAGCCTTCTTAGAGGGAATAAAAGAAGTAAATGCAGTGGTTTTCATGGCCTCCAGTGACCTCATTCTATCATATTTTATAGCTGAATAGGCAAATACTGGGTTCAAAACAGATATAATTAGCTGCAGCAGTCTTGGCTTTGGAATAATCCTCCCATCTTAGTCGCTTGCAACGTAAAAAGATAACTTGCGCTTTTTAATTGTGTGACGTTTGGTCTGAGCTTATTTGACAAAATAAGTTCAGAGATAAATGTAGATCAATGGTTTGAGCTGATGTCCTCTAACCAGAATGATGGAAATCCAGTTCAACCAGTACGCAAGCCAAAAATGTTCCTGGGCAAAACACCAAACCCCTCATTGCTTCTGACATGCCTCATCTGTAGATTAACACAATCTAAAGCACTGATTAGACTATATAGAATTATGTTTTCAGATTATCTTTGTAGTAGTGTGTCCTATGAAAGGGTAGGGATGGGTAAATGAGGGCACAGGTTGTTATAAAGTGCTTTGAATAGCCTGGTTGACTATTATAAATATAAGTTATATATACCGGTATATAAGTACCATTTATTTGGCTTAGGAAAAACAGAACAATTGCCATAATTAACTTACTGGTTCAATTTTATTTTAATATTCCTTTTGGAATGGACTGACATTTGGGGAAATGTTGCTTTCTCTGATATTGCTGAGATCAATAACACATATTTGTTTGGTAAATTTGAAACTATGGCAACCCAGCTCCTCTAAAGGTTTTCATGTGTTCACTTCGAACAGATCCAGCAAGGCTGTTTCCTCGTGATTCCAGTGTTTTTTGTTCTCAGCTAATAGCTTTCTGACTGAAGCTTTGTTTAAACACAAAAGGGGAGTCATGGCAATCCTTTCACGACAAGAAAGTGAGTAAGCACACTTTTCTGAATGTCAGACTATTCCTGTACGAGTCACAGTGACACATAGTCCAGGTAAAACTGTCACTTACCACGTGCTATTGAATGTGTAGTCACTAAGAAAGTGGATTTTTTTTAAATCATCCAGAAAAAACAATCTAGCGTGCACAATAAATGGTGGATCACACCTAAAAAGAATACAGCAGCCAGTCATAAAAGTCTCCCAGCCCTACTTTTCTTTTCAAAGAAAGAGAAAGGCCACATATCGACAGCTCGTTCTCATCCTGCTGCTGTGTGGAAGAATTATTTATCTCTTGCTCCATTCCTGGGAGGATGCTGTTGACAGCATCTCATCTCACTGTCTGAGAACCACCAGCTTCCATTAGGGCCAAGAATTGCCACATGATGTCTTTGTGAGACGTTTCACCGGTTGCGCAGCGTTTAAAAGCTTCGAGAGCAGCAAAGTAACACAGAGGCAAAGAAAGAAAACATTTATTGTTCATGAATGCCGTGTCACGCAGGTCCTGTCTGACAAGAATGGGGAGATGAGGTCTTGGACTGGAGTCTCTTAAAGGAATTGTTAAGAACATTTCAAGTAAGGTTGTGTGGAAAGGTTTTAAAAATTCATATTTTACTTGCTGTAGATAGATCTTTGAATGACCTGTTTGACAAAGATTGCAATTCATCAATATTAATTATACCTAGAGACAGGACAGGACTCCAGAAGATGCAGCTACAAAGGTTGAGCACCCCCTAGTGGCCAGGTGCAGTACAGTTTTAAGCCCCGCCTATTACACATTGGACATAAAATTTTTAGTTATTGACTTTTGTTCTTACCTTGATTCTCTATAGATTTAGTTTTTATTTATTGTACTCTATTAATTCCCAATAGGGAAATTAATTTTCTGCATTTTTCCCATTGCACATGTGAGCACACGTGGGGCAGTGGGCTGCCATCCAAGGTGCCCGGGGAGCAGCTTGGGTTTGAAGGCCTTGTTCATGGACCCAGAGCAGGGCAAATAAAGGTGTTTCACCTTTTCCACACACGTTTTAACGTTATCGGTGTGGAGGGAGTTGACCGGCGATCCTCCGATAGCTCAATCCCTCTAGCCTCTGCCCCCCTCCACCCCCCAGTTTAATTAGTTATTTGACGCCTAAAGAAATGTGGTATACTCAGGTTTTGTGAGTTTTCATGTGTTTTAGTCATTTGTAGATTGGGCTTGTTTTACAACAGCAGAAATTATCTTTGGGCTCGGCCGTTAACTTATCCATCTGGTCAGAATTAAAGTCTTGTTTTCCAAAAAAGGGTTAGTTGATCATTTTATATAACCTTTCCACATAACCCCACTCCAAATATCCGAACTACCCCTCTACGTTGTTTTGCCTCCCTCTTCTTCACCTTCAACAACTTTGGAACAGCTCCCTCCACGAGCAATAAAAACATTCAAGTGAGCGTGACACATTGCACTCGTAAAATACAGCCTAACATTCCACATGACAACTAGGATTTACGTTTGTGATGTCCCGCTCTTGGTTATACTCTTATAAAAAAATGTACAGAATAACATTTTTTGTGTCTCAGTGCAAAAGATATATTTCAAAGGAATTTCAGAAAAGCCGTGCCCTCGATGAATGTCCATCCGTGCCCGCCGTTCAGTACCATCATGTAAGTGGCCCGTTTGCATGACCAACAATAAATAACCGACAGAAGCAGTTGTACAGTCGCCGTCAGATAGCAGCAGTGTTTCAGCTTAGACTTTAAATACAGTTTCACAAACAACAGTGTGTCAATATACACCCACAATTTGCCAGAACTTTAACTATTCAGAATAATTATTACATACTGATCATAATTACCTTGATCATTACAACAGAAAAGAGTTCTAGATCGTCACATCAGGATTAAAGTATTTACATTGCTTTTTTGTTCTTAATTTTCTTGTTTTAAAGGTTCTGTGGCTTCAATTCCTGTGTGTGGATTCCCCCAAGTAAAAGAAGGCAATGGAGTGTCTCTAAGGTAAAAAAAATAAAAATAAAATAAAAATGAGGAGCTGAGAGTTTATCAGCTGGTGCAGATGCTGTTGATGGATATAATGGCTGGATCCACCAGGCCCAGTTCCTCGTGTTCGTTCACGCACAGCTGATAGCCGCAGCCCCGCTTGCGTTTCAGCGGGGTCACCTTGGCGTCGGGTTTGGAGCGAGGCGGCAAAAGGAAACCCACGCTGCCTGCGATCAGCATGTGCCAGATGCTGTGGATGTAAAAGTAGTTCTCCTCCGTCTCCACGAACGCGTACAGCGCCACGGCGGACATGGCGATCATGGTGCCGGGGAAGAGGAAGAAGACCCAGCGCTTCCAGGTGGGCGGGTAGCAGCGCCGCCGGCGAACCGTGCGCACCGTCTGACAGAACACCAGAAACAAACAATGTTTTCAGTTGCACTGGAAAACTACGTCTTGCTCATAAAACCTCAAAAAGTAACTGTTAATATTTTTTGTCAGAAATTTTTAACACGTTTTTCTATATTTTTAAGTCAGTCCTCAGATTCTAATAAAGTTGATAGTTTAAAGTTCTGGGAGAGTTTGCAAATGCTGTTTTTATAAAGTATATAAAAGTAATTTTAGCAAAAATTTACATAAAGGTCAATATTTTATCTGCTCAATATCTTAAAAATTCATGCAAAATTATATCAGTATAACAAATAATGAATAATTAAAAAAAAAAAAAAAAAAAAAGCATTTCTTATCTCCTGCTACCAAAAAGCAAAAGGCAGGAGTGAACGTTTTGCTAATCTGTATTTGTGTGCTTGACTGTCTGTTAGTAAAATATTTCGTCCACCACTGAATGTATTTTTAATGAGACTCTCAATAGTGATTGTATGTACAGCTACCCCCGTATGTTTTTTGGCATCTTTCTCGTTCCACAATTTTTTGTGCCATTTCAACAAATCATATGTCAAAACGTTCAGCTCGTTCGGGAGAAGGGTGCTGTGACTTTTAGTATTGGTGCAACTTTAGCTTTTTGAGATATTTAGCATTTTCTGCCATTTTTTCCTCATAGAAAATTAATTAAGCTCATTTTACATCCTTCAAATCTTTAGCTCTGTTTACAGCCTTTTACTGCTCCTTTCACATTTTGTTCTGGTTCAGCTTCTTTCAGCTTCCTTGTGCAATTAAAAAAAAAAAAAAAATTCAGCTACTTTCGGCTAGTAACATTGTTGTGCTTCTTTTAACTTGTTTCTGCTAATTTCAGCTTGTTTATGCTAGTTTCAGCTTTTTCTGTTATTTCAACTACTATTTAGCTGCTTTTATGCTAATTTTAGCTTTTTATGTTAATTCCACATTTTATTACACCCATTTCAACTTTTTTTTTCTGCCCAATTCAGCAAAAATGAGAACTCTCCACTTCCTTCTGGAAATGTAAGCATCTTCTTTCTGCCTTTAGCTACTTTTCAGCATTTTTTTTTTCCTACTTTCAGCTTTTGTCAGATAGTTTCCACTTTTTGGGGGATCATTTCTGCTGCTTTTAGCCTAATTGAACAAACATGTTCTTTCTGTTTACTTCTGTGAATGTAAGCTTGTTCTACATTTTCAGCTACCTTTAACATTTTTAGCTAATTTCAGCTGTTTTAGATTCATTCACTCAACCTTTGAACAGGTTAGTCATTGAGCCATGAGGACTAGATAAATTCATTTTATTGTGGTAATGTCTGCTACAGCCCATGTAACCTATTTCTGCAAATTTTAGCTTGTTATGCATATTTCAGCTCTTTTGTTAGTCTCTTCTGCTATTTCAGCTGCTATTTGGTTATTTGTTTTTGCTAATTTTAGCTTTTTTAAATCTTATTCCACATTTTTAGCTCATTTCACTCTGCTTCTTCTGACTGTTTTTTTTTCTGCCATTTCAGATACTTTTCAGAAGTGTTTTAGATAATTTCCTATTTTTTGTGTTAATTTCTGTTCATTTAATCCTAATTCAGCAAAATATGTGTTTTTTCTGCTTTCTTCTGCTAATTTTGGCCTCAATTGCAGCTATAATTTAGCAAGTTTTAGCTAATTTCAGCTGTTTTTCTACAAAATCTTCAGCAATAAGCACTGCATTTTTGCAGGAAATGCAATTTCTCCAGTTTAGTCTATGTTTAGTTTTTATCTCTACTGTTCTTGTACTTTCCCTTATATGTTTCAGTTTGATGCATGCAGACTAATATTTTCTAAGTATTCAGGCACATACTGTGCATCTTTATGCTTCATTCAACAATTTTTGCTTTGATCCGAATTCTGAACATGAAATCAAAGCTCATAGAAACATGACACATCGCATCTTAATGATTTTTATATTAATGTTAGAATATCGCCCTCAAAAATCTGAATAACCTAAAAGTCTGTTTGATATGAATTTAAGTTCTAATTGTGCAGTCATTTTGCATTGCCTGCACAAAAAGTAAGAAACAAAGTGAAAATGAGAAAAACATTAAAAGCATATCAGTCCTCTTGGATATTCTTGTCTGTTTAATTTCATGGACAGAGTATTTTATCTGGATGCGGGAGCTCATACAGAAAGTCATTAAAAATGAAGACCAACAGGATTTGAGGAAAGCACCAGCTGATGTTCTTTCTGGAACCGAGGGACTCTTCATTAATCCCGTAACGCCTCAGCAACAGTGCATCTCACTAATCAGCAGATGGATCTGACTCGGTACTCACTATCAGTTTAGTCATTTACACTCATGTTCTGTTTAGCAGGAACTGGATATGGTGTCACTTCTGGCCTAATCAAGGGAATGCACTCTTTAGTTTTCTCTCTAAAGTGGCCTGAAAACGTCACAAGCAGAGAACAGAGACATCAACCGTTCACTTCCTTCTGTCTCCATTTTATTTAATCTGTAAACACTGATAACTTTTGATTTTCTTCTACAAAACCACAAAGAATTTTGATATCACCTGAAGAAATGTACGCTCTTTATGAGTGATGACAATAATTACAGATGTTTGTGCAGGAAGTGGTTGGGATTAGGTTATCGTGTGAATGTTTATGAAACATCCACACTATTGTGATCAATTTTTTTTCCGTACATTTTTCAGCATATTTCTCGTTCTGCAATTTTTGTGCTGTTTCAACAAATCATATCAAAACATTCAGCTTCTTCCGGAAAAGGGTGCCATGACTTTTGTTTTTGGTGAAACTTTGGCTTTTTGAAATATTTAACCTTTTCTGCCATATTTTTTTCCTCGTAGGAGATGAATGCATCTTATTTTACATCCTTCTAATCTTTAGATCTGTTTTCAACCTTTTACTGCTCCTTTCACATTTTGTTCTGCTTCATTATTCCAGCTTCATTGTGCAAATAAAAAAATCTGCTACTTTTAGCTAATTTCAGCTGCTTTTCAGCTGTTTTGTGATCCTCTTAGATTCTTTCTGCTAATTTCAGCTTGTTGTGCACCTTTCATATTATTTTTGTAAGTTTCAGCTTTTTGTGCTATTTCAACTACTATCTAACTGTTGTTATGCAAATTACACTCATTTCAACTTTTTCAGAAAAAAAAAAAAAAAAATCAGCAAAATGTGCCCTCTCCACTTCCTTTTGCTATTTAAGCTTCTTTTTGCTGTTTTAGCTACTTTTCAGCAGTTTTATTTTTTTATTTTTTTTACAAATTTCAGCTTTTGTCAGATAATTCCACTTTGTGTGCACATTTCTGCTTATTGCAGCATGACTCATCATGTTCTTTCTGCCTTTTCAGCTAACTTAAGCTTGTTCTAACTTTTCAACTAACTTTTTAGAATTTTTTTTAGCTAATTTCAGCTGTTTCTGCTATTTTCATCCTAAATAACTTCCTAATGCTAATTTCAACTTGTTATGCTTCTTTCAGCTATTTTCTGCTAGTCTCAGCTTTTCTGCTCTTTCAGCTATTTAAGCTCATTTGATGCCGATTTGAACTTTTTTGTTGTTGTTAATTCCACTTTTATTTATTTATTTATTTAGCTCATTTCAGTTCTTTCCACTTCCTTCTGGTACTTTAAGCTTCTTTTTGTCTTTTCAGATACTTTCAAGCATTGTTTTGCTAATTTAATCTGTTTAGCTAATTTCCTAAATGTTGTGCTTATTCTGCTCATTTAAATATAATTCAGCAAATGTGTGTGCTCTCTGCTTTCTTCTGCTAATTTGGGTTTATTCTTCCATTTCAGCTACTTTTCAGAATGTTTTTTTTTTTTTTGTTGCTAATTTCAGCTGTTTTTCAGCAAGTTGTTCTGCAATAAGCATTCACATTGCATTTTTGTAGGAAATGCAAATTATCTACTTGAATTTAGATTAACGGTGGATAATCTGTGTAAAGACGAGAGAGGAAAATCATAAAATTTTGTTTTTACTAATTGATTCTCTCGGGAGCGGCACATTTTTCCTGTTACAGCAAACCGTTCCCAGCCAGGATGGTCTCTTCATGCTCCAGTCAGAGACCTCGTTTGGTTTAGAAAATTAGGGGTATTTGGAATTAACTGCTCTGAACCACCCCCCCCTCCTCCTGCCGCTGACTGTTAATGACACTCTTGTGCGGCAGCAGACGCTCTGAGCCCTCCGCTCCACTGATCTAATTTAGTTGTGTCTGGGAACATTCAGAATGCCGAGCGTTGCACAAACATGACAAGTCGAAATGAAAGGGCTCTGTGGCGCTCGAACCGAGATGCAAAAAGTCAGAGCACTCGGCTGAACAGCTTATGAATTATTAACTGTCAGGTAATCAAAACATGAGCTCAGGTCTTTCTTTAAAATGTGCAATATTAGCATGAGAGCCGAGCGACGTTCTCTGGAAAAGTTGCAGAGTGGAGTTCAGTTTGTGTGCGGTCTGATTTACCAGTGGGAAGATATTAGAAGCATCATGTCAGAGTTTATACTCCAGCTTCATTCATTTTGTCCCAATATGACCACAGTGTTTGCATTTTACCCTGATGCATGCTCAATAATCCAGGTAGAAAAATCTAAAAAAGCTAAGTCTGGTCCTCTGGACATTCAAAA
>JARVLU010001462.1:8938875-8954201 GCA_031762415.1 Simpsonichthys santanae
TAGTAGACACCTTTTCCTGCATTTTGGTGTATTTTGATGGGCTGCTGCTGTAAACATTGTTTACCTATTTAAAAAAAACACTTGCTATTTTAGAGAGCGTGGCACAACAAGAAGTAGCACTAAGCTAGCAGCGTGCAATAACGACACACTAGCTAAGTTGCTATAGACGTAACATTCCATCTCAATGTAAAGCTCTGATTTACACAACCTAATAAACGCTTTATACAAAATCAGTTCAGTGTTAACTGATCATGACATATACTAAACTTGTGCAACCAGAAGTTGCAACATATCTAAATAAAAAAATACACAAAACAAAGTACAATAGCTTTAAGCTAATGCTTAAAGCTATTGTACTTTGTATTAACCTTTAATTTAACCATTAAGCATATGATGCAGGAAATGGAGGATTTACCTGCATTTACCTTCATACAGACGAACATGAGGTACTTCCTGTTTATCACTGTTGTGTTCAGCTGCTCGTGAGGTCGGACTCTGTTCAGTAGCAGCTCAGGGGCCGGTAAATAAACCAAGTATTACAATGAACTGTTACCTTTTAAATTTGTTTATTTTGTTGCATTGAATCATAAATGCAATGAACAAAACCCAAATCCACAACCACCTAAAATATATATGTATATATAATAATTTATTTATTTATTTATGTATTACTTTTCCCCCCAGGGCTGCTAAGTTAAAGTTTAAGGGTGCTTGATCACCCACAAAAAGGGGCTAAAATCCCCACTGGTCCTGACTCATCATAATAAAAACCTGCACAACCGTTGTGGAGCATTCTACAGAAACTCCAAACAAAACAACCCCAAACGAACCCAGAAGAAGAAGTCAAAGGAGCACGAATCGAGATGTTTCAGCTCGTTTACTCTAATTAAGGTTGCTGAGTCAGGTGAAACGTTACAACTATACTTACAGCTTCCTCCTGTTCACTTGGAGGAAGTGAGTGTGTACAGTGCGTCCGCCTGCTTTTGTGGCTTTTGCTTTCTGCTCGGTGTGTGTAGATGAAGCGCACGGCTGCTGGGTCAGCAGCCCTGAAATGCTGCCGTCAGTCATTTGGAAGAACTAAATCACTGACAAAAAAAAAAACAAAAAAACTTAATCATCTTCTGCTGTGTTACACTTC
The DNA here is from genome assembly GCA_031762415.1 of Simpsonichthys santanae. Taxonomy (NCBI): domain Eukaryota; kingdom Metazoa; phylum Chordata; class Actinopteri; order Cyprinodontiformes; family Rivulidae; genus Simpsonichthys; species Simpsonichthys santanae. The sequence continues at coordinate 8,940,014 of JARVLU010001462.1, forward strand.
TTCTCTACTAAGATATTTAGAAACGTTAAAATGTCTTTTTGCTTTAATTAAAAAGAAAGACTTCTTTTATTAAATAACATTTTTTTCTTTTATTTCTTGGTAAACATATCTGCAATATGACACCAGATAAGTCCTTCTTTATGCCCACCTCTTCCTCTGTGTTTTCTCTTTCCTTCATACATACACAGGCTTGTACACACACACACACACACACACACACACCTGCCTGAGCCATTCAAATACACATCTCTTTCTAGCACTCATACAAACTAATATCTCAGGTAAGCACAGGGCCTAAAGTGACCTGCTGTCGTGCTGCATGAATCCACTAAGGCTGTGAAAAGGTAATATTGCGCCTTCCCTCCTTCCCCTTCAGGGGCTGCGGCTTGATGTGGACGAGCAGAGGAGGTGCAGAGGTGAGGGAGGGGGCAGGTGAGGAGGAATAAACAGATTTATTTGCCTGCGCCCCTCTCTGATTATTTTGCCCCTGCCTTTTGTTCCAGACCTTATGAAACCCAAATGTCAAGTGAGGCGAGGGCCTCATATCGAGTCCTGTCAATCACAGCCCTCTGCGCACCTGAAGATCTGATGCTGGATTATTGGCTTCAACACGAGTGCTGCTGGTGCTGCTGGTGCTGCCGGCGCGCAGACGAGTCGACAGCCAAGCAGGTTTCTTTTTTTTTTTTTTTTTCTTTTTCTAAAGAGGAACTTCATTTGGCAGCTGATGCACAGGTGATTGCAAGGGAGAGGATTTCCAGGGTAGATGAGAGGCAAAATGTGTGCGTGCGTGTGTGTGTGTTTGTGTGTGCGTGTGTGTAAGGGAGGCACAGAGTGGCTTATAAAGGGAGGAGGGGGATTAAGAGGAGGAAGCATGCTTGACATGGGTTGTGGTGGTAAGTAAATGTTGAGGACCAGTACATCTTGTTCAGAGTACTGGGAGGATGTCAGTACCTGTGCATGTACCTGTATGTGTACTGTACTTGTATATGTACCTGTACATGTACCTGTATGTGTACTTGTAAGTGTACCTGTACATGTACCTGTATGTGTACTTGTATATGTACCTGTACATGTACCTGTATGTGTACTTGTATATGTACCTGTACATGTACCTGTAACACACATATTTGTTTGACTGGCCAGAGACACAAAGGAAATTTTCAAAAATATCGGCAACACAAAATAACGAGCAGTTATCGTAAAATAAAATAATTTAATTTTGACCTTGTCTCCAACACACAGAACTTGAGCTCTGACTGAACGACCCGAACAAAATAATAAAGGTAGCAGCTAAATAGATGCGTTGACCATCATCATTGGGGCCTTTGACAGATTTATTCTAATATTAACAGTGTAGTTCAGTGTGATTTAAATGAGAAACATATTATATTCTTTCATCGGGAAGTTTAAAACAGGACGATAAACGGCACTCATTCATTGTAGGTGTTGAGAAGAGATCATCATTGTAAGTTTAGTTATTATACAAATGTCTGCTGCTGTCTCAAAAGTCAGCTTGCTCCCAGAAATATATTTATGATGAATCAACCAAACCTTTTTGTCATTACAACACAAACTGGGCAATAGAACACACAACTAGACAGTTCCTGGAGGAACTTTGACGGGGACTACCAGGCTGCTGCCGATTTAAAATTGTGAATTGACAGAACTATGTGTTGGGGTTTGCTCTCAGCTACCAGTATACCAAATCTGAGCTGAATAGTGCTAAAAATGGCTGAGTTGTCATATTTTTTCCTTTTTAGTTAAGGTGGCCATCTTGGATTTTTGATTTGGATTCAGTATGTGACAGGGAACGTTCTCAGCTACAACCATATGCCATTTCAGCTCAATATCTCAAAGACAGACTGAGTTATAGTCAGTTTTGTGTTTGCTGAGGTAGCTGTGGCAGCCATCTTGAATCAAAAAGGCTCCAAACTTTAATCAGCTCTAGACATTTATCTGATGATTACGTTCTGTGAGTTTCAAACAAATCCAACGGTGAGTTTCTGTTTTCTTCAGGGACATCTACACTCGAAGTCATGTGACTTGACAGCAGCAGTTAGTGTGAGGAGTGTTCTCCCATTCATTTCCTATGGGGAAACATGGCGTCTTTGTTAGCAAAATACATCGCCATGGTAACTCGAAACGCCAATAAAAGTAATAGCACATATCACGATGCCGAACCGATCATTTTGATATAAAATTTGTGGGTTGCGGTTCGGGACGCATTAAAGTTGACGGAAGAGTTTATAGGATATAAATAAAGTTAAGAAACCCAGGTAAGGTGGATAATAATAGGTGTCTGCATACACTATGCAGTCCCCAATAACAAACAAAATGCCTTTTTGTGTGTTGTGGGGTTAGTGTCCAACCTATCTTTCTTCAATGAGCATTAATCGATGGTTCATGTTCTTAAATCTCCCATCTTTACAGCAAACAACGTCTAAATCCCCCATGGTTGCACCTTTAACACGTCATTAATCCCAGGTGGCCCCCTCTTTGAACGAGGCTCGTGTGTGAAGGGATAACCAGGCCTGCTCAGACATGGAGCCAGAGAGGCGGAGGCAATGCTTGGATTTACTCCAAAACCAGCAGGTTAATCCTGCCTTCACACTGATCGAGCAGAAGGAGGCGGTGTACGTGTGTGCACGTGTGTGTCTTTACGGGAGACATTTAAAGATCGACTCTGTCTCAGTAACGACTCTGGAGGAACATCAGCATCTGGTGCTCAAAGTCATCCAGTCCCGCGCCACAAAATGAACACGGAGGCTGCTGCCATTTCTTTATTAGATTACAAATGGAAAGACATGAGAGCCGCGCTGATAAAAACTGAAACAGCATGGAGCAGCCAGCTGACACACAAACAGAGACACCGACAGCAGAAACACACAAAGACAAAGTTGGATGAAGAACATTTAACTGGAAAAAAAGAGACAAGCAGAAAATCTGAAATTAGACATCCGGAGGGTCCAAACAATTAAAGGAGCTAATCAGAGCTACGTCAACACAAAGGATCTTTTTAGTTTGTTGTGTTATGCCAAGAGGTCCGGAGTGAGGTCGCATCCACACGGAAACCAACCAGGTTCCAGAGTGAGAAAATCCTGACATGCCACTGTTGCATTTTTGTAATAACACCATAAACACAATGCTTAGAAATAAAAAAAGTGTCTTAAACTCACCTTCGACTTATGTTTGACAACACTATAGTGACAAATTACACGCCAGTCGTTCAAAAAACTTCATTTACTGAATATTCTTAATGAACAGACCATGTTGATGAACAATAAATAAATAAATAAAGATGCAAATAAAGCAGAGCAAAAATTCAATTTTTTTAGATAAGGAAAAAAAAAGTTAACAGCATAAACAACAAATGTTGCTGTTCAAAAATTTTAATTTACATGAAGTCAACATTTAAGAAATGTAGAAAATGGGAAAATGCCGACACTTGGTTGTAATGAATCCATTAAAAATTGCCTGTTTGTCTGCAGATCTGAACTTCCAGTCAATCGTAGTTCAATTTGAAACAAAGAAGTTTCACTTTTCTGTCAGTCCATAAAAAGGATTTAGTTTTTGTTTGTGTATTCTCCGCACTCACATTTTCCTTCTTGTGTTCACAGTTCAGTGTCGCTCCATGGCTTCTTTTCCTGTATTTGGTGTATTTTCATGGCAGCGTTACAGCATCACATACAGGCCTGGAGTAGTTACTGAGGAGGAGGAGCTGTGCCAAAAGACAAAGCCCCCCAATTTACTGGTTTGTCTAAGTAAATTGTAAGTATCAGTGAGTGCAACATCACAAATAACTGCTTGAACTAAATATAATAAAATAATTTAATAAACCATAGCCCATTACATTTAAAGTACTATGCATTCATGTTCTGTATAATATTAACAAATATATGTGGTCATTTCAACAGACTCTTGCTAACCTTGATGCCCACACCTGGTTTCAAGAATAGTGAAAGTGAGGGGAAATGTGGGTTTATAACATTTTATATTGTTATGATATTATTAATAGCAAACTTTGCAAGTTTTTCTACTATCGTGCAGATGTTGTTCCAACACTCGTCTGACAACATGACAGAAGGAACCACATCCCAGCTACAAGAGGCTGAAATGAGCTTCTTCTCATGAGATAAAGTGAAGAACCCGGTCATCTAGAAGGAGCTTGGAGTAGGGTCTTTGCTCCTCCTTGCTGAGAGGAGTCAATTGAGGAGTTCTGGTATGTGATTTGGATGCTTCCTGGGTCCTCCCTTTAGAGATTTTCAGGCACATTTCACTAGGGTGCATTCACACCAGCCTGGTTTAGTCCACTTTAATCTAACTCTAGTCCATTTGTCTAGAAAGTCCAGTTTGTTTGGGGAGGTGTGAACGCACAATCGAACTCTGATGCAGAGCAAATAAGCAAACTCTGGTCCGCCTAAATACCTAGGTCTCGATTCAGTTGAAGTGAACTCTGGCGCAGTTCAAATGCAGTGTGAATGCAAGCGGACTGGAGACCGCTCCGAAAGCAGGAAGTGAAGGCAAACAAACGGTCATTTCTCTTACCTCATACGAAGCCGTCTCAGCCGCCTTGTGTAAAAACACAACATTATCCATGGTCTTCTGCCTCATCTTTTGCTCATGCTGAGTCCATTGTTGAAAAATGACAAAATAGAAATCCTAAAACCAATAAAATTTGGCACCACTCCATTTTTGTTTGTATTTCAGAAGAAGTGTCTTCATCAGAGTCTTTTGTGTCGTTTCCTTCAGTAGTTCTTGGTGCAGCGCCACCACAGGCGAAGGGGGGGAACAGGTTGGCTCATTGACTCAGTGCAGTGTGCAAACTGCACCAGCTGAAAATGTAAACAAATGTTCTGGATTTTAGTCCCCAATCAAACCAAGTCTACTGAACTATCGGGTGTGAGAATGTGAGGCAGATCCAGAACTCACTGCATGGATAATAAATCTTCTCTGGTCTGGAAACAATGTGGGATTCTCCAGGAGGAGCTGGAGAGTCTTGCTGGGGTAAAACACGTCTGTGTTTCCCTCCTGGACCTGTTTCCTTTGCAACCCAACAAACAAGATGAACATCTCCACGCCTGTCGCCTTACTTTAATTTAAATCTCATGCTTAAAGTAACAAGACAAGTCAAAGTAAATAATGTTTTAGTTTAAAGTATCACATTTGTAAGGCTGCAAGGTAGCTCATAACTTTTCTCTTACATACAAAAAGTCCTCCGTTCTTTCTGCTGTGTGGAAGAGTCTCCAACAGGCCTTTGGACTTTTAACATTCTGTCTCCTCTTCAGTGTAAAAGACTAATCAGCCACTCTGCAGGGCTCTGGCTGCTAACCAGGACTAATTCTGCCTCCTGCTGGCTGGTGACACACACTGGGACAGCCATGATTGGCTGTTACACACCAGGGGGTGCACCTCTGATTGTCTGCTTAGCATATTTTCTCCCCACATTCTGATGGCACATACAGTACGTGCTCTTATCCTCGTTGCAAACTGCAAGGCAAAGTAAGCAGGAACGTTATAGACGACACAGACCGTGAGATTGTCTGTGCTTCATATTGCACAATGCAAAGTGGAAAATTCAAGCTGTTTCTTTTTGCTTTTTAAATTGTTACACATTCCCCCCCTCCTCCACTGAGGCACAGATGAGACAAAATGTCACCTCTACAAACTGCCACGAGCTAATTAGCTGTTAGCCATGTTTGTGTTCTTGACTGATGACAGGATCATTTACTCTGGTCTCCAGCTGGCTCTGTTTGTCGGTGCCATCTCATTAACATGGAAAATTAGTCCCGCTCAGTCAGGGTTCTGCCTCGCCCAATGAAAGAGGACGGGAATGCAAATCAATCTGCAGGGCGGGGAGATGGAAAACACGAAACTGCAATGAAGAGGACAAGATTAGAAACGAGAAATTTAAGTGGACCTGTTTACTGAAAACAGAGAGCAGAAACGGACTTTCAAGAGTCTCCGAGCCTGAAAAGGCTGACGTTGCACTGTGAAATGTGACTTTTACACAACTAAATCAAAATGCTGATTCATTAGTTTAAATTGGAGGGTTCAGTTCCTTTAAAAGCTTCGCTTCTTTCCCTTTCAAAACATAATCAGCAGCATCGGTTCATCAAATCAGTGCAAGGTCAACCAGTAGTCCAAGTTAAATAAAGAAAACTTCTATCAATAACTAAACAAGCAGCACTACCTGGCACAAACATCATCGCTTTGTCGTTATTCTAAGTGAGCTGTTAATATAGTCCAAGCATAAAACGCTGTTTAGTTTATTATCCAGTCATCAACAGGAAGTTATTGATCGTGCTGCTGTCACAATAAGACAGCTACAGAGTTGGACAAGGAAGTGCTTTTATTTTCTGAATCTGTTAACGGCAATTAGAACAACTGAGAACCTTCACAGATTTTGTCTCGTTGGGTACAGGAACAGATGATTGAGTCACTGGGGGGTTGTGGGGGGGTGGAGGTGCAGGAGGAGGTCGCTGTCTCGTATCTTTTCTCGGTGTGTTTTACTGCTTCGAGTCAATCTCTGAACCTGCCTCTGTCTCTGGTTTCATTTGTCGACAGGGCCTGGCAGCAGCAGGGAGGGAGGAGCGGGGGTGGTGGTGGGGTAATGTAAGAAAATTGGAGGATTAGACGGCGAGCCCTCTTCCTGTCTGGTACAACCGCCCCCCTCGCTCACTCACTCACACGCACCTCCATCACCTCCGCCTCCATCCAACTCTCAAACTATAATAACATAGCCTGACATACTGACAGCAGCTACCCCTCCACCCCCTCCGTCCCCCCTCACGCCTCTCCTCTCTCCTTCATCCCTAACAGATCTGTCATACCTCTTCATTCTACCGGGGGTTCATTTCCTCCCCTCTTTTCTGCAGCTCTGAAACCTTTGCTCCAACTAGTCCTTTTTTTTTTTCTGTTAAAAGCCGGATTACGCTTCATTTGTGTCTCAATCCGCCCATCATCATCCTCGCTGTCACTTTTCATCGCCAGCTTCTATCATCTTGACTAGGACCCAATCCGTCGCTTTGAAGACTTGTATAGATTCAAGCGGGACCCAGATTTTCATCGCCGCTGTGTTTGTTACACCATGTAGACAGTGTCAGAGGAGGGTGGAGGCTGAGCTATGAGCAAGACTTTCAGAGTGTACGTGGAGGGGTCTGAAAGGGCCTAAATGGATCTGCGATTGGACTCTCTGAGGTCGTCATCAGCCCAGATTGGAGGCCATTAGGGCCTATTTAAAAGAATTACTTCCAGGATGCAATCAAAAACCCTGATAGGTAATCAATGGCAACTAGATCAAGGCACAAAGGCAGTCCATGCGTCTCAATCAGCCACCATTCAGCGGGACTGAGAGATCAGTCCAGGACGTGGACTGCATTTGGCTGAAACACATGCACGCTCTCTCAGGCTGCACGTAATCGGCTGTCATGAGTACCTGAAGCACATGTGTACAGAGCAGTAATGGACAGAGCATCTACATGCACACAGTGGGTTGAGCCGCAGATGGCCCAGGTTGCTCTCTCTTCTCGGAGACAGTGATTTATCAGGAAGCACGTCATGTCTCCAACACCACCCCCTGAGCTTTAAAAGAAGAATTACAGGGCATAAAGAAGAGAGAGATGAAGAGGGCAAAGGAGAAAGAGCGAGAAAGGACGAGTGGAGAGGAGGGTGGAGTAATGGGGGAATAAGCAAGAGCGAAGGAGGAGAGAGGGCTGTGGACAGACAGCTTGATTTATTAGACCTTCTAGTTAACAGGCCTTCTACACGAGCTCAGAATGTACACGCACACACACATACACACACACCTACAGCATCCAGTGAGAGTGATGAGATGGGAGAGCTTGGTAATGCTGCTCAATGATGCGTGTGCCGTTTAGTTCAGACTGAGCGCGCCCGTCTCTCCAACCATGCAGCCTCGCAATGAGCCCCGGCAGGCGGAAAGAAAAGGAAGATGGGGAGAAGGAAAAAGAAAGCGCCAAGGCCACAAATTGGGTCAATATGCCTGTTTCATAAACAGAGCAGAACCCTCAAAGCAGGCCGGCATGCTGAGCGCTGAAATTAGCACCCGGATCCGAGCTGGAGGGGCTTCTGGGTGCATGCAAACAAGCACACGTACGTACGTATACAAACAGAGACCGATGCTCAAGAATGTGCAATAACTCGATTTATTAGGTTATATACACCAGACATATAAATGGAGAAACACATATACCAATAGGAACAATAATAGCCCTGACATGATAAAACACCATCAAGAAGGGGATATGAAACACACGGCGCTCCTGCAATAAGATTACAGGCTATCAGGCCTCAGTAGATTTGCCAGCGGGAGTCCCCAGTATAATAAAATCAGATTAAAGGACAATCATATTTATTTCTAGTATATACAATATATCAAGGTTACTCAGTAGCTCTTATTATGATAGGCTGTGCCACGGCAAGCTTCTGTGTACTCTCCCTCCTTTAAGTTGACATTAGGCTCTGTTTAATGAGCTTCAGGTGTCAGGGAGGCGGGGATGTAACAGGATGTGTTGGCAAGGCTTATTGATTTATTGTTTTTCAAAGAAGTTTTTGTACTTTTGTTATTGCCTGGCTGTCACTGGTAATGCAATTTCAAAATCGTTTCAGGTGAATAAAAGCTGAGGCACGGTGTGAAAATGTCTCTGCAGCTAGACAAGAAAAAAAATATTGGAAAATAGGGCGGCGAAGTTCTGAAGTTACAGGTGTGCAAACAATGTTTTTAATGTTAGAATCGTTTTCTTATAATAAGCCTAAATTAATCATATCCGCTTCATTTCTGCCACTACTGCCTAGAAATAACAGAAGAATAACAAATAATACAACTAAATGATAAATATTTATATATGACATAGACGAGGTTTGAGTGACACAAAATTAATTAAGTCATTGTCCATTGATTAACTGTTCATTTAAATTTTTAAACAATAATCCCGACAAACTAAAATAAATGAATTCATTATCAACAAACAAATACTAGATGAGATGTTTGGCCTTGCAAACCTGAAAAGTCCTCAACATCCAAAGATGCTATTATCTTTAAGAGGTTTCAAAACAATTAGATCAGTAATATTTCTGACAATTCAATTCAGTTTATTTACATAGCATCAATTCACAACAAAGTTATCTCAGGGCACTGCAGTCACAAACATAAAAAAAGCCAATTAGTAAAGTTGTGTATCTAAAGAAGCCAGCAGACATGTTGAATCTTCACTCCATCCCAGTCTCCCATCCTGAGCAAGCACAAAGGCAACAGTGGAAAGGAAAAACTCCCTTTGAACAGGAAGAAACCTCCAGCAGAACCAGGCTCAGGACAAACAGCCATCTGCTTCAACAGGCTGGGTTTGAGAGGACAGGAATGAGAAACGAAAACAGAATGATCATTTTCAATTTAATAATCATTTTCTGGCTTATGCAGTGTTTTTAAGTTTTATTAAAGCAGGTGAGTCCAGATGAGATTACAAGATCTTTTTTTTCAAGGGAGCACCACTAAAACAATTTAAAAAGTCACATAAAAGTACATCATTACTCAGCATAAAATCAGTGTTTACTGTATGAATGCAATTAAATAATATTAGTATTAATATTATTGACACCTGTTGTATGTGCCCAGTTCAAATATGTTTTTTTTTTAAGCAGGTAACATTCATTGCCTACACTGTCATTTTCTATCAGCTCAAATGCACAGGTTTTGGAAATAATTCTGTGCTTTAATTTAAAAAATATATATATACAATATACAGTATACATCTCTTCTTTTTTAGCAAAATTTTGTTCTGACGTTGACATAAACCACTGAATATTTTAATCAGTTTTACTTCACCCCAAAGATAAACAAGACTTCTGCTTTCCATTTGCTGTCTGTTCCCTTGCTCAGCTTGTCGTTCAATATATTGTATTTAACAATATGCTGACGATGCATTGTTTTATGTCCAGGTTGTCCTTAAATTACCCCACAAATTTGAAACCTAACCAATGACTTTAGTAAGATTTAACAAAACAGGAATAAATCTGCCCGGGTGTCACCTAACTTTGGGTTTTAACTTGGCCTCAGCTTTTAAGAAGAATTTGAAAAACAGACAGATAAGTAATGAAACATAGATTTATTCATTTTATCTATTTATTTTATTTATTTTATACATAATTTGTTCATTTTAAAATACAACACAAAACAATCCCATAATCGATAAGAATACAAAATATAAAACAATGAAAGGCAGCAGAAAGAAGAAAAAAATCTTATTACATCTGCCCCTTTTTTCAAACAATCAGTTCAAACAATAATAATCTTCAAGTAACAGAATAAAATGAATAACTCTTTCTAATTTTTCTAACTCTAATACAATATACATTATGCCACTTCATATATATATATATATATATATATATATATATATATATTTTTACAACTCAGTTTTGATCATTTTCTTAAATGTAAACATTGACTTAGCATTTTTAACATCACTCTCCAAAACATTCCACAATCTAATTCTCTGGATTGAGGTAGACCATCCCTTTAAACTAGTCCTGTGTTTTGGTTTGACAAATATATCTGTCCCCTTATGAATCTCAATGCATTTTGTAGTTTTTGTGTTCAACATTGATGGGTGTCACGAAAAAGTCCTTTTGTAAGTACTTCACAAAATTCAGTGACAACACTATTTCATTTTTTTTTTTTTTTTTTTTTGGAACCAAACAATGTGACAAACAAATTTGCATTGATCAGCAGGTTTCAATGGACTTGGTTTTTATAATGAGGGTCATGTTTTATGTATTATGTTAATCTGAATTTTGAGGGCAATCTGACATGGAAAAAAAACGCTGACACATGAAGAACATGAGTGAGTGCAACACATCCCGTTTTTATTGAGTCGCTCGTTTCACTGTTGTACACCTAACAGAAACTATGATCAATGTTTGTGATTGTCATGCGATTAAGGGAACCATTATTGGTAGATTCTATTTCTGAAAGGACATGAACTCAGTACAGTATAGTTTCAGGTTACTTGCAATCCATGTTCCATTCTTCTGATACGTGTCTTTTTTAATCGATGGACGTTGTAACTGAATAAAATGTTGTATCCATCTGTTTTCTCTCTGCTTTGAACTTATGCAACCAGCTGTTTGCCTGCTTTGCTCATTCCATCCAGAGAAAACAACTGTCCAAACAGATCTGGTATCATTGGATGGGACTGCTACAGCTCTGTACTACCAAGAGGCTTAGAAGCCCAATCGGATTAAACTGATTACGCCAGAGAGACACCCTCTTCTTGTTCACCGTTTAATAGACGTTTATTGTAATATGTAAGGGTGTCTCAATCGATAGCTGTTTAATAAGATAGGAATTGGCAAATGGGACCATATTCTCAAGGTTGGTGCAAACAACATTTAGGACTGAGTAAAGTCAGGAAGTAAATCTTTAGAGCTGTTTTTATGTTTTCAGGAATTCATTTTTGTGAAATAGAGGCCAGAAAAGGGAGCGATTTAATTCGAAATAAAAGGATTTCTGAACATTTTTGCACCTGGGACTTTGGAAAACAAGACAAGAACCTTATCGATACAATGGTACTGTTCATTATAATACTGTATAAACAACCTCAATTTACCGTATCTTGGTTAAGCCGTCTGAACAAAGGGACATTGTTTGCCGACACTTGTGTATTTGACTGTGCCTAATGATAATCAAAAGAAGCAGAAATGAGCAGCTCGGACTGTTCAGTGGTCTCCTTGGCCACATGTCCCTTCCCTCTGCTTAAATGCCACACAATTATGAGTGGCTCCGGGTTTGGCAGGCCAAGACAGCTGGGTGTTGTAAAGCAGTGCGATTGCATTTGTAAGTGCATAAGCTTATATGTGTGTGTGTTTGTGCGAGCATACATTGTGTGAACAGACAAGTCATCTTATTTACTCACCTTGGCGTAAGGGGTGGTGATTGCCCGCACAGCTAAATGCCATGCAAATGCTGCTGCTGCCGTCAGGCTGCCAATCACGCCAGTCTTGGCATTCACGGCATGCCACCGGAGCATTTACAGCGCCTGTGATCTTTACTAAATGAGAAATAACCCTAGCCTGTCCAAGCTGGCCGGGGCATTTAAACAACCAAATCTCCACATTCCCCACGGAAAATGCTGTGAAGTGAAGACGTTGCATTGTGTCAGAGGAACGATAAAGAAAACAAAGCAGACGGGGGGGCATGTGGTTGGACGTGCGTGGGTGGTAAAGGAGGTGTCTTACTCCCATAGTGCAGCCTCATTATGATGATGTGATTTGCTGGAATGGCAGCAGCGGCTCTCGTCACTAATACCAGCTCCCCTGAGCCACGAAACAGCGCTTTATTAAACTTTATGAAAGGCTTAGCTGCCCAATTTATGAGCCTGCCTGCTGTGGACACGGGCGTGCAGAGACAGAGGAAACACTGCAGCTCTACATCAGATGAGATTACGCCGAACAAAAAGTTTTACCCCTGACATTACTTTTTCTCACACTTTATTCAGATGTGCAAACACAAGATGTCAGGTTGGACTGCTCTGGCAAAAGAATTGACAACAAAACAAGCAACTCCAATTACAACCATTTTGACTATTACATGGGGTTTTTTAGAAAATAACTATATTAGCAATAGTAAGGTGGTAATATTAGTCATTTGTTTTATTCACTGTTATCTTTTTATTAAATTCATAAGATGTCAACTATTGCAGAATAATATTTGAGATTTGGTCAAATAGCAAGAAATAAGACAGTGGGTCAGTATTTAAAAATAAATCTACCATAATTTTTGGACTATAAGGCGCACTTTAAAATCCTTTAATTTTTCTCAAAAATCGACAGTGAGCTTTATAATCAGGTGTGTCTTATACAGGTAGTCCCCAAGATATGAACGGGTTCCGGACCTAAGGACCGTTCGTAGCTCGATTCTGCCGTAGGTCAGAGCCGAACGCACATGGCGCCGTATTTCCGCGTATACGGCCGCAAATCGAAACCGAAACTAAAACGGTGATCGGTAACATCTTTTTAAACACGTTTTTTCAATGTAAAACAACTTCGAACTGCCGTTTTAATGTGTTTTATTGTGTTTCCAAGCAGTTAGCTAACAAAATACCCTAAAAAAAAAAATAAAAAAGTATAAAATGCTGCATAAAAAAGGCAACGAACGGCGCAATGACGTCACTGGGGGCGGCGCCATAAGTACGGAGCACCCTAGGTCGATGGCGCCGTAGGTCGGGGACAACCTGTATGTCCAATCACTCCTCGAGTTCGAACACCGGTAATTGCAAATGGCGGATCGAATGTTGTGAAAATTCTCAAATCCCTCTAGTGACTCTGTCCCCTGACCAGTCAGTGACTGATAGTGTTCTGACATCACATTTTGATGAAGAGGAGCTATGGAAAAAGCCCATTAGTCTGCTCACCTGGGGGAAAGGTGGTTTTCTGTGCCGGTGCAATGTTTTGTGTTGAAAAGTGGCCACAAAAATCAATGAGAATATTTAGTTAAATATTGACACTCACTGGTCCGTTGTGGAGGTTTCTAGTTTGTTAGGGTTTGAATACCACACCAGAGGGACTGTGTAGCTCTGGTATTGCAGAAATGACCTGGTCTTCTTGCTGTACTGTTGTTTAGCTGCCTTGATGCTGTGGGTCAGAGTGGCTCTGGCTGTTGCTAAGCCTGCTGTGTCTCCAGGCCTGAAGACTAAGTCACAAGCTGTCAGAAGTCTATAAACTTCTCCTGTCAGTCAGGATTTCTGGTTAGCATGTACTGTTGTGGTTTTGTAGAGGGTGACATAATTGCATTTTACAATGTATGCTTGAAAAGCCTCCATGGGTTCCTCTATGGCCACTTCTCCATGTACAATTCTAATTTTCTCGTTTCACTTCTATGCAGGTATAGGTGTGTCTCCTTTGAAGGTGTGTCCCCTACTCTGTGAGTGAGATTGTCTCTCAGAGCTTTTGGAGCGGGTGGGGCTTACAGCAGCAGTAGCTGTTTGTTGAGGACAGTGACTGCTGAATGATTAGTGCCTTCATGTGCATTCATTAGCTTGCTCCTGCCGAGGTCGGACGCTTTCCCCTCCCCTCCCTCTCTTCTTTACTCCTCTGTCTGTCTGTGAAACTGCTTCTGAGCCTCTCTTGCAAATCTTCCGAACCATAATTATGGACTTATTTGGCCAGTTGGTCC
>JARVLU010001462.1:8993414-9011013 GCA_031762415.1 Simpsonichthys santanae
ACGTCACTAGGGGCGGCGCCGTAAGTACGGAGCGCCGTAAGTCGATGGCGCCGTAAGTCGGGGACCACCTGTATATATATATATACTGTATTATTTTTTTTACATAAATGTATTCCTTCACTAATGAACAAAAACGTATTGTTTCAATACATGTATGTAAGAAAAGCTAAAATTTAAGAGCACTGTCAATTTTCTTTTAACAAATACTGATGTGCTGCAGATGCAGGTCAAATGCTTTGTGATAATGTCAACGTTTCTATTGACTTTTAAGTTTTATTTGTAACATATGCTAAAAAGTACAGTAACTGCAAGAAAATATGTCTAAGGAAACCACTACAGTATATGATGCCCTAACATATAAAAAACCGTTCTACTTTTATGTAATTTGCACATGTGGGACGTGCCATTGTTCTGTTCTCGCAACATCGTCAATAGAAGCCCGTCAAGAATTGAAGGTCAATCCTGTGACTGTTTGTTTTACAGGTGTAAAAGCACGTTCTCAATTAAAAGAATCAAGCCTGAGGACCTGACTAACCTTGTTACATTGATTGATCGACCTGGATTATTGAGCATGCATCAGCACACGTTCTCAGGGAGGAAAGAGGAATTCATACCAACTTTGTTTTGATAACACAGAAATGCCAATCTCAGATCCTGTCCTGCAAATTAAAGTTCGTACTTTGACATTTCTGCTTTCTTTCGGACGAGTTTTGTCGTCATTTGTTTCATTAAAACCTAACTTTGGTGTATGTTTTGTGTAAACCAGCCGCAGCTAGTTAGCAACACTGGCTGTCTTTAGAGGCCTCTCGGCTATGAAAGCTATTAAGCTTACTAGAATATAAACATGTTACATTATAAACATTTAGATGGTGTCTTAAACAACCGCAACATGAAAATGTAGCGTTACTAGAAAGCACAGCACACCGCCACTCGAAGACGAAGGTGTTAGATAACTACCACAACACAACAAAATGGCTCCCTAGAGGAAAAATACGCTTTTGAGAAACACAAGAACATAAATAAAATGTTCTTTGCTTTAATTTTTCATTAAATATGATAACTTACCAGAGTGAGTGCGGCTCTTGTGGGTAAAATCTTTCGTTTATTCACTGCTCGGACAGTCGCTCGCACCAAGGAGGCAGACATGTTGACGTTAAACCATAACATTGAATTGCGCAAGCGTGGGAACGAACTGGGGAACGCCCAAAAGACGTATGGCTGACGCTGATTGGCTGATATTTTAACGGACGGGCGGGACAGCCAATGAGATAACGCGTTCTTATCTAGAAGGCTAATCTTTTTCATTTTTTTTATGTAACGTTTGTATATGTTTGCTTGTTGAATCTACGTCCTTCCACATGTAATTACTTGTACCGTCTAGCGATAACTTTTAAAAATTATTTTCTGTTTGATCTACGACTTGTTGCATTTAAACCGTCGACTGTAAACCCCACGCTCACTGTAAATGTGTTTAAGATGTCGAACGGAACACAATGTTTGGAACTTGGTGTTCCCATCATTGTGAGCCCCACCTCTCTGTCCAAAACAGCCAAGGACATTTTTTTTTTTTTTTAACAATTTAGACTTTAGCATTTTCACATTTAATTTGAGGTTAATTTAATTTCAGGTCTCTTGTAAATAACTTCTTGAGGCTCAACGGGATTAACCTGTCTAAATAAAGGTTGAATGAATGAAAAATAATTTAGAAAGTAAAATAACATACAACACAACCTGGTTGTTTATTTGTTAATCTATTTTTCTAGTACAACCTGGTTGTTTATTTGTTAATCTATTTTTCTAGTCACATCGGTGCAGTACCTATAACCTGATGGTGTTCCAAATGTCTCACCACTGCATTTTAATCAAAGTTAGGCCTCAACATTTACCATTAAATTTTCTTTTGTTTGTCAATAATTTGCTGTCTTGTTGCACTATCTGGATTTGGTCAATATTTAACAGCCTTAATAACCTTACATTAAAATTTACAATATTTTACATGAGGAACTAACAGCTGGAACATGTCCAGATTTCTAATCATCAACCCTCCACCACCGTGCATGAAAGTTAAGGATGATGGGCTGATGATCTCCACTTTGAACACATCTTTTCAAAGCAGAACGTTCCAGAAACCTTGTGGTTAGGTGCAACTTGATCATGTTTTGAAGAATGGATCAGAGTTGGATACAATTTTATGATTGTTTCGCATAAATAGCTGAGTGTACATCCAAAAAAAAAAAAAAAAAAAAAACCACTACAAATTGGGACGTAGACTTTATTTTCTTGAGACAAAATGGATTGTGAGTCAGCCTTTTTGTTGTCATTTGTTTTGGCAAGATCACTTTCTTAATATCTTGTGAAAACATTCATTTGCGTCCATCCAAACAAAATAGGTAAACGTTGAAATAAAACCCATCTTAAAATAAGAACTTCAATCACAATACTACCAGTTTTTATTTATTTTTTTCATAAAAGTATGCAACACCAGCAAAAAAACAGAGGCAGCGGGTCCATATTTAAAGGTCGAATGAAAACCAGGTCTTTGAGACACAAGCAGCGACATTATTCAAGGGGGTGGACCCCTGCAGTGCAGCTACCAAACTCTGTCATCATTACAATAAAATTACAAGATTTACAAGTTTAGAAGTGCTTTCAGCATTTTACACCAACAGCTGTACCAGTGGATGGGTTCTCTAAAAAGCTAAAACAAAACAACCTAAAACTGAAACACTTCTGGGCAGATGAGACATCGTGTTCTAATCAAACAGTGAACGGACATGTCTCAAAGCAAAGTTTTGATCTTTAACAACAAAAAATAACCCATGACGGCACTTTCTCAACTAAACATAACATCATACTCATGGTAGACACACATACCAGTGCTGTGGATAAATTAGAAATTAATTAAAAGATAGCCTTACTAAAATAGATCATAGCCACACAACAAAAGGCACACTGCCATCAAAGCCTTCTTTGTATTTTTTGGTTAATCTACCTAAAAAAAAGAAGTAGGAAATAAGTGAACTGAGTGATAATATGCTTAAAGTGAACTGGAGTCATCAAACCGAGTCAAACATACCTTTCCCTTTGTCTTTTGCTGCATCTGTGTTCACTTGACTATGGCATCTATTGTTTATTAGGTAAGAAAGTGTTTGCATTGTATTTAAAACAAATCTTTAAAACATACATTATTTAAGATGTCTTTGCTCTGACACTTCTCGAATTTTTTCCTTCTAAATGTTGTTTTTTGAAATTTCCATATGCCATGGAAAAGACTGCAGTGAATGAAATTAATAAATTGACTGGCAGACTATGTAAACTAAGACCTTGGACGTTTGCATAATGGCTTGTTTTGGTAAATTAAAAGCTTTTTAAAAAGCTCATCATGTGAAGAGAGCTGTAGGGTGGGGGACACAGACACACACATAAAAGGCCCTGTTTGGCTTCAAGTCACGGTGTCCAGGCTTTGGCTTTAATGAGCTCCATCTGGCCTAAAAATAGACTCAGATTTAAGCTTTTTATGTTGTTTCTGTCTTTTTTTTTTTCTTTTTTTTTTACTTTGGGATGCAGTCTGCGTGGACAACAGTAGAACTTTGTGATCCGGAGCTTCTCATTCCACTGGATTCTTCCTATGACCGGTCCGGTACATATTTCGACAGGCTAAACTACCTACGAGACACAGGAAAGCAAATATTAACATTTGTGCACCCTAAGAATAGTCATCCTCAAAAAGATTCCTTTAAAATCCCTCAAAATTCAAGTAAATGCAAGGACTTAAAAAATGTTTCCAAATGTAAAGAAAGTAACAGAAAAGATAAAAACAGGATCAAAACACTAAACTTTAGACCAAGCCCACAGAAAGATGGTGACAACAGTTGCAAAAATGTCATGTTCTTATGGTCTCCCCTCACCAGCCTCAAACAAGCGGGCATAGAACTTGTTAAGAGCATCAGGAAATGATGAGTCCCTAGGGCGTTGTGCACCCATGCTTTTATATTCTGTGATGTACTTAATGCCCTTCCACGTGCTCCTTGGGTCCTGTGAGTAGATATGTACCTGGGTCTTCCGTGCGCATGTTGCTTTGGCCCTCATAAAACCAGCAGCCATCTCTTTCCTTGTCCTTCCCAGTTCCTGTGCATTTCCAGACCTGAAGGCAGTATCCTGGCTTTCAGCAGAGTACGGACCTCTGCATTCAGCCAGGGTTTCTGGTTCGGGTGGCACACACAGTCCTGGTGGTGGTGACATCTTCAGCACACTTGCTGATGTATCCGAGGGCAGATCCAGCCCTCCCTCATTTATAGTAGCCTTCCTGAAGAGCTGCAAGTCTGTGCATGCAAAACTGTCCCGCAGTAAAGAGTCACTTTCGCTGGGCCACACGGTTATGGTTCTCTGTGTGGGTCTGGAACGTCTCTGGGGTGGTAGGCAGGGGCCAGAAAGATGCAGATGTGGTCAGAGGTCAAGGTGGGGGCATGGTACGGCTCTATAAGCATCTTGTATGTTGGTGTAAACACGGTCTAGTGTTATTTCCCTGTGTTGGTATGATGACATGCTGATAAAATCTTGGTAGTGTCTCTCAGGTTTACGTGATTAAAATCACCAGCCACCACACAAAACACCTTTGGATACTTGTTTTGAAGTGAGCTGATGATATCATGTAGCTCCTGCTGAGCATCTTTAGCATTAGCATCCGGGGCTACATAGACAACAACGATATACACCGCTGTAAACTCACGAGGTAAATAATGTGGTCGACATTTCACAGCCAGTTGGTCTAAAGCCTCGGAACAGGAACTGTTTATCAGAACACAATTTGTGGAACAACCTTTGTTTATGTATTCAAAAAAGTTCAATACAGAAACAACTGGACTTTATTTGTAGTAAGAAGACGTTTCGTTCCTCATCCGAGGAGCTTTCTCAATCTTCACCAGCACTTTGTTTATGTAGACGCATAATCCGCCTCCCCATGCCTTCCTCGATAGCTGGGATTGACCTGCCCAGAAAAAAAGTCTTATCTAGCTGGAAGGCTGAGTTCGGCGTGTTGTTATTAAGCCATGTTTCTGTGAGGCAGAATACAGCACAGTTCCTCATCTCCTCTAAGACACTCACTCTGAGTCACAGAAGAGCCAGCTTGTTTTCCAAAGAGCCGACGTCATCCAGGAACAGAGACAGAATCGGCTGTATGTTAGCATTGGCCTTTAGCCTCACTAATACGCCACCCCGTTTGCCCCTCTTCTTCCTTTTTCTTTTAGAGCACTTCTCCTTCCATGCTGATGGCCCTGATGTTCATAGATTATTAAAACATAAATTTAATCAACTTGAGCACAAAACTCTAAAACCAAACTAAATCCTGAGCTTTTGAAAGCATCTAATGACTGTGGAGGCATTATTTTGCTTTGCTTTAAGGTGAGGTAATATTTGTAATATTATAAATAAATAATAAATATGAGTCAGATGTGGATGTAACCTGAAGTTGATTTAAATCTTTAATGTGTACAAAAAAAATCTAAATACCTGCTTGTGGACCTAGTACTACAGTTTGTTGTTTTTTCCTCTTCTCTTCTTGTTTAGATAAGCCCTGACAAAAAGATGCATAAAGAGCATTACAGTATAACAAAGCCACTGAAAGCTCACCTTAAAAAAAAATACATCATTCTGAGAAAAACTTACCTGCTTTTCCTTTTCTCTCAAATTCTTTACGTAGGCTGAAGAGAAGGAGAAAAATCAAGATTATTAAAAAGTTAAGTGGCATCTTCCCTGAGTTTGATAATTAATGCATAACATCTTGCACATTTTCTATTGTCATTATGGCAACTTATATTTACAATATGAATTGCCTCATAATATTGTAAACTGATATATCACATACCCATTAACAACTCAAAAATAATCAGTTAATCATTCTTTATGGTATTTTGAATTGATTCATTTCATTCATTTAGCATTTCATGCGAGACGGTAACAAAATACCACATCTCACTGTTTACCAATAGCTGAACCATTTTAAATAGCTGCCAAAGTGAAAAAAGAAAGCGAACCATGTGAACCTGCAGGGCCTCTGTAAAGCTGGCAGTCCTTCTTGATGTGGGAACTTGATCCACACAGGAAGCAACAGCGCATATCCAGTGCATCTCGTTTTTTCCAGTGTTCATTCTTGTGCCTGAGCTGATCCTTCATCTCATCCGTTGAATCCATTTTGTCCTGCAAGTGCTCTGGCACCTTTTCTGAGTCTCTTCTGTGCTTGGTCCTGAAACAAAAACACGTAGCTCGTCTCTTAACGTGCCAGCCGTTTCAACCAGCACCACTCTTAGTTCAGACACGTGCTGTGGTTGCACTCACTTCTTGCGCATGGGGCAGTCTTTCATGAAGTGGCCGATCTTGCCACAGATGCGGCAGCAGCGGTCGTTGGGAGCCACCTCTCCCTCGGTGAGAACTTCAGGATCGAAAAAATACTCCTGAACAAAAAAAAACTGCAGTGTCAACAATTTGGCAACATAAATATTTAGAGAATTTAAAGTCTATGTTTCATGTGCTGACCATTTCACTGATATACACAGGAGGGAAAACTGTCAAGGGTGTGCCAAACACTCTTCTGCCGTTGATGAAAGCCTTCATGATGAAGTTAGTCACTGTTTTGATGATTTAAAAAAGATCATATGAGAAAAAACTGAACTATGTGAAGGCATAAAAGTCATAAATAATACAAAAACAAGGATTATCATACTTTTCCTGGACAGACCAGCACCCAAATTATGATTCAGGTCAAATGGATCTGTAATATAAAGACAATTCAGACAATTTAACAATACTCCTTTGAAAAGTTAGCAAGGAGTGTTGGATAAGTGAATGGCTTAAATCTATTAAAATACTAAATGATCTATTTCCAGCCTCATTTGTTTGTGCGTTGAGTGTCAGATCAGCTGACCTTCGATGACGATATACTTGGAGGTCCACTGTTTGTTAAAGGTGGTGAGGTGGGCTTGCTGTCGAACGCACACAACATGTTCTTTGAAGTCAAAGTCTTCGGTGTAGAAGCGGAGCAGGCCGAGCCACAGCTCCCCCACCGTCTCAGTGTTCTGTCCATACTGGGGCCAGTGACTGGGCTGCAGGTGACAACACATAAAAATGAGCTGCATACTTATTAATACTAAAGTTTTATGAGGAAAACACACACTTAACACTTACTAGTGCTTTTAAATCATCAAAGAAGTACACGTTCCAGCCATCAACTAGCACTTCAGGCTTCTTTTCTCCAGCATAGACCTGCAGCAAACCAGTCAGTAAAGCTACTTATAGTTAGGCCTGTCACAATAAACAATGAATCAATATATCACAAGATAAGTGAAAATTATCAAGCTCATTTTCATTTATCTGCTTTATCGTTTAACTGTGGTGCCCTCCCTTTCTCTTTTCTCTTTAAAATCCATTTTAGCTGTCCAAAATGGTGTTTTTGGACCATTAAAAGCAGCTAAGCTATGAGCTAAGCTAAAAGGCCGACCTTGGGAAAAAAACCTCAGAAGCTCCAAAATTCATGGTTGAAACCCGTGCCTTCGTGTAGAAAGTTGTTTTTCCCTGCAAAAAGATTCTGAGAACTTGTTTACTGAGTTTTTTTTTTTTTTAATAAAAGCTTGGTGTGACAAAAGCTATGCTAAAGAGCTCAAATCACACAGAGCGTCCGCCATTTTGAGGACCGAGAAAAAGGAAAGAGAGACAGGCCATGTCATGTCAAGGGGCCTCCCTCCCATTTTTCATAGAGACGCTTGTTGCTCCCTCACTATCCACCCTTCAGTTAAAAGTCTTATACTGCCATCAAGTGGTCAAAAAAGGTGCTACACTCAAAATAAATTAACCAGCATTTCTTCTTAAATTTGACAATACAGTAATTACTAATTGTCAAATTTCAAACAATATTATCGTTTATCGCAATAATTTCTGAGACAATTATCGCCCAGCAAAATTTGTTTTCGTGGCAGGCCTGCATATAGACTTAAAAACATAGATTTTAGAGCTTCAAAAATATGTTTTCTGTACCTCCTGCAGCACAGGGATGACTGGTGGGTTTCTCTGCTGAAGGAAGAACAGCACCATGAGCGTGTAAGCATAGGATGAGAGGCTGCCACGTGAAGCATCCCCAATGTCGCACATCTGTGATGGGACAGGAAGAAAAATATGTTAGGAAAGCACAAAATATTACCCTGTATGCAAAGAGATCCCAACGTACAAAAAAAAAGAAGCTCACCTTTGCAAAAACCTTCATTACATAACAGATAATTTTCACTCTTGGGTCGATGGCAGCATATGAAGCAAGCAGGCGTGTGTTGTGCAGAGCCTGGAGAGAAAATAGGTTACCTTCAAGCATGACAATAATTATTTTAGAGCTTTGCTTTTAGCAACATATATCAATTTTGTTTAAAGTGGCACAGAGTGGATGTGAAAGAGAGAGAAGAGACAGAGGCCTACCAGTGTATTGTAGAGGCTGATGTCTCCCTCCAAGCCGGTAAGATTGTGATAAAACTTAACAATGGGTACTTTCGCCGTAGTAATGGGCAAGATGTTCTTCAGACCTGACCAGAAAGAGAAAACATCTTCACTTCCATAGCCACTAAAGAAAGAATCACTGATGCAAACTTGAATTTATTTAATAATATTAGTTCAACAACAACTTCAACCTCATGAATTCTGTTATCGTATGAATCATTGATGCCATTTCAGCCAACGCTGCAAAGTTTCAGGGAAACAAAACTTGCACAACAGTCTAAAAGTAAAGACTTGAAAACTCTTAAAGCGGTTTCACTGAGCCACAATGAAATAGTTGCTAGGTTAGAATAAATCATTTTCATCTGCTCATAAGTGAAACCATCATCAACACTGCTGCAAAAAGATAAAAACAAAATTACACAAGCAATGTATCTGAAGAAAATCTTGTTGATCAGATCTGCTAGAACGTACCTGGGTGTTTCTTTAGCAGTCTTGCCAGGCTTTTAATGACATTGATACATTCAAAATCCTGTCAAAATACAAAACAGAGTCAATTATCAAAACTGTTCCTAAACTATTACACAGAACGTTGCAACTGTGCCGTCATCTAACCAAATTATATGTTACTGGAACGGGATAAAAATTCAATAGCATACACAAATAAATGCCACTCAACAGCACGTATGACTCGTATATAAAGAACAAACATAAAAGTAATTATATGAGGGAGCAAGAAAACAATTCAGTAACTTGCATTTAAAGTTTCTTGTCCCTCCAATATCATGCAGATGTCGAGGTCGCTCTGTCTGAAGCCAAAACCATTTTTCGACGAGCCGAACAGTTGTAGCCGAGCCGCTGCGCAGTAAAATAACAAAACATTTTAAACAAAAGCAAACGTAAAAGTCTTTGAATGTTAACAACCAGGTGCAGTGATGCTTTAAGAAATTAAACCAAATGAAACAAACAAAGGAGTGTACATCACCAGCAAACTGTCGCCTGACAAAGTTCTCCAGATCTTTAAGGATGTGCTCCCTGACACCAACTTCCAGTTTACCTGGAGCAAAGTCACCTAAACATGGGAACAACAACAAAAAAAACTTTCTTTGTGATCAAATCAGGTGATAACAATCTTTGTGGTGAGTGATGCCACACACTACTCACTGTAGCATTGCTCACAGACTTTGTTAAGAACCCTGAGAAAGTCTGGTGTCATGTGGGGCAGTGGCTCCAGCTCAACTTTCTTAAAATCTTCTGGACAGTCTTTCTTCAGATGTCCATCACGTTTACATAAGCTGCACACGACCATATGGGACTAAAAAAATAAACATATTCACTTTTACTTGGAGCACAAAATCATTTTCCACGACATGACGCTCACTTTGCTTTGTAGCAAACACGAGATTAAACCTACCTTTCCTCGCGTGAAGGCCTGCCTGGTGAACTCATAAGAAAGTTTGGTTTGATTTTGGGTTTTCTTTTCGATGCTTTCATCTTCAGTTCGATCTTCTGAGGGTTGAGGTGAATGTCTGTCGGTTGCCATGCACCATTCTTCCTCCTCGTCGTCGTCATCCAAAGAACCAGGCGTGTCCAAATCCGGAGCTTCCTCATCGGACAGAAGGTCCTCCCCTGAAATCTCGTCGACTGGGAAGATGTCCTCCTCCTCGGTCGTGAAGCTGTCCAGGTGCCGTCTATTGTGTGCATCATCGGTATCCACATCCTCATCCTGCTCTTCATCTTCCTCGTCCTCGGACAGACTGCCTTTGCCTAGGTCCACTATTTTCTTCTCCTTCTCTTCATCAGAGTCACTACATACGTCCTCCTCTTCCTCGATGATGCAGTCGGAGTCCTCAGCACCATTATCTGCAGCGTGACCGGGACTTGGACGTTGTGATTGAAGCGAGAGCTGACTGAACTCAGACAAACCCGTAACTTCTTCGGAGTTTGCTCCTTGGTTGTGGCCCTGCTCTGCTTCTCTTTTGTGATTAGCAGCCGACGCACTGAGTGGAAGTGCAAAGTACTTGTACGTGCTTTTAAGGCAGTGGAGGATGTAGTCGTACATCTGTGGGCTGTTCACCGAGCGGGCCACATTTCTCTTTGCAGCAAACGGGTCTGGAAACAAGCAGTAATGACCCTTCAATGAAATACAGCTAACATAAAAATTAATCTATTGTCAAAACAGACCAACAAAATTAAAATTAAACAGGTGGCAATAAAACAATTCTTTCCTTTGAACCAGTCTAAAACATTTATACACACAAAAATAATACGAGATTGTTTCTGACCCTCGACAGCTATTCGTTTTTTGGGCCAGTCTTTCATCTCTCTCGAGAGGACGGCGTTGGTCCGCACACTGATGACGTTGTCAGCTATGAGAAACTCCAGGGAGTAGAAACGAAGCATTTCAATCCAGAGGAGCCCGACTTCCACCTCTGGATGAGGATTAGGAAACACGAGAGGGACCTGCACAACAACAGTTAGTAATGAGAGAAAAATATCTGCAGTTTCTTGACTAATCTGGCACGTTCAGCCTGAGGTCAAAGTTCATGCATATTTTCAAATTCCAGGCTTTTTCAGACTCTATACAGTATAAGATTTCATTGTTAGTCGATTTAAAGTTATATCTGATGAGTTCCCTTCAATACAAAATATTCTGAATAAGATTCAAGGGAACTTCCAGTTATGATTAAACAGAAAAGTTTCAGACGTATGGCTGGAAAACTGATATGTAATAAACTGGTATTGATCTCGGTTGATACAGCCATTCACCCTGAATGAGGCTCCTACTGGAAGTAACTTGGGGATCAGTCTTTTTGAAGACATGTTAACATAAAGAGAAGCAGAACTGAAACAGAAAAGATGTATTCTTTGTTAGATTTATGAAAAATGCATGTTTTTTTTAATTGCATGCAAATTAATTTATAAATTATTAGACTTTTATTTATTAGATTAAAAATGATTGATCAATTGGGCTTACTTTCTAAAAAAAAAATTGAATGACACAAATATATTTTAGTTAATGAAAGCTTAGGCAAACACTTTCAACTATCTTAACCTCTTTTTTTACTTAAAGTTACAAACTATACAGGATATAAAATAATAAGATCACAACTGAATACAGTAACTTCTAAATCATCATGTAAAAATATATTTTAGTGTTTGTTAAACTGCAACAACCAACGCAGATGAATAATAAATACTTTAGTGACTTTTGTCTTCAGTTCTTATTGAAAAATTGGACGTGGGTGCATGTATGTGTGTGTGGAGGGGATTTACAATGAATTTCTTCAAGAGATTTTTCTTGAAATAAAAAAACTTTGTTTCAATTTTTGAGGAAATCTTGCTTGTAAATGTGCTTTTGCACAGCTAAAAGACTGTTTACAATCTATTAAGACAAGACAAGACAAGACAAGACAAAACAAGACAAGACAAGACAAGACAAGACAAGACAAGACAAGACAAGACAAGACAAGACAAGACAAGACAAGACAAGACAAGATAAGATAAGATAAGATAAGATAAGATAAGATAAGATAAGATAAGATAAGATAAGATAAGATAAGATAAGATAAGATAGAACTTTATTTATTCATTCAATCTTTACTTACAGGTCAGACTCATTGAGTCATTAGGATACAGTACCGGTAAATGTGGCAAAATATATCTTTTGCTTGACTTCTGTTTTTTTTTTTTTTTTTGTTTAAATTACGGTATATTTTATTTTTTTAGGAAAAGGTACATGAACAGAGTCTGAAGTAAGTTTTCCCACACTTATCCAGAAGTGGAAAATACCAAATCCCACACATTTCAAGACATGACCAGAACCCAACATACCTTCCCCTTTATGCAGGTGCCCTCTGCAGGCTGTGATGATTCCTTAGAGGAAGGTGTGTAGGTCCAGTGTACATATCCCTCCTCTGTATGTGTGAGATTGAAGTCGGACAGCTTGCCGAGTGAAAACCCCTTTACCTAAAAAGACAATCAGACACCTTGGTTAGTTTGAACTGAGAGAAACTAGCAAAAGCCAAACTTATTTTTCAGATTTTTTTTTTTTTTTTAAATATCTCACACATTAAATGAGGAGAAACGCTCACCTTCTGGTTCAGGTAAGTAGGCAAAACAGGCTCTCTACGCTTTTGTAAGAAGAAGATAACCATAAGGGCAAAGACGTACGGAGGCAGGCCTCCTTCTTCTGCACGGTCGATCTCGCAGATCTACGAGAGGCAAAAAAAACTGCATGTAGGTTCTGTCAAATTAATAAAAAACAAACAACCTGCCTGAGTAAGATGACCAAGATCTGAACATACCCGGGCCCAATGTCTGAGGCCCACAACTAGAGGATGGAGGAGACGCTCTCTACTGGTAAGGGCGGACAGGTAGGAGGTGGTTTGAAAGGCATTTTCATTTCCTGCGCTCATTTTGCAAATCAGCCCACTGTGGAGATAAATTAGAGTCTGTTTTCACTCAAAAATTATGACAATGAAGCACACGGTAAACACTGTACCTCGCAAAATATTCACACCACTTTGGTGCAGACATATGTACAGTATTCAGTTCCTTTTACACAAGGCCTAAAATGTAGCTATACTCAATTCAATTCATTTTATTTATATATCGCCAAGACAACAGAAGTCATCTCAGGGCACTGAACAAAAACATTCATATATAAAAATAATTTTTAACTTTATTTATCTGAGGAGTAACTCCATCGCAGAACTCTCATCTCGAGCAAGCATAAAGGAGACAGTGGAAAGAAAAAACTCCCTCATGAGGAAAAAAAACTGTGGCAGAACCAGGCTCACAAGCAGTCATCTGCTTTGACCGGTTGGGTTTGATAGGAACAGATACACAATGGCAGGTGAAGAATCACATGTTAAGATAGAAATACATGTAGTATAAAAGAAGAAAGTTTCAATTTTAGCAAATAATTTGAGGAAATGAGGTCAGTTTGTTCTCCAGTAGTCTAAGCCTATAGCAGCATAACAAGCCAACCCTAATTATAGGATTTACCATAAAGGGACGCCTTAAGTCCAGTCTTAAAACTGGACAATGTGTCAGCCTCACGGACAGAAACTGGAAGTTGGTTCTACAAGAGAGGAGCCTGATAACTGAAAGATCTTCCTCCCATTCTACTTTTGGGCCTCGAGGAACTGCAAGTCAGTGGTGGAGTGAGCACATGTGAACATGTTTGGGCCTAAACACTCACAATGTTGTTCACATCGTGTCCGACGATGGCGTCCCTGGTATGTGCTCTTATGTGGCTGACAAATCTGAACTTAATCTTAAATATTGAGTCGCGGGTCATGCAGTATAGCTGGCTCACACTGTTTTAAGAGGGTTTAGGTCGGTTCTTGCGAATTTGTCATTTGTGGTTGAACTCAGAAAGGCAAGAGTTTTCAAAGTTTGAGACGCCTTTCTTGACCTTAGAATGCCAAATCGATCTTCTTTGAGCAGCCTCCTCCCACTCTTCAGTGGCCAAACTACACGCAGTCCGATCACGTTTGAAGACGTCCTTATAGCGAATACTTACCGCCAGATCTGTGCTTCCTACTCAAATGCTCTGAGTAGAATATGCTCTTTGGTATTCTACAGTCTTCCATTCGCTGGATCTGGTCGCACCTTCACAGTCGTCCGCTCATCAGTTGGGCTTCCATGCTGTAAGTACAGTATTTGAGTGACAAAGAACATTTGTGACACAATCCTGCCATTTGATGCACAAGATGGAATGTAGACATTTTACTTTGTATGTGAAACGCATCCATCCTCCTATTATCACCTTTATGCAGGCACTAGGTTTCAGAGGTGTATGAAAGGATCGGCAATATGGCACAATAAACTGCGAGAAATTAAGTTGGTGGTGTGGTGAGCACATGTGAACTTGTTTGGGCCTAAACACTCATGAAGTATATATCATGCAACCAAATATGCAGTGAAATGCTGGCAATACACACAGTTTGCATATGGATATACAGTAACAGTGCTGGTTTATATAACAGATTTACAAATTCAGTGATACCAAAGTAAAAGTGGAATTCAAACATGTGCTGCCCTAATTAAATTTTATTTTATTATTATTATTATTTGGGAGGGACGTGTCATCTGACATCCATCATGTGGTGCTGCAGCACCCAGCACACCCCAACTTCCCACAGTCTTGCACATGGATTGAACTTCTTTTTATTTTCATTTGAATTACAGGACATGCAACATTTCTCACATGTGCCAGAGTGAAAACACAGTGCGTAATAGTAACATAGTTCATCATTTAAATATATTTTAAAAATAGCATGAAGGGATCAAATGATGATTCAGTGATGCATCTTTGCATTGACAACTTGAACTGATCATGAGATTTACACTTTATTCAATTTACAATGAAATGATGGATTTTTGAGTGCAGAGTGATTAGATAATGAATTGTAAAGCAGTCATGAACAGACCTAACAAATGTCCATTGTTTCAGAAAAAAAAAGTTGTTAAAGTAATTCCTTGAATCCAAATTTTTTCATAAGTCTGAAGCAGAGAGACAATTTTTTTTTTGTGTGTATGTACTTAGTGCTGAATCAGTCTTTTCCACTTCACATCACATGTTGGGGTTAGTGTTAGATCCTCTCACAAATCCCACATTGTCCTCAGGACAGCTCTCCTCATATCACTGTAAACCTCGTGCTGGTCACAGGCCTTGAGACTCTGTGTACATAATCTCATTCCACCACATGTACCACATGAGATGCAAATGACAAATAAATCTCTCTGACTGTGAGATGCTGCCTCACGTGTTCATTGTTCTGGTGCATGACGAGTTTAAAGAACAAAATGTGCAAACAAGCTCTGAAGCTCACTGATAACTTTCTCTAAAACTCAATTAATTTTATACACTAGTGAATTCGGTTTCTTCTCTCTTGAAAGTGAGCAATTATGCATATCTGAAACAGACAAAAACATGCATCAAATATAAAAAAAAAAATAGCTTGAAGGTTTTGTGTAAATTTGTGAAACTGCATATTTTTGTGACACTTTACACTTTCATAAAGATTTGATCAAAGCAGTTACCAGCAAACACAGTTGTATTAATGGCCAGGACATTTTCACTTTTCTGCTTTGCACAAATCAAGAGGATTGGTGGATCACCTATGTTTTATTATTATTATTATTATTACAGTATTATTATTATTATTATTACAGTATTATTATTAGTATCTCATTTGGAGTCCTTTCCACAAATTTAAATGTTTCAAAATGTAAATGCCTTTTTGTATTCTCTTATCTCGTCAAAGCTTTAACATTCAGTGATTTTTTTTAAATCTCCTGATTATTATCTTATTTAAGATTTAAAAACTGACAGAAAATAGGATTCTACTTTTGCTGATAATCAATAATCTAAATTACATCTTTTTGCAGGCTCTTACTAAAGCTGGATTTTATTGCATGACTTTTTCTTATTTTATTGTAATTGTAACTAGATCTTACTTCCCCCAATAATCACATTTAAAGTCTGTAAAATCTGAAGCCCTGTAATAAAACTGTAAACATTAGGTTACATTAAAGCGCATTCCTAGCGCTTTTATTTTGAAGCTCATAAAAATAATTTCCGGTTCCTGTATGTGTAACTTGACACCGCCTGTCGGTCGTTGGTGTGTACATAGACGACACCAATCATATATTCTATATGAGATGACACGCCGTGCGGTCGCAGTGCACGGTTTTTATTGGCTGCCGGAGTCACGTGACAAACCGGTACATTGAACAACAGCCCCCTAAACAGCTCACGAGCGCTTTAATTTCATGGTTCGTCCCCTTTTCTTTTTCATCAGCCCTAATAGAGTTTGCTAAAGGTGGCAGCACGAGGAAAGAACAAAGTTAAAATATACATTTAAAACGTTCTTGCTTTAAGGTGTTTCATGCTCCTTCATTAGAAAGTCTGAAACGTTGTACATGATCAAATGAAGTAAAATAAACTATAGCTCTGATTACTGACTTTTTTCTCTCCATTGAGAAATCAAGCCATCATTACTCTCCCATATCCAGTTGTTATCATCCTCTGGAGTGAGCCCACTCAAATTAGTTTTTGTTTTTCCTTTCTGATGATTACCAGCAGTGAGTGCTTCATCACTGCCATTCAGGGACACAAATCACTGATCACAGCTGTCTTACATAATCATCATTCTGAGCACGCCTGCCGTGCACTGCTGCAGGCTTCCTCACATCACAAACCACACTTTACCTGGCAAATACATGTGTTCACACACATATGGTGTTGGCAGACAGATCGTTATGAAAATAAAAGATGCATACAGTATACAGAAAATGCAGGTGTTTCCCCCCCCGTGGAGCTCTGTTAGGTCTACGCGTCATAAATTCATGTAATGGCCAACATCCTTTACAGTGTGTTTGTTTACAAGGATTCAAACTATCCTGAGGCAAAAAGTAATCTAGTAAACAAAACAATCTAAATTGCTTTCTCTGAGAAAATAATAAAACAGCAGAGGGAGCAGAGAACAAGAGCGTTTGTCTCATTTATAGTGATTTTACCCAAAATCTGCTCTTTCCTTTTTCTTGTACGACCCCACCTTTAGTAGCAAAGAACGGAGACGTAAGTAAATCCTATTAAGGGTACGTTGTTTAAGTTGTAAATGTAATTTTTTTTGTGTGTACAGCAGTGCTTGAACTGGATCCGGGAGCTCTCTTATTTTGACAGGGTGTGATCCGGCAACTGTTTGCTTGGATCCGGTAACTCCCAGACTTACTAATAATAAAGTTGTGAACAAATATGACTGCCTTGAACGAATAAAACTTAACTGGATATATAAACTGAAAATAATAACATAAACCCTAATTTTAAACATAACAGCCACTTAGGAGCATTCGATCTGCATCTTCAAGTAGCATTTCCATCTCTACCCTTAAAAAACTCTCCGTCTCTAAAAGAGTGGTGGGGTGAGTGCCGAGCTAACCACGCAGTCATACGCGAGCAGGAGCCCACAGGCAGCTGCCATGGACAGTCGGAGGCGGCGCCTGGAGGTTTCACATGTGGAATCGGACAACAACAAGCAGGGACAGTGTCAGGAGGGGTAGGATGCTTGACAGAGTAGGTAAACCTAGATGTTTAACAATCCTTTTAAATACACCA
>JARVLU010001462.1:9030381-9054568 GCA_031762415.1 Simpsonichthys santanae
AGGTAAAACCAGTGACCAACCACCAGTCCAGCTGCCTGCAATAATGGAAGATGTGTTTCTGACTGCACTTTGCCTCTGCTGAAGGGTCCGGTACCAAACCCCTGGAGACAGACGGCTGTGTGAGGTCATTTGAGTAGGTGTTTTATTTTGGAAGCCAGGCAGCGGGCCGCATTACTGTTGAACGTAAGAGGAAACCTACGAGAAAAGAACGAGCACAACGGTGCATTATTCATGGCTCCAGCAGATTGGATGACAGACAGACAGCTGTCGCCAAACGGGAAGGTTCTGATTCCGCAAGTGGATCATTCATGTAGCGAGCCACATTAACCACTTAACCACAGGTTCAATGAGCAGTTTTGTTCAGTCTGTGGGACGTTACTCATCTGAAAAGGGTCAGTAATGATGAAAGTCAAAAGGGGGAATAAACAAATGTTTGTTTCTACTTCCTGTCCTCTCAGACCCAGCCGGCCAAAGCAGACGGCCGCTCGTCCTGAGCCTGGGTCTGCTGGAGGTTTCTTCTTATTAACAGGGAGTTTTTCCTTTCCACTGTCTCCTTTGAGCTTGCTCCGAATGAGAGAATGTGATAAAGTGAATATTCAACACATTCTTCTTTAGATCACTTTTACTAATGGTAATTGGATTTTATAATGTATGTACCGGTAAATGTTTTCCAGTGCCCTGAGATGACTTCTGTTGGGACCTGGAGCTGTAGAAATAAACTGAATTGAACAAATTATAACTTAACAATTTTCTAATATTATGTCCTAATAAAAAAAACCCACACTAATTTAGCTGCATAGCAAAAAATATCAAATACAGCAACTATTAAAAACAATGATACTGTGTTCAGCTCACCCCCTCCTCCCCACGCAGACTGTCCACGCTCCACCTTCAGCTGGATGAGGTCTGCTCATCAACAACACAAGCTGCTGAACACTCATGAAAAAAGTCCTGTAGGAAACTCCACCTGACATTTGTCAGGAAGTTGGTAAAGATGAAATCTGTTCAGCAGCTCTTTCACATTTGTTTACATGTTATTGTTGTTTTATTTTCTCCACTTAGCTGTTTACTCTTCTATTCAATATTCATTCTAAACGTTACTCCTCTTCCACCTCCTTACATAGTTTCATAACTGTAAACCCAGTTGTTGGTTCTGTTAAACATGCAGCCAAACTCAAGGACCACATTGTTAATATTTGGCCCCCAAGAGAATATTTTAAATGTAGCTCTCAGATTTAAGTAAAATAAAAATGAAATTAAATAAGTCTAAATTCCTGTCACACTATAAAGTTTTAGACAACGTAGGCTGACGTAAATTGTGTGCAACACGCAGGCATACGCTGAAGATGGAATTAAAAAAAAAATCAGAACGTACACATATTCAGTCAACCTTTATTTACAAAGATTGATCACGGCTGAGCCTCAGAGACTCATTTACAAGTGAGACCCGTTTTAGACAGACAAAAGTAAGGAAAAGAGAAAACACGAGGGGATGTGAGGTAAAACAAATTGTATCTTGCACTATGTCCTGGCCGGGGCAAAGTGTGAGAGTTGAAAAAAAGACCTCACATAAACAGCAGATACGACGACGTCATGATACATTTATGCATGAGGAGGCCGACGAGGAAGTGAGTTGTCCATGGACACTGCCAGAAAGTCCCATAGCCCTGTAAGAGGTGGCACAGTGTCTGTCAGCCGGTTCAACTCTGACACAGATCCACAGGTGTCCTCGGGAGGGGAGCGATAGGGGGAAGGAGGGAACGGGGGGAGCAAAGCAGCAGAGCTTCTCATTCACATAAACAACCAGGAGAGTTTGAGATAGTTGGCCAAATCAAGGCCGAGTGGGGAAGCCAAATTCAGATAACACAATTATTTTGGGTCAGGCAGACTCTGCTTGAATTTCCATGTCTGCCTTCAAAGTTCTGCTGGTACGTCTCAGTGGCGATTCCAAACAACCACATATTGTGGTCACACTGCTGGACCAAGCTTGTAGCCTTCTCCAAGGTCGATTCCTTCCTGCCATTGAGTTCCAGGAGCCGCAAGTGGCCTGCGAGACTCGGAAATCGCGTCCAGCTTACGGGTCATACAGCATCTGAGAGCTTACCGCTCGGTACATTCCTTCATGCAAGCCAGGCAGCTTTACCAAGGCCAGAACGGCTGCCGACATTTTCTACATTTGTCAATAACCGCCGACTCCAAAAAGCAGAAATCCTGTTATCATGAATCCAATATGTGTCTTCAACATCCTCAACGGACAATACAGACAGACACACCATCCACTGCCCCCAGGAATCCATAGTGTATCCAACTGCGAGTGTTCCTACAGGGCATGAGGACTCTCCTTTGCCCTGTTTTCTCATCGAGAAATGTTTATCAGTTGCGTTGAGAGACCAGCTGACCAGATCCATAATTTACAATTCAGAGGATATGAAATGAGAGGCTCCGACAGGAATCACAAGACAAAGATCACATGTGTGTTTCTAATGAGTGAACGAATATATAACCTATGTGTGGAGATCCCAGTGTTTTCTATTCTAACCACATTTTTCAGATTCTGAATGGGAGGGTGAAGCTAAATGTTCCCAGCTGTTCTTGCAGCTGATGAGGCTTCTCCAGTACATAAGGCTGAATGCAGGGACCAGAACCCAGTGCTGGAACACTGGTTACTCTTTGGTACTCAATCTACAGCCATAGTGAGATCCTTCTTCAAGAAAGATTCACTAACCTTTGTATTCTCCTAGTGGTCCCAGTTGTTCATGACTTCTGCCTCCAATCCTTGAGTCTCCTCCATTCAAGCATCAAACCTCCAAGTGTCTCCTAGGAGTCAGAACCTCTTGTGAACTGTCACCTTAGAACCCTCGCCTGCAAGTCCTTCTAGAGGCACATTGATCATAAGATAAGATGAGATAAGAACTTAATTGATCCCACAGGAAATTGTTGTGCCAGAATTTCAATACAAAGGAATATACACAAGATGTAAAAAAAAATAGAGAATATAAAATAACAGAGAGTAGAAATACCAACAATTAAGGTCCAAAACAGGTCAGATGTGGACAGAAACATTGAAGCGTTTATTATAATGCAGGATTCAATTCATCATTCTATCCCTATGTGTAAAAAGGTGTGAGTTGAAAAGTTTGATAGCCACTGATATATAAGTGTGAGTAAATTCTGATCAGGATGCAGAAATGAAAAATCTCAAGGATGTAGAAATACATATGTGCAAGTGAAAATAGAAGACAGAGAGATTCAAACCAAGGGTAGAAATCCCTGTGGTGGAGTAACACAAGTTAGACACTAGAGGGGGGAACAGGTCAACATGTCCACAATGAGGACAACCGTCCATTTTCAAGTCAAGTCAAGGTTCTTTACTGTCATTCGCACCTGTGGTACATGTGGTGGAACGAAATTGTGTACACAGGGTCCCAGTTACATCCAACAAAAGTATAAATTGTAAAGAAAAACAGTATAAGATCTAAGATGTGAAATAAGAAATATGCTAAACTAAGCACTGGTAAACAATATGCCGAACAACAGCAGCACGAACATGAGTCTGTGTGAGCAGATGAGGATGAAAGAACACAGCAACAGGAAATAAATCAGCAGCATGAGATCAGCAACATGGATAGTCAGCAGCACATAGACTGTTGTACAACACACTGTTGCCAAATACTTTTTCTGGTCAGTATGACAGAAAAATAATAACAGTGTGATGAGATGTTTTCAAACTTTTCAGCTTCACAATCATAACAGCATTGGGAGCAAGATGTTGCTGATGAAATCACACAAAGATGAATTATTAAACAATTTTAGAACATAAACACAAACTGGTCCATATATTGTTTAACAGCTATGGTGAAGATGTGCAAATAACATTTACGGGTAATTCTAATTCTAAATGTGTTTTTATGCCTGGAAATCATCTCCCGAGACCCCACAGAGTCTTAAAACCTACAAGGCTAGACCCAAACTTTGGGACCCTTACAGATAAAGTCTCAAGTAAACACAGCAGTCTTTGAATGAATGCATCACTCGCTGCTTTTCATGTCAATGTTTTAAACTAAATCATCCTAAAACTAAAAGGAACGGAGTTCAACCTTGAAAAATCCAGTATCCATGATCTCATGGGATATTGTGAGATCGGATGGCCATCAGAGTACGTGTTGAGGATGACTCTCAGCTACAATCACATCAAAATTAAAGCTCAATATAAAATTTGTGTTCGCTAATGTAGATTAGCTGCAGCGAACATCTTGATTTAGATTCTTTCCAGGAGTTAATCAGCTGTATGTCCCGTTGTTATTTTCTGAGAGTGTCATTAAATCCATCCAATGGTTCACGAGTTATTTTGCTAACAGGCAGACAATGAAAACGCAGACTTCTGTTTGGCGGGTGACAAATACGTCTCAGTGCTTTGCATGTCTTCAAAACATGCTATAGCATGCAGCACCTAGACACCCCCTGTACACAAATGACTCAGTTATAACTTGTTTTTGACAATAGATTTCTGTATATAAGTCTACAAACATTGCATAAATGCTTAATTTTCTTCACAAAGCAAAAAATAAAAAAAAAAAAATATAAAAAAAAACTCAGTAAATGGTTTAATGTGATTTTTTGTTTTCTGTGACACTGTGCTGAAACAGAGGCATCACTGGAGGGATGCTGCAGTCAACGAGTTCTGTCATCACCTCCACCACATCAACCCATCAGAACCAGAGGATGCCCTGGCACCGCTAAGCTCCACAACCAGGTTTGTTTGAGGGAAAACAGACACAAGCATTTCAGGCTTTCATAAAATTTAAAATATTACTTTCAGTTTTTAAAAATATGATAAGACTGTGTCTTTTTGTGTTTCAATTTATACTAAATACCTTAAAATGATCAAAATCTGCCACAAAATGAGTTAAATATTTTCTAAAAGTTCAAACTAAAGTGATTTCTGTCTCACAGAGAGGTGACTGGGTCTGGAGAGCAGCAGTTCAAGCTGATGGGAGTTCACAACAAACTGGTAAAACATGAATGAGGGAATAAAACACCTATAGCGTCGCTTGAAGGAATTCATATCGCCCCCACTGCTTCTTCATAACAGTTTTAACTGAAGCGGGACGCACCAACAACTTGCAAGATGTGTTAATGCTCAGACTGTTTTCAGGATGACACTCAGCTACTACCACATAAAAATTACCTAGAGGAAGATGACGCTACTTTTGTGTTTGCTAAGGTCACTTAGCTGCAGTGTCCATCTTGAATGATGTTGTAGATGTCAATCCATTGGTTACTTTTAAAGATACTCATTCAAATCCAACCTTTGGTTGATGAGATATTTTACTAACAGGCACACATGCATACATTAGTAATACAGAAAGTGATACTGCTTGATTTGGTTTCATTCAACCACAGCTTGAAAGTAAGTTCAAGCACACAATGTGAGTCATGTCAGCCGCAGAGCAGAAAACAGAATAAAAGGCACATTTATGAATTTTTTTTAATGAATTCTTACTTTACTAACTTTTTATTAGTGGACCGGATAGTTGCAGCAAATCTGCAAAAATGTTTGGAGTTTCCCCAACAGTAATCCATGAAAGTGACTTTAAGTTTCTGTAGATGAATGAACAACATTAAACGATGCAAACATTGTTTTTTTTTTTTTTTTTTTACTTTTTATGCTGTTTTCCTGTTGCAGGTTCTGATGAGAGAAATAAAGATTTGCAGCCTTTTGCTGTTGTGAACGAAGCCGATGAGAGTCTGCAGGGGAAGCCACGGATGACTCTGGGAGCACCGTCCCTGCTGAATGACTACTGTAAGAAAGAACATGTTGAACATGAGTGTGTTGTTTGTAGAGCTGAGTAATGAAACTAAATGCTGATTTAACATTCTGTACTTTTAAACGGTAAATGGACTGCACTTATACAGTGCGTTTCTATCTTATCAAGATACTCAAAGCGCTTTACACCACAATCCGTGCCCTCATTTACCCATTAATACAGCACTCTAGTAGATCTCTACAAAGTCTAATCAGTGCTTTATCACATTCATACACCAATGAGACACACATCAGAGGCAAAGAGGCGTTCAGTGTCTTGCTCAGGGACACTTGGCATGTGACTGCTGGTGGAATCGAACCTCCAACTCTTGCACTGGAGGACAACTGTTCTAACCACTTAGCTACAGCCACCCCATCAATGTCATTTAAGATGCTTAGCGAATTGGATCATCCATTCAACCTTTATTTATACAGGTTAGTCTAGGCATGGGCAAACCCCGGCCCGCGGGCCGTATACGGCCCATTGGGCTTTTTAATTGGTCCACAGAAATTGTCCAAAATTTGGACAGTAAAAAAAGGGGACTAACCGTTAGTCCCATTGATCCTAGTGGATTCATTACAAGAGAGACCTGAATTTTAACAAAGAGTAATGACAACAGTGGACAACAACAACAATAACAATAGACAATGTGATTTGTGAGAATCGCAGGCTATGTGCAGTCCCTAGGACTCGCTGGCAGGATGGATCAAATCTCTGGGAATACTCTCGGCAAAGATCAACGGTGTGTCCACTTAATTTGGACCTTTCGGAATCTACGTGAGACCAGCAAAGACTCAAGGCAGATAAATGTCAGTAAAGTTCTGCCTGCCTTCAAAACAAATGTTGTTTATCTGAATTGGGCTCACTCGGCTGGCCTTGCAGGCCACCTAATCTCAATTTGCCTGGAGGGTCTGTAATCTGACCCCACCAGACCACCACCACCACCACCGAGGAAGTCCACAACCAACCAGGGGGAACCAGCTGAATAAACGTTGCGTCATCATTTTAGGACTCTTGGATTCTCATTGGCGTTGTCCTTGGCCATTCCCCGAGACCCCTCGAGAATGTTTACAGATCTCACCAGAGGGAACTGGCTTATTATTCCATCAGAATCAGAAGAATCAGAATAAGCTTTATTATCATTGCAGCGAGATACAATGAGAATACAGTAGTGTTTTGCATCCTTATCAAAACTCCTACAATGCATCCGGGAGCATCCTTGGACATTCTCACCACCCTTGCCGCCACTCCCTGTGGAATATCTACGCCACCATGTGCTTGTATGTGCAGGGTGTTTTTTTTTCATTATCAAGGTCTTTCTTCTTAGCCAAGAAGAAAGAGTTTGAT
The DNA here is from genome assembly GCA_031762415.1 of Simpsonichthys santanae. Taxonomy (NCBI): domain Eukaryota; kingdom Metazoa; phylum Chordata; class Actinopteri; order Cyprinodontiformes; family Rivulidae; genus Simpsonichthys; species Simpsonichthys santanae. The sequence goes on from JARVLU010001462.1 coordinate 9,037,536, forward strand.
AGTTTTTTTTTTTTTTTTTTGCCTTCAAATCCTACATGTGTTCACTTTCACTACTTTTTGTCTGTCTAAACAGGTTTCACTTGTAAATGAGTCTTTGAGGCTCAATGTGATTTATCTGTCTAAATAAAGGTTGAATGAATGATGGACACTGCAGCTAAGTGACCTTAGCAAACACAAGTGACCTTAGCAAACACAAAAGTTATCTTACTCTATACCACAGCTGATTTTGTAGTTCAGTTACCATTCTGCTACTTTTAGCTTTTGGCTAGCCTTTTGACGATTGAGCATTTAGCTAGTTTGTACTATACCTACTTATCAATCTGCCACTTTTGGCTTTTGGGTAGCCTTTTGCCACTTTTAGCTTTTAGCCATCATTTTTGCTGCTTTTAGATTTGGGCTACCCTTTTCTGTTTTTAGTTTTTAGCTACCCTTCTGTTACTTTTAGCCTTTAGCTAGTCCATTTAAGCTTTAAGCTATTCTTCTACTGTTAGATTTAGCAAAATACTTTAGCTTTTTGCTAGTATTTTGCAACTTTTAGCTTATGGTTGGCCTTTTGTTAGCTTAAAGTTAACCTTTGCTAAATACATTTCAGTAATTAACTCTGAGGCTGCTGTTTCAGGAAAGGAAGTTGGTTTTGTGGTGAGTTCTAAAAAGACATCTCAAGATGAGTAGATGCATGCATTGTGGTTAACACTATGGCCTTTTTTAATTAGAGATTGGTTGATCTGAATCATGCTTTCATCACATTGCCTTTTTTATCTTTAAAGAATCACCATAAAGAAAGATTAATTTTCAAACGCCCAAGCACCATTAATTTTTAATCATAGCTAATAGAATTGAACTGAAGCAGTAGCTGATAGGCTTTAGAGACTAATGATGTACACGATCAAATTAAGAACATAACCACTGAAAACCAAATAAAACGAAAATTCATGTCAGAAAGAAAGAAATAGATACAGTAACCAAGAAAAAAAAAAAAAAAAAAAAAAGCTAAAGCATGACATGGCAAAAGAAAGGTATGAATAGGAGTGCACACGTTAAAAAGAGTAATTATTGAGTGATCTTTGTGTGCTGATTACTAATAAAACACAGATGGTATGGGTGGAGCTACAAGCAAAACACTTTGAAGGATATCATAAAAGTACAAAAATCTAAATATTTGATCTTAAATGAACAGCAAAAATATTAAAACTGATACAAAAAAACAACAACAGAAACCAAGCAGGTGGTTCAAGCCCCATTCTCTACTGCCTTTATGACAATGACTGTAGCCCCGCCCACCACAGTAACACCAGAGAAAGTTTGCTGTAATGGTGGGATTGATCTCAGGAGGAGATATGGATGGAGACCTGACATTAACATTATAGTGTTCAGTCATCATCATCAACTTTTCAGTCAACAATCTTGTTCTGAACGTTGCAAAGACGCAGGAAGTCCTGGACTTTAAGAAACTGAGAACAGACCCACACCCCGTCTACATTTGTACATCTGCTCCTCCCAATATCTTTGCAGAGCCACCAACACTGCCAAGGACCGAACACGTCTCCTTGACCAGTTGTCCTCAGGCTGACGCTAAAGGTCCATCAGGACCTGACGATCAGAGAGTTTCTTTCCCCAAGACATCATAGTCTTGAACACATTCATGCATTGACACTCATCACAGCCACAATGTTTTAACTGCAGACACCCCACCCCCCCCCCCCCCGCCATGTTAGCCATTTGCAATATTCTGTATGCAGCTTATTCAACCTTATCTACTCTATGCATTTAAAATACATATACATTTTTATGTGCATATTGTTATGTTACGCTGTGCATTAAGTGAACTGTACAAGCACCTTGGGAGAGGCTCTGCCGTTTATTTCTAATTGTAAAAATTACAATAAAGCTTCGTTAATTTATACAGTAAAAGATCAAGAATAAAAATAAACTGCGATGATGATAGAGCTTGAGGTTGTCCTCTAATTTCTTTGTGTTGATTTTGTGATGAATGTTATTCACTGACATTTATGTGTATGAATGTTTCTGTTCAGTGCCCTGATGACTTCTGTTGTGACTTGGTGCCACATAAATAAACTGAACTGAACTGATGAGAACCAGCACAACTGGACTGTCTTTACTTTTGAGCTTTAGCATCACGTCTTCCTTCTCTGTCCTTTCAGACTCCAGTCTGCTGAACTGCAGCTGCAGGGGAATGATTGCGTTGGCGCTGGGATCCTCTGTTTACCTTTGGAATTCAGAAACTCGCTCTCTGGTGGGACGTTTGGATCCGAGTCCAGATCCAGCTAGACCAAACCGCAGAAGTCTGTCCGTCTCGAGTCTGTGCTGGAGCAGGGACGGACGAGTCCTTTGCGTCGGGAACAGACGAGGGGACGTCCAGGTTAAGTTTTGCAGGTGGTTTGTGAAAGGGGAGGTGTAGAAATGATCTGCGTCAGCACGACAGTTATAGAAGTTGCTGTTTCTTTTTGACATTTAGTTGTGGGACGTTGAGTTCAACCAGAGCATGAGGCGTTTTCAGTCACATGTGTCTGTGGTGACAGCAGTTTCCTGGAAACAGTCGTTACTCAGCAGGTATTGACCAGTGAGTTGCAGTTTACAGAAAATCTCCTTTTTTTTTTTTTTTTGTGAGAATGTTTAAACAAACTACTGTTTTCCTGTTTAGCTTTATTTTAGATCTTTTTTTTTTTTTTTTTTTACTTTCCTGTATGTTTTTGCCATCTAACTACTACAACTTATTTTGAGGTACTGTATTTGGCCATTTATATATAAATAAGTCCAGCTGATTCAGGCGATGGGTGCTGTGACTTTAGGTTTAATGTAACTTTTATGCTTTTCACAATATTTGACTTTATTTACAACTTTTGTCAAAATAGAAATACTTTGAGATCTCAGTCCATCAAAAACATTCTTCTCCTTGAAATCTACTTCAGCAAACTTGCTTCATTTTGTTTTCTTATACTACTTTTAGCTTTTAGCTTCTATTGGGCTACTTTTAGTTTAATGTAGCATTTTGATACTTTTAGCTTGTAGCCTTTAATATTCTTATACTTTCACCTTTTAGATAGCATTTTTTAAATTTTGGCTTTTATCATATTTGGCTGCTTTTAGTTTTTTGGCAACATCTAGAATCTAGCTATTTAGCCTTTTTCTACTTTAGGCTTTGGGCTATACATGCTCTTTTAGCGTTTAGTTTCATTTTGCTACTTTTAACTAGTCGCTGCTTTAGTCTTTTGTCAAAGGTTTTAGCTTCTAGCTACTGTGTTGCTACTTTAAAGCTTTAGCTAGCCTTTTGCTACTTTTAGCTTTTATTAGGCTGTTTTTAGTTTAACGTAGCATTTAGCTACTTTTAGCTTGTAGCCATTAACATTCTAATACTTTCACCTTTTAGATGGCATTTCGCCTTTTAGATGGCATTTTTAAACTTTTGGCTTTTAGATAATATTCTGCTTTTTTATCTTTTTTTTGCAACAGTTAGCATACAGCTATTGTTTTGGTAGTTTTATCTAGCCTTTTTCTACTTTTGGCTTTTGGCTAGACTTGCTATTTTAGCTATTAGCTTCATTTTGCTTCTTTTAACGACCGGTAGTCTTTTGCTGCTTTAGTCTAGCTTCAAAGTTTTTAGATTCTAGCTACTGTGTTGCTACTTTTAAGCTTTAGCTAGCCTTTTGCTACTTTTAGCAAGCTTTTTGCTACATTTAGCTTTTAGTTTCAGTTTGCTACTTTTAACTAGTCTTTTGCTGCTTTAGTCTAGCTTCAACGTTTTTAGATTATAACTACTGTGTTGCTACTTTTAAGCTTTAGTTAGCCTTTTGCTACTTTTAGAAAGCTTTTTGCTACAATGAGCTTTTAGCAAAAATGCCAACTCTGTTATTGAGCAGTGTCTACATTCTGACAGTGGCTGCGCTCTCGGACACATCCATCACCTCGACCCTCGGGCTCCTGCGGCCGTGGTCGGCTCGGCCCTGCAGGACGGGAGCGTCTGCAGTCTTCAGTGGTCACCAGGAAACAAATGGCTGGCCAGCGGCTCCACAGAGGGACTTCTTCACATTTGGGACGAAGACACTGCTGGGGTCAAAAGGTCACAGCAACCTGTTAGAACTATGAAACAGCCCAGCGCTGTTAAGGTGACCAAAATCAGGACTTAAAGTTACAACTGTAAACATCTGCACGCAAAATTATCTAAATTAGAATGATACATAAAAGATAAAATGTCTTGAATGATGTATTTTAATCAGTTTACTTTCATTGGAAACGTAGCTAGTTAGAACTAAAATGTTGTGTTTTAAAGATAAATTATGATATGAATACAGTATTGTAATAATATTTATTTTTAAAGCAACCTGGCCATTTAAAATATATATTGTATTGAGAAACACAACATTTTTACTTCATGCACAGAAAGACGACAGGCTTGCTGGTTTTTGTGACTCGGTGTCTAATCTGAACTTGTGCAGAGATGAGTAGAAAGTAACTGCTGCTCAAAGGTGTAAAAACTAAATGGTTTGCTGACAGAGCATCGATCACACGCTTGTGTTTTTGCTGTGTCCGTCTCCAGGCCTTGGGATGGTGTCCGTGGCAGAGACAGGTGATCGCTACAGGAGGGGGATGGAAGGATGGCATGATTAGAATCTGGGACACGCAGTCGGAGTCGTGTGTGACGCATGTTAACACAAATTCACAGGTGCTTATGTCTCATAACCTATAAGGTTATTTACTGTGTAAAATGCTGTTTTATTTACTTGTGAGTCCATTTGCAGATCTGTTCTCTTCAGTGGGCTAAAAGGAAGAAAGCTCTTGTCACAGGTCACGGTCTTCCTCATCATCAAATCGCCGTGTGGAGCTGGGAGTTTTCTTCTCTACACCAAATCTACCAACTATCAGGTGAGGAAACCCTATAAAATACATTAGATGTACTGCTTCTGCAGGAAAACCTATTTTTTAAACATATTAGCCCACCCTCATAGGAATAAGGGTGATTGATTTGTTGAGTACCGGTAATAATAAAATGTCACATCAGTTGACAGAGTTTATGTGACAGTTTGACTCATTCATACTCTGGGTCTTCAGTGAAAATGAAACTACGAACGAGTTGGGGCCTAACTTTGTCAGAATGCCACAGTTTACTGAGGTTATTTAAATTTCTGGGGCGAAGAATAGCTTGCCTGTCATAAATAATTTATAAATGACAGCTGTGACTTTTGGTAGTTAGTTTTTAAACATTTTAACTTGATTCTCTCGAGGAAATATTCAGGCAATGTTGATGCAAGTGCTTATAAAAACAATAAAGTACAAGAACAAATGCTTTGCTCAAAAATAAGCTGTTGCTTTGTGTATTTTATGTGATAAACCAACACAAAGTGGTGCATAGTTGTGAAATACTGTAGAAGAAAAACAGCTGCGCTACCAGAGCTGGCCATCTAGTGGCTGCAAATAGTAGTGTTCAACATTTTCCATGTCAGAATGAATGAAAGTGTCAGATGTCAGTCAAAAATTGGATTATAAATATGGGGAGTCGCTTCTGTAAAGTTGCAGGACTTGCAAATTTATACATAAAGTGTGACTTATATGCCAGAATATATGGTAATTGCCACAACCGTAATTTGATGAACTTTTCAGGGATGTTTTTCTCCACATGAAGACTTATTAACCTAAAAAAGTATACAGTATATTAGGCTGCAGTGGCCCATCACAGTTAGTGATGGATGCAGACAAACAAAACAGATCTTGTTATGGATAAAGAGCATTTAGATGTTAAAGGGTACAAAAGTTCAGAACAATATGTTCAATTATTGAAAATGTAGTTGAACAAATGATGTTTTTATGTTGCTGCAAAAGACAAAATAAATATCTTACACTCAGCTGATGGTTGAAATGTTTTCACTCAAACTCCATATTTGCTTTTTACTCCATGTTCTATGTTTTCATTTTTTTTTTAAAAGTTGTTCACCTGTCCTGTGCAAAAGCTTGTTTTGATCAGGAGTGTCTCATTAGTTTATATTTCTGGTTGAAATAAAAACTGTCATTTGTTTTGTAATGATTTTGAGGCGCTGAACACTGTTTTTGTCTTTTTTAGGTCATTCTCAGCGAGTCCTGGATTTGGCCATAAACCCTGACAACACTCATATTTTCTCTGCTGGAGCGGACCAGCACTTTTGCATGTGGGACCTGTAGTTACATCTGGCATTAAAAGTGTTTGCAGGATGACTTTAAAACACTTCTCATCTAGTAAGACTTGTGTGAAGCATGCTTTCACACCCAGCTGGGTTTCATGCACATTTTGTTTCATGCACTCTGTCATGCACTCTGTCATACAACTAACCACAACTCTGAGCTTGCTCATCCTCTGCATGCACATTTGTCTGCATTATTTAAAGTTTTTAATTTATTATTTTTTAACTGTAATGAAACCGTAAATACTGGATCAACATTTAGAGTTTATTCCAAAACACTGATGTTTTTCCAGCATTTTTAACCTCATTAAATAAACAGTAACGTTATCTACATTCAGTGTGAAGTTTCCTGTGTTATTTATGTTACCTGTTTGGTTTCCTTTAAATGTACACTTTAGTCAATGCTAGTTTTTTTTCTGATAAATGAAGTGGACTTGACTTTTGTTGATAATGTGTGATTTTATGCAGTTAAATTCTACTCAGTTTATTTATGTAGCACCAAGTCGAAGCAGAAATTATCACAGGGCACTGAACAAAAACATTCACAAACATGATAAAAGTCTATTGGTTAAAGTTATCTACCTAAGGAAGCAGCATATTGTGTTGAATCCTCACTTCATTGCAGTCTTCCATCCTGAGCAAGCACAAAGGCAACAGTGGAAAGGAAAAATTCCTTTTAATAGGATGAAACCTCCAGCAGAACCAGGCAGGACAAGCGGCCATCTGCTTCGACTGGCTGGATTTGAGAGAACAGGAAGTAGAAGCAGACAAACACAGAATGACATGTCCAGGTGCATTTTCTGTTGGGAAAAATACAAAAAACACGTTAAGATAAAAATAATTGCAAACAGGTAGAGTAGAGCAAATAAAGACAACTGCAGAGTGAGGAAATGTGGTCTGTTTGTTCTTCAGTAGTCTAAGCCTATAGCAGCATAACTCCAGTTTTAGGTTCTCTCCACTGACTCCCTGTCAAATTCAAAATAGATATCAAAATCTTACAAAGTATACTTCTAACATACAAAGCTCTGAACAAACTAACTCCATTTTATATTATAGATCTTGTTGTTCCATGCTTTCCTAACAGAGCACTTGGCTCTCAGACTGCAGGCTTACTTGTGGTTCTTAGTTTCCAAAAGCAGAATGCGAGGAAGATCTTTCAGTTATCAGGCTCCTCTCTTATGGAACCAACTTCCAGTTTCTGTCCGTGAGGCTGACACTTTGTCCAGTTTTAAGACTGGGATTAAGACTTTCCTCTTTGATAAATCCTATAGTTAGGGCCAGCTTGGGTTTCCTGAGCTGTCCCTTAGTTATGGTCTCTGCTACCGACTCTCAATAAAACTCTGGTAGCAGCATTTTGGATCAGTTGAAGAGGCCATGAGAATATCATTAGTAACTTTCTCCAGTTCTGTCTCCATCTTACCCTGAATGAAACAGATTATTTCTGTTCGGACAAACACACAGTTGATTGGAAAGTATTTTCTCAAGTTTTTTTTTTAGATGAATGTTAGATTAGGTATAGGTCTATTATTGACCAGAATTCCTGAATCAAGATACGGTTTCTTAAGTAAAGGTTTAATTATGGTGAATTTAAAAGCACTGAGGTACATAAACACAAATTATGCAGATCTGAAATGGGGATATTAATTAGGGGAAATACTTCTTTAAACAGTCTGGTTGGGATAGGATCCAGCAAACATGGATGGTTTGGATGAAGCAATTATTTTTGACAATTCAATTCAGTTTATTTAGAGAGCTTAACAAGATAGATAGACAGATAGATAGACAGATAGATAGATAGATAGATAGATAGATAGATAGATAGATAGATAGATAGATAGATAGATAGATAGATAGATAGATAGATTGATTGATTTGTCCCCTAAGGAAATTGGTTTGCAGCATTGTCAGCATGCATTTACATAAAGATTATACATATACAAGCATTCATTCAACCTTTATTTATACAGGTTAATCCCACTGAGCCTCAGGGACTCATTTACATGAGAGACCTGAATTTTCAACTAAGAGTGATGACAACAGTGGACATAAACAACAACAATAGACATGCATAAAAGATGCGTACAATTTTTTTAACATGTTAACATAAAATGACAATCAAAAGGAACTGTAACAAAAAACAGCTAGATTATAAGGTGATATCAATACCAAAAACATGACACTAACATCCATCATTATGACAAAGAAGTTTGAGCTCTATAATGTATGATACCTTTTTATTGTTTAATGATTTAATTGCTTGTGGTACAAAAACATTTTTTGTCCTATTTCTTGAGAATTAAGGAAGGCAGTACCTTCACCCTGAAGGAAGCAACTCAAATGGACAAAAATAGTCCAAAGATAAATCAGGTTCTAGTGACATTTCTAAAACTGCCTCAGCTGACAGGGAATCAGAGGCAATAGTTGGAAGGATGGTGTGAGTTTTCTTTCTTATTTAAATGATTGTATGCGTAAAAAAAAACATCTCATGAAGTTATCACTGCTTATAGTTGTAGGGACACATGGCTCAACAGAGGTATTTTTCATTAGTCTAGTTATAATACTGAACAGAAACCTGGGGTTATTTTTATTCTCAACTTTTAAAGATTAATAATACAGTATGTATATAGTTCTTGCTATATGGAGGTCTTGTGAGCAGGCTCTCTCTCCAAGTTAAATAAATTATTCCACGTTAGTGGAGTACCATTTTCTTTCCTGGTTTCTAGATGCCTGTTTTAAAGTATGTAACTCAGAATTGAACTAAGGAACCTAAGCTGAGCAGTTTCATTGAGTAACGTTTTCATTGAAGTTGCAAAATTATCAACAAGATCATCTAAGTGACTGTTCTCTACAGCATTATCTGCAAGACAGAGGAAAACAACAAAGGACGGGATTCTTTAATTTAGTTACAACATTCTCTGATAAACACTTGCTAATGCAATTCACTCTCAGTGGCTGTGTAGACAGTTAATGTAAACTCAAAGGTTATTAAAAAAATGGTTAGACAGAACACGATTGTAGCATATATTATCAAGGACTTCATTTCTATGCCTTGTGAACTTGAATGAATATACCACAGACACAATTTTGTGATTTTGTCTGACACATAAATCCAGTACATGCACTGTGAATTGTTTTAAAAGTTATTTACAGTAAGCATTTCCGTTTGAAATATTCTTACAGATTAACAGAAAGCGGATTTAGTCCTCTTGACAAATGTCTCGTGTTTTAGAAACATATCATCAGGTTGTAAGCGACAAGCTCAGAACACTTTGTGCAGGACTGTGGTGAACATTTCCTTTGAAAGAAAAAGTCAAGACTTTTTTTTTTTTTTGTGGTGATGTCTTTCGGTTTGCACTGACAAAAGTGTAGAAGTGAACAACATCTTTTTACCACAAACAATATTTGCAAAAGCAAATACACATTATAAATAACTTTAAAATTACTCACTATGTATTTGTTCATAACTACGTGCGGATTTATCTGAAGTGTTAGTAAAATATTTCTTCAACCAGTGGGTGGATTTTAAGGAAACTCTTCTAAAGTGATCACTGGATCAACAACTTGTAACTTTTGGTGCCAACCCAGTTCAAGATGACCACCACAACTACTTGACTTTAGCCAACACAAAATAGCTATAACTCTGCTAATTTTACAGATTTTGGGCTGAACATTATCTAAAACACACTGCAAGTGCAACATATTGTGCAATATATTTACTTAAAATGCTGGCGTTAACTATTGGTGTCAATCTTGTTCGTCAGCAAAATATCTCATGCATTTCTGAACAGGTTTTAACAACACTCAAAGTATTTGTTAGATTGAAAAAGGTGAGTTTTTGTTCATTAGTCAGTAAATTAAACTGCTACACATGAAATAGTCCTGCAAACATGCATTGTTTAGTTTTATCTTTCAGACTCAAGTTCAAGCTTATTGTCATGACCATCACACGTGGTACATAAGGTGTAACGGAATTGTGTACTCAGGGTCCCAGTTACACCCAAAAATAGCAAAATATAAAGAATAAAAAGAAACAGTATATAAATGATATGCTAAAAAAAAAAAAAAAAAAAAAGATAGAGACTAAACACTAAAAATGCAAAGCAACACAACGTATCAAACAGCAGCCCGAACATGAGTCTGTGGTGAGCAGATGGGTATGAATGGATGACTCCTTTCCAGATGAGATTCAAGACAAACCATGAGCTCATGATACATCTGCTGATCTTTCCTGTAAGAAGACCAGGGGAAAAAAAGATTTTCATACTTTTTACATCATCAGAAAATATGATGGTGAAGATTCATCAGGGGTGACACGGTGGCACAGTTGGTAGAGATGTTGCCTCTCAGTGAGAAGGTCACTGGTTCAAATGCTTGTTCTCTCCATGCATGCGTGGGTTTTCTCCAGGTTCTCTGGTTTCCTCCCACAGATCAAAAACATGCATGTTAAACTGATTGGTAACTCTAAATTGTCCCTAGTTGTGAGAGAGCATGTGAATGGTTGTTTGTCTGTGATGGACTGGAGACCTGTTCAGGGTGACCCCCACCTCTCTCACAGTGATAGCTGGGTACGAGCATCAGTGACCCCCATGACCTGAAAGGGAAGAAGCAAGTAAAGATGGATGGATCGATAGAAGATTCATCAGAAAATCTTTCAGCTTGAGATTAGAAAACACTGAAATGCTAAGATTTCTAGTTTTAACCACGTTCTAATTGTCATTATTGACCTTCATGTTAGTTTTAACCAGAACACATCTGTTTTACAGAAGTCTCTTTATCTTTTCTTACTGTTATCAGGCACTTTTTATTTACTTTAAAATATTTGCTGCCTAAATCAGAATTTTGACACCAATCATTACAAATGGACTAATGCTGTGTAGCATTTAAGGGCCAATATGGTGTAGAGGTAGGGTAGTCAACCTGGGACCAAAAAGTCACAGGTTCAACTCTCCACCATGCACACATGTGGTGCTCGAGCAAGGCACCCAATCCCCAATTGCTCCAGGGCACTTACATAGCTGCCCACTGCTCCACCTGGGTGTATCTCACATGTTAAATGCAGAGAACACATTTTGTCATTGTATGGGAACATAACACAGAGCATCCTGGTGCATGCTCAATAATCCAGGTAGAAAAATCTAAAAAAGTTAAGTCTGGTCCTCTGGACTGAAGAAGTCTTTCGGACGAAAGACGAAACGTTTCTACAATTTTTTTGGACACCTCAAGACTCAAGATGATTCCTGTTCATTTCAAGCTCACAAGCTCAAAGGTCAAAGCCACAGGCGACAGCCATGTGAAAACATTATCTGTACTCTTGACATCTGAATAATCTAGAAATGTCAAACCCTTTGTCCCCTAGATTATTTCAATCTGTCCATCCATAAACTGCGCAGGCAGTTGTCTGAATAACAAATAAGTTTTAGGAAAATACAGGACAGTTCACAAATAAAACCTCTAAAGGTTCTGAGTCCTCGATTCACAACTGCACATCATATATTTTGACACTGGTTTTGCCAAAGAACAGTTATGAATCATAAACTTTTAAAAACTCGACGTATTCATTTTCTTTGCATTTGCTTGTAGCTGTTCTCACCAGCTGCACCCACTGATAATGATCTTTATTAACGTGAGACACCTCAAAACCTCTGCCACCGCCGCAGAAAACAAAATATTAAATTGGTTCTGATAAACACCTTTCAGCATCAGATACTTATGACTCATGCATGTCCATGGTCAGACCACATCATGGGAGACAAATGTATAAAAGACAGGGTTAACGTCCAGACAAGGTGTGATCGTCATCAGATCAAGAACAGAGGAGGAGATGATCTCTCTGAAGGCTTCTGTTGCGTTCCTTTCCTGGACCTTTCTCCTTGTTGTCAACTTCAGTGAGTAATTATTCCTTAAGTGCAGTTATTTTGTTACAATTTATTATATTTATTATTTTTAAGCATGCAAATGATCTTTGTATGTGTTTTGTGTTAGCTCAAGGATCTAAGATTATCAATGGGAACGAAGTGAAGCCACACTCGCTGCCTTTCATGGCTCTGCTGAAGACAGATGCTCCAAACTGCGGAGGAACTTTGATCGATCCAAAATGGGTCCTGACTGCTGCACACTGCACTGAGTAAGAATTTAAACATATCAAACAGAAAGGGATAAATAAATTTACAATCTGAATAATCCAATAATTTCCAGTCGGGTCATCTGGACAGTTTTTTTTTTAATAGAAACGTTTCACCCTCCATCCAGAGGGCTTCATCAGTCAGAGGAGTTCCAGCACACTGTTTCTCCACCAAGCAGTAAACACCTTAAGTGGACCAAGATGGTTTCTGGGGGCCGTCCTGGCCCTCGTCGACTCCTCCCAGGAAGGAAACCACAGCCAAAGCGGTTCAAGACTAGAAAGTTCATGCTCAATCATCCAGGGACCAAATCCAATACTGTAATTCTCAATTGGGACATCTGGACAGTTTTTTTTTTTATTTATTTTTATTTTTTTTATTTTTTTTTATATAGAAATGTTTGCTGGAACTCCTCTGACTGATGATGCCCTCTGGATGGTATAAAAAATAAAAATGATTTCATGATAATCAGCAAATCACCATTCTGAATATTTTTAAATATGAAATCAGTTTCTTAAAAATCATTACAGCATTAATATTATAAACAAATTAAAATCCCCCCCCCCCTCCCCCACCCCATCTCTCTTTTGCAGTATTGAGACTGTGCTGCTGGGAGTACACGCAATTACAAAACAATATAATGAAAAATATTCCAGGCAAGTCCGAAAGGTGAAAAGAAGCATTCCTCATCCTTACTATGCAGAATGTGCATTTCTCAACGACCTCATGTTGCTCGAGGTAAGATGACAAAACAGGTAGTCTGCTGTCACGCACACACACACACGTTCTTGTAAACATACTGTTTTTTTTAATTCATTTTATTCATTTTAAAATAATAAAATACATAACAATTAACATATATGTAATTAGAAAACAAAATATAAAATATAAAATGAAAGGTAGCAGATGAAGAAAACACTTATTAAATCTGCTCCTTATTTATCTAATAAACAATTCAAACAAACAATTCCTGTAAGTAACAAAACAAGCAAATAACACTCAATTTTTCAATTATCAAATTTTTTCATTAAAATTTTGTTTGGGGACTTTACATTGACTTCCATTCATTTCTATAGACTAAACCTAACCATTACTAGTACATGCCTAACTCTAACCCATCTGCAATTCACACCTTAGTCCTAAATCTAACCCTTAATCCCCCAACGAGACTTCTCCTTAGGGACCTGGCAATAGTCCCCATAAAGAGAACTTGGTTCACACAATGCATTTTTTTATTTATAAAATTAGTCCCTACAACCTGAAACACGCACGCACACACACACACACACACACGCGCGCGCGCACGCTCGCACACACGCGCGCGCACACACACACACAAGCAAAAACAATATTGTTTCTATCGTCTCAGAGCAGATTAAAGCAACACACCTTTCTAACTATGCAGTGATTTGTGTTTATGCTGTGCAAGATATATTTTGTTTTCCAAATAATTTGTAATATTTATTTAATTGTTTTATGATTTATAAATAAATAAGTGTGTATTTGTTCCAGCTTGATGAGCCAGTGAAGGAAACCAAGTGGGTCAGTGCTCTCAGGCTGAATGGTCATGTCAACGATCCAGAAGGTGGCTCCATCTGTCTGGTGGCTGGATGGGGAACAACAGACTATGATGAGGGAGGGATGTCAGATGTTCTGATGTCCGTCAACGTGACGGTGATCGACAGAGAAAAGTGCAACTCTGCTCAATTTTATGGCTGCAGCCATAAGATCTACCCTAACATGATCTGTGCTGGTTCTGATGGTGAGAAGGTTGCAGACACCTGCCAAGTAAGTGCAACTCACTGAAGTGCAACTCACTGCCTGTTATTTTAATGTTAAATGAAATTATTGTTTTAAAATTACTAATATGTGTTCTTAATATCCAGGGGGATTCAGGCGGTCCAATAATATGTGATGGAGCTCTGGTTGGAGTCACTTCTTTTGGAGAAAATTGTGGAATAAAACACAAGCCTGGAGTGTACGCTTTTCTCACAGGAATTCAACTGGACTGGATCAAGAAGACATTGAACATGGCTGAAATATAATTATGCTGTTTATCTAAAGGAGGGTTAACTCTTTTTTCTGTTTTTATTTGCTTTTATCAATAAAAATGGCATCACTGAATATTATGAAATATTTAGTCTCTTTCTGATTGAGTTTATAGAACAGCACTGATTGATTAGATTCAGAGATTCAGATTCAACAATGGCAAAAATGACAGATTCTTCATTGTTGAAATGTTTTGTATATTATCCAAACGAGTTCTTCTGTTTTCTTCAGGAGTGAAGAAGTATTGGGTTCAAAGATACAATTTGTTTCAAGCCCTATTTATTCAACTGATTCCACTATATTTGGGTCACAATGTGCCTTCTACACCTTACAAAGTTAAGTTTGGCGTCCCACAGGGTTCCGGGCTTGGACTAGTCTTGTTTTCACCGTGTGCTTCCCCAACTAACATGATCAGGAAGCACAACATATATATTCACAGCTTTAGCTGTCCATAAAACCTGAAGCACAAAGTTAAATACTGAAAATCCAGAGCTGCATGGAAGATGTTGGGTTCTTATTGACTAGTTTTACTTTTGAATATCAATGAGACAGATCTTTCCATTTCCTTTCTTCTAAGTTATTTTCATGAGGATTTGTCACTCACTTGACATATTAATCAAGTTTCTAAAACAGGCTTCACATGGCGTAGCATTGCAATAAGAGGATAAACTTTGTCTCACGGCATTTCAAACAAACTTGTCCATGCCTTGACTCAACTAGACTATTGTAATGCTTTCTTAAATGGAGTTCATATAGCTTCCTGAAAACCTTAAAGCTAGTCCAAAACAGTGCTGCCATGGTTCTAACTGGTTCCAATAAGTGAGATCACATTTCTCCGGTGTTGGGTTTAGGGCTACTTGAAAATTGTCCTTGTGATGAACATACGACCAGTCCAGTCCAGGGTGTACACAACCTCTCGCATAGAGACTGTTGGACATGTGCACTAATGACGCCAGCGGACAGGAAGAAGCGGGTAAAGATAAAAGATGGACGGACTTACAAAGCCCTAATGGTCATTCCAGTCATGTCCAAACCACCAATCTCGACGCATTTGAATGTGTTCTGCTTTTAATAAACTGTTTAACTTCTGATTGTTTTCTACTTTGTGCACTTTTTTTACGTTTTTGATTCTGTTTCTTGTCTCTATAAACTACTTTGAGCTTTAAAAGTTCAGCATAAATAAAGATAAATTTGATATAAACACATAAACGCATTGTGATTTGAAATAATTTTCTTTAACAAACCAAAGAAAAGTCCTCATGATGAAGGAGAGAGGACTAGAAAAATAAAAGCCTTTTCACTTTCTGCCTGGGTTTTATCAAAATGTTTAAAAATAAGGATATTTTGTCCATGTAAATGTGACACTAAAGAATTATGTTCAGCTGGATGACTCTGTGACATATCAACTGCTTTTATGAGCATTCTTATTGTATACGTTTCTTGAAAATCTGCAGTTTGCTAATAATTTCAGTGAGGGTTTACAGATTTTGAAAGAAAATTCTGGTATCCTGGTATAAATCTAGACCAAAATTACCATGATGCTTGATTTTAAGACCCCAAGTTAGCAGACTGATGAAGACTTGTAAGTAAAGCAAATACCGGTAAGTGACTTTATTTACAATGTGCACAAAGAATTTTTTTGTGTATGGCAAATTTTAAGGAACTTGATGGTTGTTGTTTTAATTTTATGTTTGGTTGTCTGTGGGTAACATTGAAGAGGGGGGAGAAACAAGATCCAAGGACAGATGAAGATTTGATCCATAAAGGTGAGTAGAGTTGGAGAGAGTGACTGGTTGGCAGTGCTTAATGTTTGGTTCAGGCTGATGTTTGGCTTTTGCAGGAACAAGATGGTTACAGGTGTGTTCACAAAGAGAGAGGAGGACTCAAGAGACATGGAGGAGCAGGACTTGAAAGAAAAAGCACAAGAAAACTTCAAAAGGTTCGTCGTAATTTCACAAGATAAATTACCAGCTGTCACTTGTTACCAAAGGTATCATAATGTTCCAGCGTCAGATGAATGACTGCCAAGTCCTAATGTACTCAGCAGAGTAGTCATGAGGTGCAGGTGTGGAAGTGTGGATGATTGAATGATTGTCAGCTGTGGGGAAAGTGATTATGACAGAAAACCTAAGAATCCTACAAAAATCACCGGCAGATAATTTGTTTCTGAATTTGTCCCAAATTTTGATTCATGTTTGAAATAGAGTTTTAGGTGTTCATTCAAAATCAAAGGTTTTGCAAGCAAAGAGTGAATAAAGTTGTATAAATAATACTGGAGAGTTTGCATACAAATGTTCTAAAACTGCTAAAGTTTGTGCTTCTTTGGTTTGCAATGTGCATCTTCATTTGTTGCACTGAAAACAAATTAAAAACATTTCTGGGTCATAACCTTTTAAACTCTGAAGCATTTCATCATGTTCTGCATCTTCATCTAGCTGTTTTCGCCAGTGTGCACTCAGTGATAATAAACTTTATCGCACACAAAAATAAAACTATTGCAAAACCACAAAAAATAGTCTAAATAAACTGATAAAAGTTATGACAGCCTTCAGAATCAGATATAATGGTAAAGTTGTGATGACTCAAGCATGCTGATGGTGAAAATATTGCAGATACCTGCTTGGTAAGTGATACTCATGACCTTTCATGCATGAACTGTCTAATATATATATATACAGTATATATATACAGTATA
>JARVLU010001462.1:9068392-9078598 GCA_031762415.1 Simpsonichthys santanae
AGCCAGGTCTCTCTTGTAAATGAGTCCTCAAGGCTCAATGAGATTAACCTGCCTAAATAAAGGTTGAATGAAAAAAAGGTTGAATGGATGGATTAAAGGCAGAAGTCTCCCTCCAAGCTAATAGCTAGCCAAGTAAAAGTATTTTTTTATAATAGTTTTTCAGATTTACAAGACAACTCTTACAAATATACCAGTGGGAAAGAACTCTACTTTAAACAATATTAAACCTGTGCAGATGTGCACATCGTCATTTGTTTTATTCAGTCGTGCCCAATCCTGGTCTTTGGGGGCCCTTTCCTGTTTTAATGTTTCCCTGTTCTTTGGCATGTCCAAGTTCTGCAGAAGCTTGTTAATCACTTATTTTTCACTGATTTGCACAGCCATAAATACATATGTTGATGATACTCCTGTTTTTGTTTACTTGATCAGGGCGTCATGTCCATTCAAAAGTTCCCTCCACCACTATGGCTATACTAACATGTGATAAATAATAGACAGAACATCACTTCAAACATAACCAGACTACAAAGTACAACCTTTTAAGTAACAATAAGCACAACTGAAACTTGTGATGAACAATTAAATAAATCCACCAGTATAAAACAATTCTCCTGTATCTAACCATAATCAACATGTTGTTGTAGATTATAATTCAAGCAAAAGAGTTAAAACACCTGATAAATGTAAAAAAGTTCAAGACAAAATCAACTGGACTTCATTTGTAAATGTTACAAATAAAGTCCAGTTGATTTTGTCTTGAACTTTTTTGAATTCACTATGTCCTGGATGACTGAGAATCTTCACCAGCGACCTGATAAATGTGTGAAAATAAAATTTTTAGAGAAACAAAGTGACTAATCTGAGCTGGTACATGCTCAGTTTTGTCTTGTCATCTGGTAATGAGGAGAAAAGAGCTCAGTCACTGACACAAAAAGCAGCTAAATCTGGACCGTGCAGGTCTTGCGTGTGGAGGCCCTTTGCTTAATTGTGATATTTGATAAGCTGTGAGTAAAGCAGATTAACTCTTACAGCAACACCATCGCGTGTTCAGTGAGTGTGGCAGCGCCGTCATTGTTTGGATACACAGGTGAATGTGCACGCTCTGCCGTGTGGTTTTTCTTTCACGCTGGTATGCAGAGGTATAGACTGAGACACCTTTGGATTATTCATACTAACTCCCCCAGTGGGGATGCCTCTTTGCATGATGCAACTTGTACTCAACAACAAACAAGCGTACGAGTTCTGACAGACACTCCTTCCTGTTTGGCTTAAGATTCACGTGAGCTGAGGTTAGACGGACTTAAGCAAGTCTTTCAGAGGAAACACATCACAGGAATTTATAACAAGAGAAAAACAGGAAGCCATGATTGCACGCTCTTCTTCTAGCATCACAGTATTGCCTAAGCAAATGGCACGGCACCAATTTATTTCTTCTTTTAAGGACCAGGAACTGAGCTGCTACTAAATCCTAAATCTAACGCTGCACTGAAAATTCAGTTTAGACTAAAATAAACCAAACTAAAACTAGTTTGGATCTTCTGAGGAGGTGCAAGTGGAAAGGTAATGAACATTTAACATCTTGTCTATTGTAGATAGTTCTTTGAACACCTTCAGTTTGGTGAAGAGCTTAAATCTGATCAGATTACCTAATGGCTAGTCCAAACAGGGCCAAGCTCAATTGAAGATTGAAGTTATCATTAAAAAAAGAGTTGCTATCTAGTGCGCCCGGGGATGCAGATAGTGGGGGTTTAGGGCCTTGCTCAAGGGCCCAGAGTGGGGCAAATGATGGCGGAGGCAGGTGCGGGTGCTTCACCTATCCCACCCACATTTTGATGTTGTCGATCAACCATCTTCCGATCACAGGCCCATCTTCTCTAACCTCTGCGCCACCACTCCCTTTTTATTATAAAACCTAGAAATCTGATGACCTCCCAATCGTCAAAGTGTTGATACAACTGTTTGACAAAAACAACTGATTGTGAATCTGCACCAAATTCAGAGGAATCTGAAGTTGCTGACACATAGCAGTTGAGTGTTGTTGGTTTTTTTTTTTTTTTTTTTGTAATTTATGTAATTTGCAGTGATAATTAAATAACCTGAAAGCATAAATTTAAGCCCCAAAATAAAAATGTTCTTGCAACAATAAACATTGCCCTCCTGCTGGAGCCTCACGCCACACCTTCGCCAACCAAAGAAGAAAATCAACGTTAGATTCACCTGTATTTTTATGAACTTTAGTTTTTCTTCCAGTGTTATGAAAAAAAGTCAGAAAGTTGCATAAAACACTTGGCAGCTGTTCATGCTGAGCAGCTGATATAATGGTGTCTAAGAGCTCCGCCCACTCCGCAGGGACTTAGAAGGCCTTAGCTCTAGTTTTTATTATATGTTTTAACTGGAATAGTTTCCATCTTTTGATGCCGGGAGGTTTCTGCTGCGATGACACAACTGGAGCTGTGGTTTTTATCAGTTTGGATAGAAACAGGACATTGGCACCTACCTCGTTGTGATTCTTTGTCCTCACACCACAACATCACCCATGGGTTTTTGAAGTTTCTCCTGCTCTGACCCAGTTCCAAGATAGGATGCCAAGAAGTTTTTATGTGACCTGTAACTGCAAACGATAATCAGGGTCAACACAATATAAAAAAAAGGAGTGCAGCTCTCGTGATGGTCAGATGATCACAGTCGATGTGAATTTCTTTAATCCTCTCAGATAAAATATGTAAATAAAGTGCACTGTTTTAAGATTGATTGCCAGCCTATGACATTATTTACACTTTATAGTTAGAAATTAAACCTGTATTTTGCTTTCTCAGAAGTGAGATCTGCACTCTCTATCCCCCCTGGCGCATTTGTCTAATTGCAGTTGTAAAGAGTTTTTATTGCACTGCTGTGCTCTGCCTTGAACTCCTTCCTGCCCATCATTTAAAGCTGAGCTGTAATTTGGTACAGATAAGGATTGTATCACCTGTCACACACACCCAGCAGTTTAAAAAATGTCTTAAAGCCAAAATAATGGTTTGATAAGACACACATTCATGGTCTAATTGCAGATTTCGCTTCCAGTCTCGTAAGCTGTAAAAGTCCATTCTTGAAAGTGGTGCGCAAATACCTGTTTCGTGTGGGTGTGTTTGGGCGTGTTGCTGTGCTTTCTTTCATTTGGCTGTGTTTTCATATGCCAGGAAGCGTTTCTGGGCAGAACGTCTGGATTGAGATGTGTGTTGTGTTGGGATCCATGGGTGTGGATGGTTCTCAGGAATCTTCTCTATTAAACCTTCAAAGGAGGTGTTTTGTTTGAAGCCGCAGGAACCGGACCTACTTTTACTGTGGTTTCAGCATTTTGCGTGAGGAGATGAAGCCAAGAAGTAAAAAGGTCCCACTGATAACATTGTGACGATGTTTGTGCAATGTTGAGCTTCAGGTTTCAGATTGGGCTGCACACTCTGAAAACTGCTGGGTTAAAAACGACCCAGTGAGGGGGTCAGATTTGGACCAAGCCACCCCTGTGTAGTTTTAATTCAGTTTAACCAGCATACTCAGTTATGTTTTTATCCAAAATTGGTTAAAATTGCCAAATTATTAGATTTTTATAAATTTATTTATTAATACAAGCTAGATAGCAAAACCTACTATTAGCATTAGCTACCTAGCACTGACCAGTCTATTAGCATTAGCACTGACCAGTGTTTTTTTATTAACCTAAACTCTGTGTCTAATGCCAACTAAAGTTTTTAGCAAAAGCAAACCTCTTCTTAAACATTGCTTTTACCATACCTTTAAGTTTTATTTTCTAATGTAGAGGTCCAGTAGAGTTTTATTTGGCCAACTTCCCACCCAAAATGACAGACTGTGAAGAATTGACAATCCAATCATTGGGACGAACTTTTTGACCCAGTCTGGCTTTGGTCGAACCAACCCAACCTCTGACCCGTCAGGAAATTGATCCACAAAAATAACCCATCAGTTTCTAGTGTGCAAATAAAAGATTTAGAAAAAAATATATACATTTTATGTGTAATCATCAAAAATCTGAAAAACAACTTAGTATCTTCTATACTGTATATTTAATGATAAAGAGTTTGAAGCAGCAAGGTGAATTTTCCCCCCTGTTTTTACTTTTTAGCATTTTTCAAATGTTACAAACATATAAATAAGAAGAGTATTGCACCTTTATATTATTATTATTATTATTATTATTATTATTATTATTATTATTATTATTATTACCAAGTCTCTTTTGTAAATGTGTCCTCGTGGCTCAATGGGACTAACCTGTTGAAATAAAGGTTGAATGAATGAATTAGTATTTTTATTATTTTTATTATGCCTTGTTTTATTTGGCACCTTGATTTGATTGTTATTATAACACAACTTTTTTATTTTAATTACTTTTTATTGTTGTTTATTGTTGTCTGTCTAAAACAGGTCTCTCATGTACGAGTCCTCGAGGCTCAGTGAAACTAACACGTGTAAATAAAGGTTGAATTAATATATTTTGTTCTAACAAACACTAATTTGAGTTATTATGTTCTGTAATTGTTTCTTCTCTCTTTTGTTTTGTGGTTTTTTTTTTTTTTTTTTTTTTTTTTTTTTTTTTGGTTTGCTCTTGAAAATGTTGCTGAAAATGCTAAATCCTCTGTGTTTTTAAATGTTTCAAACAAGATTAGCTTTAGCACAATTTGTCTAAAAGGTTCCTGGATGTTTTCAGCTTTTCGGCAGCTAACACTCTGAATAATTAAATGGGTAGAAATACTTGCATTGAAACAGTATTTTAAAAGCTATTGAACAACAGTCAAATATTAAAAAATATTTGCATTTATCTTATCAACTAATTGATTTGTCATGAATAATCTTTAAGACAAACGGTTGTAGGTTTAAAGCAAAATTTTTAATTTTGATTTAATTTAAGTTACTCTATTCTTTGTTGCATTTTGCATTTGTCCTATAAACATTTTCTAAACTGTTACTTTTTCTTCTTCATTTTATCTTTAATTTACTGAATTACTTGTTTTTCACCAGTGAGTGTGACACAATAAGACTTACTGGGCACAAGTCATGAGCAGGACGGCGCAGCAGCTGATGACGGACAGCACGATGGCGATAACCACTAAAACCATTTGCACCAGCTCTGTGTTGTAGCTCGGACCCAACGTGATGGTCTCCAGACTTTGGATCCCACAGCGCTCTCCGCTGTAACCCTTCATGCAGCTACACAGAGAAGATAAGGAGCTATAAAGTCATGCATGCACGTCGAACTTTTCACATTCTTCAGCAGTTTTTTTCCTTTAAAAAGGTCAAATTAAATAGTCCATGTAGGCTCATGGTGATAAAGTTTTTGTATTTCATGTTAACTCTGCAGAATAGCTCTAATTGTCATAACTGTAGAATTTCATAGAGGAAGACAGAGCTGTACTCACACACACACCGGCTCCTGCAGGCCATCAATGTATTTGCAGTTTCCGTGGATGCAGTAGTCCAGGTGGGTGGAGGTGCAGGGATCCTGAGTGGTGCTGTGCGTGGAGTTGTACCTGCCTGTGGTGTACTTCGGGTTCTGAGGAGTTGTAGATTTGCCCTTTTGTCGGTTCTTCTGCCTGTTTTTGTTTTTCTTCTTCTCATCTTTGTTAGCATGTCGGCCTGCAACAGAAAATAATAACCTACAGGTGAAAATGGTGGTATCAATTGTTCTGGCAGATCATGTTCATCCACGCCATAGTAAGTTCAGGTTGCTTCCATCTGGACGCAGGTGTCTGCAGCCCAGAGGTGGGATGAACAGACTGAAAAACTCATTCATCCCTGTAGTGATCAGGTTTCTCAACAAACAGTGATGATCTCTGTTCTGTTATTTTGATGTATTGTCTAGTATGGATGTTTTGTGTGCCTGCTGACTGTGAAACAAATTGCCCCTTTGTGATAATGAAGATTTAAAAACATAAAAGTGAGTACAGTTTACAGAAATTAGGCTAAAACTTGTTTTGGTGGTAGCGGCTCACAACACATACTTGGAGCACCATTTGTTGTGTGAGATCTTTACTTATAACTTTTGCTTTAACTCTAGGAGTCAGCTCTGTCTCTGTGTTAGCAAAATATTTCATGAACCACCTTTCCAATTTTAATGTAACTTTCAGCAAGTACATAATCATTTTATGTATCTTATGTATCTACAGTTGATTAACTTTGTTAGTCAGTCCAATTCAAGATGGCTTCCTCAGGTTATCAATAAAAGCCAACACAAACATTTTGCCAATTTTATATGTAGTGAGCTGAATTTTGATGTGACAGTAGCTGAGAGTCTTTAAAAACAAATATCTGAGTGTTAGCTCACAATGCACAGGATGATCTTAGATAAAAAATGGTGTCATGAAAGGCAGCAAGCAATATGTAGTCCTTAAAGGAATGACATAATTTTTTTTTTTTTTTTTTTTTTTTTGGTAAAAGATGATATCAGTTAATGTTGCCATAGAGGATTTTTATGGAAGGAGAACAGCTTAGTTGTTTTCATACCATGAAGTGAGAAAAGTTGGTGGTCTCCTCTTGAATTCTCCTTGTCTACTTCCTGTTCATCATGGTCGTGTGAACCTACGAGGCCCTCCCCGGAGGCTGGACCACCTCTGGCTAGTTCAGTCGAGTAGGTGGCCTCAGATCCCTGAGCATCCAGAGCACTGCAGACAACTGCAAAAACACACCACACAGTAATGCCATCATTAAATCAGGAAAACAAGAATCACATGAAATCAAAATGGACATAAAAAACCAGAGAGACGAGTTTAATCTTTGATTTGTATCAAATGTAATTTTTTTTATTGCCCATTTTAAAGGTTTGTCTGTGTCTCTGTGTTTGTCTGTCTTGTTAGCAAAAATATTAACTTAGACTGATTAACTTGTGAAGTCTGAAGATGGCTACCACAGCTAATTACCCTTAAAGACAAAAACACATGTGCTGTAACTCCATCAGCATTACAGAAATTAAGCTAAGGATTGATGAGGTAGTAGCTGAGAGTGATCCCCAACGCATCCTCAAGGGATAAAAAAAAAAAATCACTCGAGCTCTTTGTTAGAAATTTTGGCATGAGTGGGCGACATGCATTCTTACAAAAAAAAAAAAATCCTACTTTTGTATAAATATATGTGCAATGTCAACAAAAATACATTTTGTGAAACTGTCAACACTTGCATGAAAGCAGAACATAATAATTAAAAAAAAAAAGTCAGGAGGTTTTAAAGCTCATGAGCACCTAAATATGCTTTCACAGAAAAATAAAGCTTCGTTGTTGTTGTTTTTTTTTTTTTTTTTTTTTTTTTTTTTTTTTTTTTTTTTTTTTTTTTTCCAACTTTTGAGATGTTCTTCAACTGTTTCTTTTGTTTTGTCATTGTCATGGTTAGGTGCAGAGATAGATTTATTAATTGGCTTTAAAAAAAATTGCATTCATCCTCGCCTGTGCGTACTTTATCAATAACAGGCTGGAAATGGACGAACAGCTGGAATTATCATAATTTAGTTTGTTTTAATCCAAAATGCTGACATTAGTTTAAATCTGTAGTCTTCTAAGGGTTGTGAAGTACACGTTTATTTAAGTTAAGCAACTATTTTTGTAGTTTATTAAATGAAAAATATAAATACAAAATAAATAATTAAAAAAAAAACATCTATATTGTATCAGCCCCTGATATCTGAAGGGAGGAAAACCTCACATCAGCTGGCGTCTAGATGTAAAACTTCATGGCACAGGTTCAGTGTTGGGGTTAAGATTTAATTTGTGCTTTTCCAAAAGCAAACAATGGCAGCATTTTCTCTTGTTACTAAGAGAATTATAAATATGTTTGTGCTCATGAGATCATTAAAAAAGTTGTGTAATATTGTCAGAAGATTTGCTGCTGCTTTTTTTTTGTACAAAAAGCATCCTCAGAAATCCTGGCCTGTTTGCTTCAGGACTAATTAAATTAAGTTCAGAACCATCAGAGCACCTGAAACCTGTCCAGCCAGTCCTCCTCCTCAACTGTATCTATTTAATTTCATCTGAGCTACCTTAGAAAGCCTCTGCAGCTTTCTCACAACCAGCGGTGCTTCAGATGAACGCTTTCTTTTAAAACACCAGAAATTCTCCATTTCCTGCTTGACAAGTCATCACTAGCACGTTCGCATTTTTCTTTCACGCCTTCTTCTGCCTTCACACCTCAGTGACTTGAAGCGTGAGGATAAAAGTACAAGTTCAGACTTACCGATGCACAGCAGACAAATGATGACGAGGGGGTTCATATCCCAGGAGAAGAGTGTTTGGAGATTGACAGTCCTGCAACTGATCTGGATCTGAATTTGGGTGTTGGAATGTGAGTGTGGGTGTGTGTGTGTGTGTGTGTCACCTGCTGATAGAGTTGTGCTTCTGCTCTCCCATAGGTATGCTTTTATAGACCTGTGCCTGGCTCACAGCTTCAAGCAGAAAGAGGGTGTGTTTATGTATGTGTGTGTGTGTGTGTGTGTGTGTGTGTGTGCTTTAAATGATTAACTCCCCTGGGGCAACACATTTTACACTTCATGTTCTGATTTGGTAAAAAAAAGGAACAAACAGAATAAAACTGAGTCCAGAATTAATTTGAGCTAGTCTGGGTTTATTTCTTGTCACGATTAGAAGATAGAAAAAGCCATTCCTGCATCTGTTACTGTTATTGCTTCCGCGTGTTTCCAATAATAAATAAGGTCTTGGTTACTTGTCCAGATTAGACGAGACAGGCAAGAAATCCACTCGTTTGAATGAATTTCACCTCTTATTGTCAGGGTGAGGCGTATGTTGCAAAGAGTGACGATTAAATGTGAATATCCAGCACAAAAACAGAAATAATGTGTGTCCATTTGGCAACACTGAAGCATGCCCGAACATGTTTTTTGTGAAGAAGTGCCAACCAGAGTCGTGGCCACATTTTAGTCAGAGTTCAAAGTTGGTCGAAAGTAAATCCTGTCATAAAATCTTTTTTATGAGTGGCTGTGATTGGTGTCATACCTTACATGGTAGGAATACACGCAGGAATACCCTCACGTTTATTCCCTATAAGACATTTTTTATTGACAAAGTTTCTGTCTGTGTTGGACGCTTGTAAAATCCACAAAAACAGACCATGAGAGTTTGATATCAGAGAAAATGGTTGGAACAAAAAGTTGGAATAAATAGTCATGGCAAAGTTTTAAAGAAAGATCTCATGTGACCTAATCACAATATGTGGTGGGAATCACTCTCAGCTACTACCACACCAATTTATTTGCTCAATACATTTAAATTCAACACATTTACAGCCATTTGTGGCAGCCATCTTGAATCAGGATGACTTTAAACATTAATCATCTGTAGAGGTACTTTGTAGATACACTAAACAAGTTCTGAGAGTTTCATTAAAAACAGTGAAACGGTTCATTTGATATTTTGCTAAAAGACAGCCATGTTTGCCTCCAACAGTTACTGGTACAGTTTTGAACACAAACAATATAAATAAAAAAACTATCATAATCAAAAATACTTTATTAATCCCAAAGGGAAATTAATTGTAGTCGTAACTTGTCCTGGTTTCATTAAGTGTTGTTCTAGATGCTGATAGTTGTGGACATGAAGGATCTCTTGCAGCAGTCTGTCCCATAGCAGATCCGAAGAAACTGGCTTCAGATCCAATCCATCCATCCAGACCCAGCAGACCTCCCGATCCTCTTATGCAGCAAAACTACCCGAATGCCAGGCAGAACTCTTCCCTTAGCAATGGTTATTCCTCCAAGCAACTGCCTAGGCCCTCGTTTCTGTGGACAAAAATGCAGGTGCCGGGGGATGATCTCAGTTCTCCCACTGTCACAAGCCATATTTCCCACCACTTCTAAGATCCAGGCGGTCAAGCACTCAAGCACCACCTCCAGGTAGACAGGAATGCATCCACGGCACCTCCTTTTCAACCCATTTGGGATTTGGGGCTCGAGTTGAGGTAATATTTGAGCTTTTGAGTTGTTAATCAGCAGTTACCAGTTGTAGAAAGCCACCTTGTTGCTATAGTATAGCAATATATTTATATATAGCATATATTTTTGGGGGAGTGGTGGCGCAAGTGGTTAAGACGGTGGGCTTGTGATCGGAAGATAGCCGGTTCAAACCCCGGTATGGACAACACCTCATTCGCTCCACTCTGGGCCCCTGAGCAAGGCCCTTAACCCCCACCATCTGCTCCCTAACAGGTCTC
>JARVLU010001462.1:9085986-9100411 GCA_031762415.1 Simpsonichthys santanae
ATTATGGCTCCCAAACGCAAGGAGGACTCTTCTGATGGCAGTGCATTGAGGAAAAGGAAGGCCATCACCATGGACTTGCGTCGAAAATCGGTTTACGACACCACTTAGGAACGGATCTACGTCGTAAGTCGAGGACTACCTGTAATTGTAGATGTCCATCTAGTGATCACGTTCTGAATGATTAATTAAAATCCATGCAGTGATTTGCGAGATTTTTGTTAATCAAACATCCTGCACTATCAGTAACACTGCAGAACTTGACTCTCAGCTGCCGTCACAAAATTTTAGCTGACATTATAAAACTTTTTTTTTAAAGATGTACCCCTTTTTTACAATCTAAGGTTGGTTAGCTGTGTTAGCTATCTTGAGAAGGTAATCAGTTGTAAATAAACATTCATTGATTAATTCCTGAAAGCTTCATTAAATTATGTCTGGAGGTTCAGGAGTTATTTTGCCAACAGACAGACAAGAGTTGACTTTTAAGAGTTAATGGCAACGTTTTAAAGAAAGATCTTGGTCAGTTGTGATCAACTTGGGAACAAGAACAAGCGACAAGTTCTAGCTTCATATCTGTAAAGTTGTCTGAATTATACCATTCTTGTGTTTTCCAGGTTCAGTTGGCTGTGGTTGCCACCTTGGATCAAGTTGACCCCAAAAGTTTATCAGATGTAGGCGTATAATGATTCCTTCCTGCAAGTTTCATTAAGATCTGTTCAGAGGATTGTGCTACCAGACACGCCAAAACACACAAAAACAAAAAAACATTATCATATCAGCAGGGGCACGGACATGAAGCAGCTTTGAGCACCACAACAGTTGCACACATGCGACACATGGCAGGCTTTGTTCTGTCAATGTACACGCAAGGATGCAGCTTAATGGGGCTTCCCTTCCACCACCAACATTACTCACTGTATGTACAACCTACTATTACTTATGCAATGATTTGGTAAGAACAGGTCCTGAGTTCTGGATGGGCCGGTTTTATATTTAGAACGAGACGGAAGGCTCTGAGTGGGTGTGTTTGTGGGTCTTTGGTGTGTGAGTGCACGCTGATGTGTTTTTAAGTATGTCTTCAGAGAACAGGGGAGTTAATGTTTGCGTCTGAGCTGCTGCCCATTAGCATGAAGAGCCCATGAAGAAGCTGAAGGCAGGCGCTAACCACAGCTCATTGACTCTGGAATCGACACTAAACCGGCTGCAGAGGATAAAACTCTGCTGTTGATTAACGTAGCAGGTGCTCAGGACTCTACTCCTAGTTACTCCTGCAGGCAATAATGTTTTTTCCCTGGTTTGTGTGTGTGTCTGTGTTTGTTCCACTGAAACTCTCAGAAACAAATCACTTGATGTGCTTTTATAACTGAATAACTCCTGGAGTCAAGCCATTTCAAGATGGCTGCCACAGCTAATTAACCCTAGTTGCACCAAAAGGACCATAACTCACTCAGGTTTGTAGCTGTTACGCTGACTTTGTATGGTAGTAGAAGAGAATCGTTACACCACATGAGATAAACGTCATTTACAAGGTTTGACCAAAATGGCTGCTGTGAGAGTTCAGCCTTCTGCAGCCACTGAGGCCCAAGACGGCGTCTTAACGAGCAGCACCTGCGACCCATTCCCCCGATGTGGACCTAGGAGTACTTAAGGCTGCAGAGGAGCTTAACTTTCTGCTGGAGCATTAAGATGCAACTGGTAATTATGCTTCTGGCAAAACTGAACTATAGAACAATGTACAGGACAATGGAGATACAGTTAGTAGACTATCCTTTAGCCTGTGGAAAATGTTTTGTTCAAGCTTAAAGATAATATGACACTGGAAAAACTCAGAAGGATCTTCTAGGTAATGAAGTTTTGTTGATAGACATTTCAGTTTTGCATTTTAGTTTTATTCACACGGCATTATTTACACTAATAAAGTAAAAACAAAAGTTTCTGTTTGACTTAATGTAATTCCATTTTTTCAAATGTAATTCTGTTTTTTTTTTTAACGTCGAGAGGTCCTAATGTGATTCGGACCTCTTCCGCTTTGACCACGTCCACTTTGGCTTAATGTAATTCTGTTTTTTCTAATGTGATTCCGTTGTGTCAAATGTGATTCTCTTTTTTCAAATGTAATACCGTTTTTTTTTTTTTTTTCCAATGTGATTCGGCTTAATGTGATTCTAATGTGGCTTAATGTGTTTCTGTTTTTTCTAATGTGATTCGGCCACTTTCGCTTCGGCCACTTACGCTATGACTTAATGTAATTCTGTTTTTTCAAATGTAATTCCATTTTTTTAAATCACCGTGTGATGCAGCAAATATCTACCGTTTGCTTTTTTAATGTTTGTAAAAGTGAAGAAGAAACCACCATCATGTTATGAACTGTATCGCCAATATGTGAGAAAAAAAATAAATTAAAAAGACTTTAGGTAGAATTAAAAAACTGCAAATACACTTTATGTTTCGTGGTGTGTCCGATGAGCCAAAAAACAACAAAACAAAAGTTTTTTTTTATGTTAAGAACCAAAACATTTCATATTTTATATCAATTTCTGCATCTTACCTCTGTAACACATTACTGTATTATATACATTTAGATGGTGGGGAAAAAAAATCATAAAATATAAATATATATAAACATAAATATTCTAGCAGGTTTCAGCAGGTGATCTGAATCATGATTCGTCTGAGTCTTTGAAAAGCAAAGAGGAATTCAGGAGCTCCAGTTTGAAAACAAATATGTGAGAAATATCATTGAAATGATTATTCTTAATGTCTGAAAGGAAACATTGTAAGAATTTAGCATATTTCTCCGTCTGCAGAAAATAAAATGATTCAATGACTCAAGGATTCTGGAGGAATTCTCACAATGTAAAGGACAAAGTCAGTACTCAGATGTCTCGGAGGACGTTACGTCAACTTTTGACATTTCTCAACGAAGTTGAGACGTGAAGCATTAGTTTTTACTAATTGGGGGTGGGAGGATCAACCCCTTAAATTAGCTCAAACAATTAAAAAATGCTTTTGATCCATTAGTGGTTAAAAAAATGAAAGAAAAAAGGTCATTCAGAACATTAAGATCAAACTTTAGTGACCTCCCTAAATTAAAACAACAGGTGTAATTTGAACAGCAGAGTCCTGGCATACAGTCTCAGGAAAATAATATTTTATTTAATATAAATGCATATTTAAAAGAGAAAAAGGACGCGATTCAGTGAGTTAAGTGAGAACTGTGCAGATTCTTTATTCTCAATCCTTAATTTAAGCTGTAAAATAAAAAACAGAGTATGTACACCAGAAGGTGGCTTATTTATTCCCATGTCACATTTTTATAACGGCATTAGAATAACATCTTCTGGCTTTTGGTTTTGGTGTGCCACCCCATGACTGGCCATGGCCTCCATCTGGCCCCCTTTGTGGAGGAACTACTGGTTTCTGCCACATAGAGTTTTTCATTTACACCACAAAGTTCTGTTTTGATCCAATCTGATCTGACGTTTGATCCACAGGTTTACCGTACAGGTCCCATCAGTCCAATATGTCATAAAGTGGGGAAAAAAATGCTTTCCCGTATAATTCACATTTATTATATGTCACTGCTGTCGTGTTGCGTTTGTTACGCGTCACCGCTGACCACCTGAAAACGTGGGCTGGTGTTGTGCCAGAAATCAATTGGCTGCCAAATGGTGTCCACGGGAGCATGCATGGGAGGAATTTAACAAGCATTTAACAATATTAACACTTAAAAACAATTATTTGTTTGCTTTAAACTATAGCAAAGTTGTGTCTCAGTTTAACTTTTCTTTAATAAATGCATTTTAATGGTCAAATTAGCTGCATTTTGCCTGTGCGGCTGCAATGGACCAAGGTAAAAGGATATTCAAGCACAGATTAAGTCCAAAAAAATGTTTTATTTATTTATTTATTTATTTTTTTTTTTAATTTAACCACAAAAAAAAACTTCGGTAAATCATAGAAATTAACTAATTTGGGCCCATAAAAGAGATCAACGTAACTGAACTTTACTCAAACAAACAGACCTGGTAAATGAGACAAAGGGGAAACTTATACAGTAAACTGGCTGATCAGCCCACAAAGACATAAAAAAGGGGAAAACACACAAACACCTAACTGAAACTAACATTAGGAAATCCCATTTCACCCCCATGATCCTAAGTTGTGGTATGACCCAATTTGCAGGTCTCCATATAGGCTTGCTCCGCCCCTTTTCTACCTCGTTGTTCCCCTGAAGGACTGGAGCAGCTGGCACTGAGGTAACAAAAAACAGAAAGATTAAATTAAATTTTCGCTCAACAACTAATTATAAAATGCTTTAAAATGATAAATAAATGATGGTGTCTTGTGCATCAGGCCTATTAGAGTAGTTTAACATTAGTTTTGTGTCAGTGGGTCAAATTATGTAAAATATAATAACTTTTGTTTCTGAAGAGTGTTTGGTTTGGTAATTTGTTGACGGTCCCTAAGCGAACCATTACGTTTCTGAGGAGGGGCAGACTGACTGAAATCAGACTGCCTGCTTCGGACTGAACGAGAGGAACACACCGCTGTAGCCACGGAGCTCGAATGTTCAACGTCCAACGTAAAACTAACTTCAACGTGGTAAAGAGTTGAGGCTCCAGCAAAGCACCAACGGCTCAGAAACAATTTGAAATGAGAAATAAAAGCTATTTATTAACAGATTAAGTTGTGTTTTAGACTGCTTATTGCTAGAGAATCTATTCTGACCCAAAGTGCAGCAGTGACTGGTTCTGAATGAGGCTTTGCAGCAGACAGACCCTCTCTTCCAGGTACTGCATCTTTTAGTGGTGCGCAGTACTGGACTGTACCGGCTTACTTTCACCCCTGGTTGGACGTTACGTTCTGTTGTCTGTATTGTTCTGTTGGTACAGAACCACTTGCGAGTGACAGGGGGTGGGCGTGACAGCGGTAACAAAAATATATATTTAGCAATGAGTCACGTTATCGCTTGGATTTGAATCAGTACGTTTTGCATCCAATAAAAACAAAAACGTTGACAAATAAACTACAATATTCTGGCAATTTAGTGATATTTCCACAGATGTGGTCTTGACTGGTCTTGAAATAAAATCCCGAGTCCTTAATGTTCGAGACAAGACCGAGACCATCAGAAAGTGGTCTTGAGACCGGTCTCGAGTACTACCACACTACAAGGAAGAGCAAACTGTTGCTGAAAATAGCACAAAATGAAACCACGGGGGTGGTGAAAGGGCTTTTTACTTGCGTGCAAAGTGACTGTGTGTGTGTTGGAAGGAGAGACAGTCGAACTCAAGATCATGTTACTGCCACGGCCGTGTCATGGCTGCACTCCAGCGCTCTTTTCCTCATCTTTCACCATAAACCTCTGCGAGATTATCTATGTTATTGCTTTGTAATTCTGACTGACATCGGAAAATATTAGACGCTCCGCCTGTCTGCTCTCCTCCACTGAAGAGCTAAAACAGTGGAGATGCATGAACTGCTTTCAACTCGCCAAATATTCTTCAAGTGGACGCAGACGTTTTATTTTAGTGGTTGTCGGTGGTGCACAGGCCCGTGTGAAATGAGAAATGTGATTTCAGGTGCGCGCAGCTGCCAGTTTATTTCTCCACTGTGAGAACACATCAGCGCTCCGTCTCTTTTGGGCTGCTCGGCATTAAAACATAATCACGATGGGTATGTGATGCTTGGACGAGGACTCTGGACCACAGGTGTCCTAACTCAGAGTGGTGAACAACTGCTTTAATCTCTGAATAATTATGCCTCGGCTGTTCTAACACCACCCTGCGCTGCAATCCTTTTTGACTGGGATTGTTATTTTATTTTGATCTTCGTCTCTCTCTGCTCTCTTGAAAGTGACATTTGTTTAGAGGGGTGTTTAAAAAGCAGCTTATGTCACAGGAGAAAGTTCACCACGAATAAATAATTAGTTTTCCAATCTCATAAATCAGCCCAGGTGTTTATGCAACTAATAATTGTGTTTATGTTGAATTTTTAGTTTCTGCCTTACTGCCTCTAACAGGCTCGGACACTAAAGAAAAGGCTCTTGTGAAACGCCTCCATCCTGCCGTCTTCCGTCGCTTTTTTCCCCATGGGTGTGCGCACGAGTTGAAGGGTCACCCTGTGTGTGTTTAACTGCCCTGGTCTGAAAACCTGGCCCTGCCTGACTGCTGTCTTTGTTAGTCTCTGCAGAGTTACTGGACTTTATTTTTCACTTTGCTGCTGCTCCAGCCTCTGCTACCATACAGGGTTTGCTCTCTCTCAGGAGCTGAGGTCACTTCGACTACAAACCTTATGTAAGCAACAATCAAACAAGATTAAAGGCCTAGCTTACTTGGAAAGGAGCTGCACTGTTTTTCGTGACAGCGTTTTAGATAAGATCCTCCTATAGAGAGAAATGATGGTAGATGGTAAATGGACTGTACTTATTTAGCACCTTTCTGTCTTACCAAGACACTCAAAGTGCTTTACACTACAATCTGTGTTCTCATTTACCCATTCATACAGCACTCTACTAGATCTCTGTAAAGCTAATTGAACAAATCATTCTAAAGAGACTAATCAGTGCTTTATCACTTTCATATATTGATGGGACACATCGGAGACAATGAGGGGTTCAGGGTCTTGCCCATGGACACTTCAGCATGTGGCTGCTGGTGGATTTGAACCCCCAGCTCTTGCATTTGAAGACAACTGCTCTAAGCACTCAGCCACAGCCGCCCATGATGATAGAGTTGTAGCTTCTTTATTATTAGACCTTGAAATCATCATGCACAATCTTATGTGAAATTGCAAGATGTCACACTCAGAGCATGTGTTGTGAATGACTCTCAGCTACTACCACATCAAATTCTAGCTAAATATATGAGGGATGCACAATATTGGATTTTTGGCCAATATCCGATATGCCGATATGTTAAAACTTATTTGGCCGATAACCGATGCCGATACCGATATTGTATATACGTTCTTTTATCAGAACATAATTCTCTTATTTAGGTTCATTTGATACAAAAATTGTGCAACAGCTGTAAGAGCTGCTGACAAATATTAAGTAACAGCCACATGATATGCATAGCTCTTTAAATGAAAAGGGTTAAATGTTATTTATTAGCATTAGTCACCTGTGATGCTGTCTCATTTGTGGAGGCTTGTTCCAGGTTCCTAGCTGCAGTCTGGGATCCTCTGCACTCCTGTGCATGAAGGACAGACTTTTTAAGTTAAAAGTTTTTGTCTATCCATTGTGCCGTAAGACTAATCATGCAAACGGGGCTAACATGACATCAAAATGTCAGTGGTAAAACTCACCCAACAAGTCGTGCTACCGGCTATTAGCTTCTCAGTGACCTCAGAAATGACGGCTAGTAACTCAGGTATCATTACGTTGGCTCATCATAGTCCATAAGTCTTCAGAATCTGACATCCTCCCCAATGAAAAATTAAATTTCCACACGTCCAACATTTTGAATTTTCCTCTCCGCCGTGAGATCAGGTAGACGCACGTGAATCCATGAAGATCTTTGATTGTAAATTGTAATTTGCCCTCCACCATTTTGGTCCCTCTTCCTGTTTTCTTTCGACTCACCTTCTTCCACCTGTGTCTTCACTCGGGGTCTGATGAGTTTCCTCTCAGTTCCTCAGCAGTCACCTCAAGCGAGCGTTGAATATGCATGAGTTCAACCTGAGAAAGTGCTGCGCTCAGCACTAAAGTGAGCAGGAAGCCCAGCTCAGCAGCAGAGGTGGAGGCCTTCAGAGGCTACATTTACTGAACACGAAGGAAGGCAGAAAAAGGAAATACTTTAAGTTATGACACCCTGATTTTATTATCACCTGCCGCAAAGGGCAATCCAGAGCAATAATGGTTTTGCGCATGTCGTGCTTGTTTGTCTGCACTGTTAGCAAAATATCTCGTGAAACACTTCATGGATTTTATCAAAACTTTCAGATTGAGTTTATCTAAATGAACGTCCACAGCTGACTGATTTTTGGAGTCCACTGATTTAAGATGGAGGTCACAACCTTACAACACACTTCACTTTCACAGCTGTTGAGCTCAATTCAGCGTGGTAAGATTCATCCCCAGCTCATACTTTGACCACTAAACAATGTGTGACATTTTTACTTAAAACATCAGCAGCATGTTGCTGTCAATCGTATTGTCAGTGGTACTTCTTCCAGTTATTTAACAGTCAAAAATGGTATACCACAAGGCTCAGTCTTAGGACCAACCCTCTTTACAATCTACATAGGTAATGTAGGTCAGAGCATCCCTGATGCATCCTTACGCTTATGCTGATGACACAGTTGTTTACTGTCGAGCTAAGGCCAGTTTTACAAATTGTGTGCATAACTTCGGTGTTGGTGACTGAGAGTCATATTCACTGAGCTCTAATATTTAGCAGAATCTCACATTATGACACAAGCTTGCTCTCCTTTAGCGCTGTTCTTCCCTCAGCTTAAGATTTCAGTTTGACGAGCAAAATGCATCCATTCAAGGAATACTCAGCCTTTAATCTGAGTCAGGATTCCATCTTCTCCTGAACTCAGCAGCCTTTGTGTGCGTCTGGATTCTGCTATTGTGTTCTTGTGTTAAAGATACACAGGTGCACTTAAAAAATTAGAATAATGTGATGAAGTTAATTTTTTTCAATCACTTCAGAAAATGAAACTCCTATATTTTATAGACTTGTTACACACAGAGTGAAGTACAGTGGTCCCTCGATTATCACAGGGGTTACATCCCACACACCACCGATACGTGAAAAACCACAAAGTAGGAACATTATATTTATTTTAGTATTTATATATTTTAAAGCTTTATAAACCCTTCCCACAGTCTTGCAATATTCTAAACTCTTAAACCTATTTAACAACATTCTTATATGTACTGTACAGTACTACAAACTTTTGCTCACCAGCACTGCAGACCAGCAGCTCTGTTCCGGTCCGACTCCGTTCTGGTTCTGCAGACCTACCCTGCAGCATGAAGTCCAGCCCTGTCCAGGTTGATGTGCACGTGGATAATTGAGCCTCAGGATTGTTTGTGATTTTCCTGCCAGCTCTGTGAATTTGATCGATCGTTACTTCTGACTTTGCATTACAAAAATGTTCCTCCATTTTGGCAGAAAGCAGCGGATGGAAACGCGGGTAGTGTAGTTCTTTTGACCTGTGTTACAGTATAGGCTTATTGAAAGAAAACTACAAAATGCCGGCACCTGTCCAAAGTTTTTTTTTTTTCCTGTTAACTATTTATCCTGTACTGTCCCAATCATGTGAGTAATATTAAAGTTGACAGTCACGTGTCGTGTATAATCTTACGTTGAAAAACCGGGAAAGAGTCTGCAAAAGTCGGGCTGTGACGTAGAGAGGGACTACTGTATGTCAAGATTTTATTTCTTGTAATTTGGATGATTATGATTTACAAATAGTTAAAAAAAAAAAAGTGTCTCAGACATTTAGAATATTCCACAGTCAGCTTTAGTACCTTTGTCAGTGCAGCAGTCCTGCTGTAAAATAAAACCAGCATCTCCGTGAAGCTCGTCAGCAGAAGGAAACATGAAGCCTCTAAAACGTCCTGCTAGATGCTTCGTTCACTGTGGACTTCAGAAAACCCAGTGGACCAACACCAGCAGAGGACATGGACCCAAACCATCACTGACTGTGGAAACTAACTCTGGACTTCAAGCAACATGGATTCTGGACGTCTCCTCTCTTCCTCCAGACTCTGGGACCTTGATTTCTAAATGACGTGGAAAATTTACTTTCATCTGAAAAGAGGACATTGGGCCACTGAGCAATGGTCCAGTTGTCCTTCTCCTCAGCAGGAAAGACGTTTGTGAAGTGCTAAATTTTGTGCTTGTATCATATTTTGCACAATTCTTGTTCAAAATTGGATTTAGTTGCTTCACTTTTAAAGAATCCGTCTTGTGTTAAGAAGTAGCAGGATCGTAAAGTCCAACTTCAATAACAGTCGTGTGTAATCTCATTGTGAGTTGTTATGCTCAGAGTATGTTGTGAACGACTCTCAGCTACTACCACTCCAAATTTGAACCCATCTGTAAAATGAGCTGACTTATAACCATCGATTGTTAAGGTTGCTTAGCAGTGTCGGCCATGTTGAATGTGATTGACTGAAGAAGTTAATCAGTTGTCGATGTAAATCCAATGATTACTTTTTGATTCAAATCCATTATAACAATAATATAGCTTGTCAGTATAGTGACATTTCTTTTTTGTTGGAAGACACGTGTTCAAAACACTGCATGCATTTCAGATGTTTTTCTTCCATCTCTGGTTAAAAAAAAACATGCTGAGTCTAGACTACCGAACTGAAATCCTCCCTCCCCAAAGACGCCTGCTCTCTTTTTCTGACTGGAAAAGCTCGTTCTCATCAAGGTGTTGCTCTTTCCTCCAGCGTTAATCAAATGCACAGCCGCAAACTGGTTTTATTAGCAAAAGGTTGATCAGACAACCTGCAACATAATTTACTGCCGTCTTAAAGAAAAAAAATTAATATGTTGGCAGAATGAACTGAATTCAGCAAGTCTTCACCTGTTCTCATTTCACATAACGCTTCAGAGTACGTGAGAATTATTGTTCAAAATATGCGCTTAAAATGGAAACTTGCTTCTTTTCAGTATTCAGTTTAAAAAGCTGTAAACCACGTTGCTTTAATTTGTTTAGAAAATAATTTGACACTATTTGATTTGGTGGTAGGTCGATGTTTATTGTTACCAAATTATCTTTAAAACCCATGGACAAATTAGAATAAAACAAAGTCATCCATCAGTGTCGTGTATTATTTGCACTCGTTCCCACAATGTCCTTCTGCTCATGTTTTTGTCCCATCGAATCACTCTTACTGTGACCAGTCAGAGAGGAACAGAAAGAACTGGTTGTTTTGATATTCTCAGTGACTGATGGATACAGTATGATGTTATGATGGAGTTGATATGATTTGGTGACGTACCTTCAAGCAGAGTCCTTGACTCAGATCCACTCCTTCCGGACCTTTTGATGATGGCTCGGTCATGGACAGGAG
Source organism: Simpsonichthys santanae (assembly GCA_031762415.1). Lineage (NCBI taxonomy): Eukaryota > Metazoa > Chordata > Actinopteri > Cyprinodontiformes > Rivulidae > Simpsonichthys > Simpsonichthys santanae. Next base: position 9,097,028 of record JARVLU010001462.1, read on the forward strand.
GAGCTGAGGCCTAGGCTGGAGGTTATTCTGTAAAACTAACTTGTCCGGTCCAGAGATTTAGAGCAGCTCAGGGTTTCACACGGATGAGAACACTGATGGAGTGTCATCTTTATTCGGCTGGGCTAGAGGCAGGGCAGCCGACTCGGGACTCAAAAGTCCCAGGTTCGATCCCCAGACATTCCCACATGTCGTGGTGTCTCTGAGCAAGACACCCAATCCCTAATTGCTCCCTGGGTGCTTACATAGCTGCCCACTGCTCCACCTGGGTGTATCTCAGGTGTGATGGGAATTTTGCTATTGTGTGGGAACTACATTGATGACAACACGTAGCACTTTACTTATTTATTATGTGGTAATTTGACCATTGAACTGCTCTCCAAAGCTTTGTAAATAAATCTGATGAACTACACCTTGGACTGTTTGGGAATCTCCTTTTTTTCCCCATGACACATCCACAACTGTTTAATTTAGTAGCCAACCCCATTCAAACTGGCCGTCGCAGCTAAGCAATCTTAGCAAACACAAAAAATATGACTTAGCCAGTTTTATGTATTGTGCTAGAATCCTTAAAATGAATGAATCTCAGAAAGAAATCATTGGATGTGCATCCACAAGTTTGATTCAACTTAATCCAAAATGGCCACCACAGCTAATTAACCTTAGCATAGCACAAAAGCTAACGTAACTCTGTAAATCTTACAGATTCTGAGCTGTAATTCGTTGTGTGGTATAGCTGATTCCCAACACGTCTCGTAATCTTGTGCATACCTTCATTTTCAAGGTTTGACTAAAACAACCCGGTCCCTTTCCTTCAGATGGTGTTGGTTTAAAACTCTGGCGTGGACGGCAGCGGTGCATTCCTGTAAAGAATGCTAGGCCTTTAATCCTTGAAATTAAGATGTATTCTGTTGATGTTTGCGTCATTAGTCTGTAGCAGCATCTTACAAACAGTCTCATTATTTATGATCTTAGTCTCTTATTCTCCACTTTCATCGTGGATATGCATTGAGAGGCATTCTGCACCGGAGAGAGAACCCATCTAAATAAATAATGTTACTGACGAGCTCCATAAATCATGAACGTAGTGACTTGTTACTCAGAGGTCAGTGCTCTTTACACGTCAGGAAAATGTAAATGATGGAGAGGAGTTTATTTTGGAAAGGTTCCTGTTGTGCTCACGTCCTGTAAATTCTGGTTTTCTGTGTTTCCACTGATAAAATGTTGATCTCGGGGTGTGATCTCTTTCCACCAGATTTATATTAATTTAATTTAATAACCAGCCTCAGATAAACCTAAAACAACTGGTTCTGAAATGTTGTGCAGCTACAAGTAATTAACTTTTGACCAAACTCACCCATCACATGCAAAAGTTGTCTGATTCTGGTTCTTTAGCTTGCAGATGTCTGTTAAATGCCTCGGACGTTCAGGCAGACACGACAATTAATCAGCTGTTTGTTTTTGTGGACGTGTGTTACATCCTCAGACATAACCTCCAATAACAGCTGTTCTCATCGACATTTGCTCTTTTTCTCTTCCATAATATGGAAATGTATTGTTTTTGCTCAGCGATTGCGTTTAAGCTTACCGTACATTTTAATAGAAAATATGTCATCAAAATGGCGCCCTCACTAATCGCACACTTTGAAGTCAGTTTGTTCGTGAGCATGACCTATACTTGTACGTAGACATTCCTACAGTCATCTGTGAAATACCTGCAAACAAATTATATTTCAAATGTTATTTGTCTTGTGCTTAAAGGAAAATGCGTGCTATCGGGCCAGACAGTGGTTTACCTTCATTCTTGTTTTGTGAGTAGCAAACGTTTGCTATGTCGCTAATGTGAGAGGTGTTTTACTTGTTAGAAGCAGACTTTGATTTGATGGGACATAAAGAAATAATAACGTGTCTCGGGATAACTTTTTTTAAATTGCTCAGCCTCAACCAGTAACCATCAAGGGAGGGTTTTTTTATTTTATTTTTTTATTTTAATTTTGGCTAACAGTTAAGTACATGTCTCAAATTATTTATGGGGTTAAAAATATCCAAAATATCAGTTTACTCTGAATATTAGAACTTCAACTTTTATTTTGAGGGGTTATGTGAAGTTCATCAGCCTTTTTTTTTTTTTTTTTTTTTTTAGTTTGGTGCAGCAGAAAGAACATGCAATGGATGTGCCACGCTAACTGCTACAAATGCACTAGAAGAGTAAAAGTTTATTCAGAGCAACTGGAACTTTAAAGATACTCTGTCATGAAAACTGGCTACAAAAAATAACCATAAGGAAAGAAAGAAAAATGTTACAGACAAAAAAAAAAAAAGGGATTTATTCATGGACAAATACAGTATATGCTGGCCACGCTGGCAGCAGCATTTTGGATTAACTGAAGATGTTTTAAAGAAGTACAGTATTTGGACACCCAGATAACAAACCATTGCAATAGTCCAGTCTAGATGTGACAAATGCATAAACCAGTTTTTCTGCATCATTTTTAGACTAGAGGTTTCTCATTCTAGTGATGTTACGCAGGTGAAAGAAGGCGGTTATTGTAACATTTTTAATGTGGGGGATAAAAGAAATTTCCTGATCCAATGTAACACCAAGATTTTTAACATTAGAACTGGAGGACAGATTAATGCCATCTAAGGAGGGCGAAAGACTGAAAAATTAATTCCTATGATGCTCAGGTCAATAAACTAAAACCTCAATCTTGTCTGTGTTCAGAAACAGAAAATTTAGGGTAATCCAGGTTTTTATGTCTTTAAGACATGCTTTTAGTCAAAGTAGCTGATTGGATTTATTCATGGACAAATATACAGTATTTGTGTATCAAATTTAAAAAGAAGTTGTTTTTTTCCTTTTTCTGTAGTATTTTTTATGACCACTAGATGGCGCTCCCCATGGGGAAAAATTGACCAGCCGCCACTGGCTAAAGCGTTAGCCATCTTGTTAGCTGCTAAGGATCATGTCTTTAGAGATATGATAAACTGCTGCTTTATTAATGTCGCGCTTCCTCTCTGTGTTCCTAAAAGCATTCAGCATGGCTAAATGAGCTTTGAACTATTTCAGATAAGAAGACGGGTCTGTCATCTAGCTGTAGCTTCACACACGCTCAGACAGCTGCTGTGTTTATTAACGTCTTGTCTCCTCTAGTGCCCGCCCACACTGCAGAAGCAGAAAGGGGAGGGGGAGCTCGGCAGTGTTTGTGTGGAGGAGATAGAAGGAGGGGGGCCGCCTGGGAGAAAGAGACGGCAGGATTTCCAAATATAAAACTACAGGTGGTCACCGACTTATGGCGCCATCGACTTACGGCGCTCCGGACATACGGCGCCGCCCCTAGTGACGTCATTGCGCCGTTCGTTGCCTTTTTTATGCAGCATTTTATA
>JARVLU010001462.1:9161716-9172494 GCA_031762415.1 Simpsonichthys santanae
ACACTCATTTTAAACACAACAGCCACTTACGAGCTTCTTAATATCACATACGAGCTGCCCCTTCAAGTAGCATTTCCACTTCTGTCTTTAAAAAAAATCTGCCCCTAAAAGTCCAAAGTCATTGCGCAATTTTATAAAAAAAAAACTCAAAACTGTAATTAAACAGCACACCTAAACTGCAAATCAGTTTGACAGTTTAAGTGGGTCATTAATAAAATTTAATACAAGAGAAATGTTTGATGTGTATTATTCACATTACGTATCAAAACAACGGTGCTAATTTGTCAAAATAACAGCGATCAAAAATGTCAAAGACAGTCCAATTTACCTTGATTTTTTTTAATATAGGCTTCTCATTGTCCTTAGTTGGACAACCTAGAATTGAATCACCTTAAGGCAATGGCAACAGAGATTTGAGGAGGAACAAGCAAGTGGAGGGGCTGAGTGCCAAGGCGTAGTGTTTTCAAATGTAGGTAACATAGATGTTTAACATCCTGTTAAAATAGACCAAAGTGCAGGAAATGGCATCTACTTTATTCAAAATTTTCTGGAGGAAAACCCCAGACCCCGCCCTGTCAGCCTGCCCACTGTTTGCATTCCGGCATCAGTCGGTTTACAAACTAAGCCCTGGACGTGTCGAAATTAAAAAATCAGTTTTACAAATGCCGAACCTGGGAATAGTAGCTGAGATTCATCCCTACACATACTTTGAGTGCTATTGGGTTGCTTAAGTTCTTTGTTTAAAATGTTGCCATTTTGTATATGCAGTCAGCTCCGTCTGTCTGTTGGTAAAATATATCAGGGATCAATTAACAAATTTGAAATAAACTTCAAGGAAATGGTAATTTGATGCACCGCGCTTTAAAAGCAGTCCAACGTGGGATGACTGCCAAAGCTGATTAAAGCACAAAATGGCTACGTTAATGTTATTTTCACAGCTAGTTAGCAAACATGGGATGTGGTAGTAGCTGAGAGTCATTCCCAACACATACTCTGAGCATATTTCAAAATATTGCATGAATGAATTGTGCATAACTTAATTTCCAAGGTTGCACCAAAATGGTTGCATCTCATTTCCAAACATACAATGAAGCTCGTTAGACCTTTTTTTTTTTTCATTCATTCATTGATATTATTACAGTACTTGTATTTATTTATTTATTTATTTTTTATTTTTTCAAAAAACATGTTTGTTTCTCATATCAGACGTGCAGACCCTTAACCGTTTATAAAGTAGCATTTCACATCAGGGTAATAAGCTTTTTGGGAGAACAGATTAGATTATTAATGTTCATTTTAAGCAGTTTAGGCGCACAGTGTTGAGCTTTTCGTTCATAAAGCACAATAATCAGGCGCATGTCCAAATCCCAGGGGTCACATGAGGTGCATTCAGTCAAAGATTGCATAAAAAGGTTTTTTTTTATTTTTATTTTTTTTTTTAGTTTTGAAGGTGAAACTTTGCAAAGATGCTGTAAAAGGTCAAAATAAGGTAAAAACGTGGAAATCTATTTTCTAATACACTTACAATATACTGTACTGTATTTTAAGTTTGCATCCTAGTAAATTTTTCTGTCTTTAATATTAAAAACAGTTTATTGAGACAAAGTTGTTTATAATAAAACAAACTTTTGTTGTACTCGCACGACAAACATTTGTGTGGGAGCTGTTCAAGGGATGAGCAGCAGAAATAAAAGTTTTCTAAAGATTAAAAACAAAACTTAAAAATAAAAAAATAGAAAATAATGGAGAAAAAAATCAGGGTGGGTGGTGCAAAGGGTTTTCCCATGTTCCACAATAAAATAAGATAAAAATAAATTAATCAGACCTGGCAGGCTGCCAGTAGACGATGTTTGTAAAAGTTTGAATAGTTTTTGTCAGGAAATGTCTGCTGTTGTATTTGTACCTTCTTCAATTGACCCAACAAAAGGAGGAAAATGCGTCTGTGTCCAGCAGGGTTTGATGTTGGACTCAAGGTCGTGTTTAAAGCACAACAACTCTCTAATTCAGGCTGTAAAAAGCTGCTATTCAAACAATGGATTATGTTGCCCTTGGTATTTGTTTTACAGGTGAAAGTTCTGGAATTGTTCTTTCATTAAACCATTTCAGGGCTAAGTTTTTATTGTGTGAATGTTTTTGAAGTGTTCACATACTGTGATCCATTTTTCTTCCTTTTGTTTTTCGGCGCGATTCTCGTCCCACAGTTTTCAAGCTATTTTAACAAATAGTATGTCAAAATGTTCAGCTCGTTCAGGACAATCCTGCTTTGGCTTTTGGGATTGGTCCAACTTTGGCTTTTTTGAAATATTTAGCCTTTTCTGCCATTTTTTTCCTCATAATAAATGAATGAAGCTCATTTTACATCCTTCGCATCTTTAGATCTGTTTACAATCTTTTACTGTTCCTTTCACATTTTGTTCTACTTCAGCTTTTTTCAGTTTCCTTGTGCAAATTTTAACTTTTTTCCAGCTACTTAAAGCTAATTTCAGCTGTTTTGTGCTCCTTTCTGCTTTGTTCTGCGCACTACAACATTTTTGTGCTTCTTCTAACTTATTTCTGCTAATTTCAGCTTGTGATGCTCCTTTCAGCTTATTTCTGCAAGTTTTAGCTTTGTCTACTATTTCAGCTACTGTTCAGCTGTTTTATGCTAATTTAAACTTTTTCAGCTAATTCCACATTTTTTTGCACTCAAATGTTTTTCAACCAAATTCAGCAAAAATGTGCTCTTCTGCTTTTTAAGCTACTTTTCAGCTGTTTTTTGTTTTTTTGCTAATTTTGACTTTTTTCAGATAATTTCTACTTTTTTGTGCTCATTTCAGCTTCTTTCAGCAAATGTGTTGTTTCTGCTGTCTGTCAGTTTAAGTCTATTCTACCTTTTCAGTTACTTTTTTAAAATTTAGCATTATCAAGCAAATTTCAGCTGTTTTCAGATACAAAACATTTCGTGCTCATTTCTGATACTTTCAGCTGCTAATTTTCATTTGTTGCTCCTTTGAACTTTTTTCTGCAAGTTACAGCTTTTCAGCTACCTTTTAGCTTTTTATGTGATAAATTAGGCTTTTTCAACAAATTCCACATTTTTTAGCTCATTTCAGCTCTTTCTGCTTCCTTCTGGTAATTTAAGCTTCTTTCTGCCTTTTCAGCTACTTTTTCAGATATTTTTGCTAATTTTAGCTTTTTTTTTGTGGCTAATTTACTATATTTTGTGCTCATTTCTGCTCATTTAAACCTTCTTCAACAAATGTGGGTTCTTTCTGCTTTTTTTCTAATTTAGGATGGGTCTTACATTTCAGCTACATTTCAGTGCATTTTAGCTAATTTCAGCTGTGCAGCAAGTTCTTCAGCAATAAGCATTCACACTACATTTTTGCAGGAAATGCAATTTCTCTGGTTTGTTTTATGTTTATACTTTTACTGTAATTATCTGTGAGGAGACTGTGTTTATACTGGAGCTCTAAGGTCATAACAGGTTTTTGTCATATAACTCAAACCTTACTCCATTATTATTATTATTTTTTTTATTTTTTTTATTTTTTTTTTTTTTTTTTTTTAATTAAACCTATCTCAGGCTTTTACTAATGAAGTTATATGATTTCACATCCAGGTGAAAACATTTTTTTATAAAGACCATGAAGCAGAAAGCCATCCCTACCTTTCATTTTGGAGCTCATGAAGCCCGGCTGTGTTCCTTATGTTGCTGTTTAATTTTGGTGCCGACCTGTATTTAAATGTGAAACGACGAGCATTTTTATGAGGAAACTGTCCAATTTTGTATCACAGGATCAGCAGTCTGGCAGCTGATCGCCTCCTTCCTCAAACTGCCCATCTCTGGGACTCACTGCATCGTTGGAGCCACCATCGGCTTCTCCATGGTTGCCATCGGCACCAAGGGTGTGCAGTGGATGCAGCTTGTCAAAATAGGTAACAGGAATCGTTTGTCTACCATGTTTGTTTCTTTTTACACATTTTTCCATATCAGAGGGTTTTAGATTAAAAAAAAAAAAAACTTTAATGGTAATAATCAAGTTTGGATGTAAATCTGGGAAAATATCCCAAAACGAGTTTAACTCTCATTAACCCTTCTGCTGCCCACAAGGTTTAAATCTAAGACCTTATGGGTCATTTTGACCCAAAGGCAGCAGGAGGTTTTAAGATGGGACTATTCAACTGGTGGCCCATGGGCCAAACCAGGCCCACGGATGAACTCAGTTCGGCCCACCAATGGGTTCATTTTAGATAAAACTAGATTTTAAACCATAAAACAAATTTAACAACAATAACTGCTGGATGTCCGGCCCCTGAGCTCTTGACTTTCAGTAACTGTGACCCCTGAGCAATTTATTTGAATAGCCCTTTTTTAAGAACTTCTTTTTTCACGACAGAGCAGGAAGATGCACATTAGAGTCCCACTTCGTTCTTTATATCTAAATAAACTAACATTTGTCGTTATGTTTACTCTAACTAACCAATTGCTCTTTTCTAAAGTCTCTTAGAAGGTGTGTAAAATCTTTTTTTTTTTTTTTTCTCCAGTGGCTTCATGGTTCATCTCTCCTTTGCTGTCTGGCCTTATGTCTGGACTCCTCTTCATGCTCATCAGACACTTCATCCTGAACAAGGTGGGGTTTTGAAACCAAGTGTTTCATCATAAGAACACATTTAGTGCTGTCCTCTTTGAACTTCTAGTTTATTGGTGTACTGCTATTTTCAGGCTTGTCAAACCGTTTTCATCCATGAAATGTCATTTTGCTAAAAGCTGGGTGTGATTTTTATCTCGTTGCATAAAACCTTTGCTCAGCACGTGCAGACAGAGTTGTCGGTCTGAGTTAAATACTCGAAGGTAAACACAAGCTTACATTTGTACAGAAGGTGTCTGAAGAACTCGAGGACGGATTGAACAGATCTGTTGTTATGTAACAGGCAGACCAGGAGGAGGGAAGCGCTTCGGATCATTGTAAGGTCGCTGCTTCAGAACGAGGCTTGAATGAATCACGTGTCACTTTGGCTGCATGGATGGGTCCGATTTCTGGCTCTGCAGCTTGTTTTTATCAGTCAAAACGTTTGTCTTTGTTGGGTTGACATTTGATCAGGATTATTTTTACAGTTCTGATTTGTTGTTTGAAGTGGATGGCACTGAGCTGAACTCCTGCAGGTGTAGTGTTGTCGCCCTTGTTCTAACTTTAAATTAGCTCCGTCGGTCTGATCAGACGGATATTAACGAGGGATTGGAGACTACATCAAAGTTCATGCTCAGTAATTCAGGTAGAAAATCCAACAAAGTCCAGTCAGGCCATCTGGACGGTTTCTTTTTTTTTTTTTTTTAATTTGTTTAGACATTTCGTCCTTCATCCAAAGGACTTCATCAGTCCGGGGAGTCACAATAAACTGAGTCCCACAAGCAGCACACTTGCATAGTGGACCAACTACTGTAGTTTGCTAAGATGGTTTCTGTGGCCCGCCCTCTTCCCTGTCGACTCCTCTGAGGCAGCCCTAGCCAAAGTGGTTCAAATCATCAAAGTTCATGCTCAATAATCCAGTTAAAAAAATCCAACAAACTTCAGTCAGGTTATCTGGATGGTCTCTTTTTGTTGTTGTTGTTGTTGAGACGTTTGTCTTTCATCCAAAGGACTTCATCAGTCCTTTGATGGTTTCCCAGAGACCATCTTATCACCAGCAAACTGGTTGGTCCACTATGTTGGTTTGCTGCTTGTGTGACTCAGTTTGTTGTGGCTCCCCGGACTGATGAAGTCCTATGGATGATGGATGAAACGTCTCAACAAAAAAAAAAAAAAAAAAAGGAAACCATCAAGATGACCTGACTGAACTTTGTTGGACTAGTTACCATCTCAAACTCAAAGGAAAATGCATACATTTTCAGTTGAGGTCTTACTGAAATCTGTGTTTGCTACCGATCTGAGTCTGACCCAATCATGAGGGGCAAATTATTATTTTATTTATTATTTATTTAATAAAAGCTTATTTTAGTGTACCCAGCTTCCAAAACTGTATTCTAGGAGTTCACATTATTTCATGCTCGCCTCCTACCACAATTATCCCCCTCGTCAGCCGCCTCCAGGTTTATATTTGAATGCACTGGATGACACTTTTCAAAGAAAGATGGGCAGGTTTGGACCAGTTGTTTAATTATTATTTATCATCTACGAGGTTTTGAGACCTGGACATTCAGAGCTGCAGCTTTGGATGTTTTCAGTTATGTGGAGCGCTCCAGCACTGGTGTCAACATACGGCAATGATAATACTGTAGAGATCGCGGAAACTGGATTGAGAATGGTTCGAGACTTGTTTGAGACCCTCACGACAACTCTTGACTATTTTGAGAGAAAAATTGACGCAATTTTTCTTTAAACTGTTTAAAACTCTAGCGACTTGTCCACCAGCCTCTGTTGTATATGGAAGGAAATTGAGAACCACCACAAACGTTTCGAGACACTTTGGAGACTATGCTGTTTTCCAATTAGTCTCCCAACAGTTGCACCCCAGTGAGATAATGGCTTTAGTTTCTTAGATGTTGCAATACACATTAGGAAGTTCTATATTCCCAAGTATTCTTAAAGTCAACTTACAAAAACAAAACTAACTCTGATATAATAACAGCAACAAGCTACATCCCCCCTGTTTCAACAAGCTCCTCCTGTGGGAAAGGATGATAACAATCTGCCAACTCAACCAACATGTTCAGTTACCGGATCACATTTTTTATTTCCAGAAGTTGCTTGTTGTCTTTCCTTTAGCTTGAAGCTGAGAACTTGTTAGTAATTCTGTGGCTGGTAGAAATGTTAAAGGAAAAAACACATTTCAAATAATTTAATTGTTGTTTCTGATGATTCTAAACTCCTCATATTTGCCAAAATATATTTTGTGATGGTTTTTATTCCACACAGGATGATTCTGTCCCAAATGGACTCCGAGCGCTGCCTCTCTTCTACGCGTCCACCATTGGGATCAACACCTTCTCCATCATGTACACTGGAGCTCCATGTAAGTGGCCTTTCATATCGGTGTTCCTTCAGTCTGACGTGTAACTGAGGAGGGAAAATGATGGTAGTGATACGAGAGACTGTGCTTCATGGTTTATTTGTGATTGTCTTTCCTTTAACTGTGTGTGTTTATGAATTGCAGTGCTGGGGTTGGAGATGCTGCCAGTTTGGGCCGTCTTTCTCATCACGTTAGCGGGGGCGCTAGTCTGCGCAGCTTTGGTCTGGATATTTGTTTGTCCTTGGATGAAAAGAAAAATAGCAAGTAGGTATTTGTGTTCAGCCAAACTCGACAGCCTCACCTGCTGCTGATGAAGTGCTTGTTCTGACAGCGGACCACAGAAAAAGTTTGGGTACAGAAAACTAAAACGATGGAAAGAAAGAGGCTGTGAGTTATGAGGACATTGTCTCTGTGTCCAACAGAAACAGTCTACTCAATTAAATATGAAACTGTTGAATTAGAGACATGGAATAATGTTTGTATTTTGGTTTAAAATAAAGCATCTTTTCGATTTAACTCTGCACAGGCTCAAGGCTGACTTGACCTGATGCTTAGAATATCATGTTTCCTGAATGCCCTTGAAGATTATGGATGATAGTATCAACTTAATCTGGATATTTCTGCATCTGCGGAGTAAAACATGAGGGCTGTAAATGTTTGTATATTAAGAGTGAAACAACATCTGGGTATTGATGCTGGGATTAATTTGGGGCAGCTGATGGATGTATGTTTACCAAGTGTTTCAATGGGCTTTTCCTAAGGGATTATTATTATTATTATATTGCTTTTATCACTGGTGTTTTTCTTGAACTCCCACTCTTATACATACAATTTTTTTTTTTTTTTTTTGGTTTCATACTTTTTAAGTGCCATAAAAGCAGCTGTGACATACAGTAGTCCCTCGCTACTTCGCTCTTCATTTATCGCGGACTCGCTCCATTGCGATTTTTCAAAATAAGAGTGGGCATGACACACAACTGGCTGAGTGAATGACAAGCTACACGATGGGCATGGATTTTTTTTATTTTTTAATAAATTATTTTAAATTATTTAGCACCTCCTGCACCATTGTGCAGCCCATACTGCAGGATAAACTTCCTGCTACAGCTGTTCACCGTGCAGAGCAGAGAAGTGGGCGTGGCCAAGAGCGCTTGCATGTGGCAAGGAGCAGAGGAGGCAGGGAGCTGAAATCATGACATTATGTTCTCTTTTAGAGCTTTAGAGTTTAGAAACATTGTTTAGAATATTGTAAGAATGTGGGAAGGGTTTAAAACGCCTATATAAATAAATGTTTCTACTTGTATTACTATTTCTACTTCGCGGGTCTTCAGACTACGGATCCCCCACGATAAACGAGGGACTACTGTATTTTCTTATAACTAGTATTGAAAGCTTCTGATAAAATTGAATATTTGACACATTTTTTATGACTGCTAATGGATTTCCTTCAGGTCGTTTAAAGAAGGAGCAGGCTCTCTCCAGGATATCTGTTGAGAGTCTGGACAAGATCCCTGAAGAGGAGGAGGAGAGCCCCGTCTTCAAGGAGCTTCCCGGGGCGAAGAGCACCGACGAGGCTGTGGTGCCGCTCACAGTGGGCAGCAGCGATCGTAGCGCACGCGACCCCAGTGGGGAGCTCACCAACATGATCAATGGAGGCACTGTCCTGCCCAATGGCAGGGCGTATGGTAAAACCGTTTTCTTCACAAAAGAAAAAAAAAAGGATGGACTGTGTTTGCTCGTTGCTCATTTCAATCTTTAACCTTCAAGGTCGAACTCACTCGATGACCAACGGCTCCCTGAAGTCACCGGTTGCTAATGGCAGCTTCACCTTCGATGGCCACGTGCGCAGTGATGGCCAAGTGTACCACACGGTGCACAAGGACTCTGGTTTGTACAAAGACCTGCTTCACAAGATCCACCTGGGCCGCATGGATGATAACGAGCGTCCGGGGTCCAGCGCGCCCCATCCCGACAACAACTACCGAATGCTGCGCCGCAACAACAGCTACACCTGCTACACGGCGGCCATCTGCGGCATGCCCGTCCAGCCGCTCCGGCGCTCCGAGTCACGCGACGACAGTGAGAAGCTCGTGGGTGAGGGGGGTGGCAGGAGCAACAGCGTGTCCTACTCCAAGAAGCGCATACGCTACGATAGCTACTCGTCGTACTGTAACGCTGTCGCCGAGGCAGAGATCGAAGCGGAGGAGGGAGGGGTGGAGCTGAAGATGGCCTCCGAGCTGGAGGGCGTGGAGAAGGAAGGGGGTGCGGCACCCGTGCCTCTGGAGGACTTGGAGGATCGCGAAGAGAAGGACAAGTCAGAGGTGTTCCTGCTGTTCCACTTCCTGCAGATCCTCACTGCCTGCTTCGGTTCTTTCGCTCACGGAGGCAACGATGTCAGGTGACAGATGTCAATCTGCTCCTTTGACGCTTTGTAATCTAATCAGCCAAAGACGCCAGAATAGTTTAAGTATTTCAGCGTTCATCTCGGTCATGTTTGCAGTAACGCCATCGGGCCACTGGTGGCGCTGTGGATGATTTACGAGCAGGGAGGTGTGATGCAGGATGCTGCCACGCCCGTCTGGCTGCTGTTTTATGGCGGTGTGGGCATCTGTGCTGGCCTGTGGGTGTGGGGCCGTCGCGTCATCCAGACCATGGGGAAGGACCTGACTCCCATCACCCCCTCAAGGTGAGAAAGTCTCCTCACAGGAGTGAGTGTAAAGTGTGTGTATGTGGGTGCACTGGTGGCTGAGGTGAACTGTACAAAGTGGTTGGTTTCCCTCACGAGCCTCAACATGCTGACACATGTTCTTCAGGAGCTTCTTGGTGAGTACCTCCATGCTTTATCTAAAAAGGCCACACACAAGGTCTTTAGCTTGCTACAATAACTGAAGGGTTGATTCTTTTAGCCACAACAGGCAGAAAGGAACCTCGAGCAACAATCCGATTCATTGTCTTGCTCCGTTTCCTCATTAACTCCCCGTGTCCAGGTACAGAAGAGCTCTGTGACCCGTGGAGAACCGTTTTTACTTAGCACGCTCCAATTCCACTCTGTCCACAAAACGAATGACGTTCATTCATTCAACTTCAGAATCTGCAGAGTGCAGCTTGTTTCAGTTCATACAGTATTTGCACATGAGGATCTAAAAACGAGTTGAATTAAAAAGAGTTGTACATGAATTCACGTTCATTTCTATTAGCACATTTATTGTGGCAAGTGCTCGTTGCGCTTAACATGTAAAGAAAATATATGAGAAATTTGCTGAAACTGAGTTGATGAAGCTAAAAGAAGCAGAACACTAGCTGAAAGCCAGAAAGGAGCAAGATGTTGGTTAAAATTACTAGTTAAAAGTTAAAAGTAGTGAAACGTTAGCGAGAAGTAATTGACACCAGCTGAAGTGGCAAAACGACAGCTTGGAAAAATAAAAAAGAAACCGGAAAATGGTGACAAAGCTGATGCACTCTCATCTTGAGCAAGCATGAAGGAGACAGTGGAAAGGAAAAACTCTCTCGTGAGGAAGAAACCTTTAGCAGAACCAGGCTCAGGATAAGCGGCCATCTGCTCCGACTGGCTGGGTTTGAGAGGAATAGATACACAATGGCAGGTCAAGAATCACATGTTAAGATAGAAATACAGGTAGTCCTCGACATACGACGGAGTTCCGTTCCTGCGCGGCGGCGTAAACCGAATTTTACATAAGTTGGAACATATATGTACATACTGCACCATATACATGTACAGTACTGTATTACCAAGTACTTAGCCTATCCTAACACAGTACCCTACATAA
>JARVLU010001462.1:9172594-9184614 GCA_031762415.1 Simpsonichthys santanae
GGTCCAGCTTGGTCCAACAAGTTTAGTTTTGTTTTTTGAATGTCCAGAGGACCAGACTTAGCTTTTTTAGAGAGTACGATGCAGTATTTCTCCGCCATTATGTTTGCAACATAAAACCGGAAACGGCGTAACTTGGCTTTTCAAAATAAAATGTCTAAATAATTTTCATTTATTTATTTATTTTATTTTATTTTATTTTTTTATGGGAGATGCGTTGTAACTACGAAACGTCGTAACTCGAGACCGTCGTAACCCGAGGACTACCTGTAGTTTCAAATGAAAACTATTCAATTTTAACAGTTCATTGAAGGAAGTGAGGCCAGTTTGTCTTCTAGTAGTCTAAGCCTATAGTAGCATAACAAGCCAACCCTAACTATAGGATTTATCAAAAATTCTTAAGCCCAGTTTTAAACTGGACAATGTGTCAGTCTTATTGACAGAAACTGGAAGTTGGTTCCACAAGAGGAGCCTGATAACTGAAAGATCTTCCTCCCATTCTGCTTTTTGAAACTCTAGGAATCACAATAAACCTGCAGTCTCAGAGTGAAGTGCTCTGTTGGGAAAATATGGAACAATAAGATATGTAATATTAGATGGATCTAGGTTGTTGAGAGCTTTGTAGGTTAGATGTAAGATTTAACTGAAATCTTCAAGATTTTTAATCTGGTTTTTTTTTAAGTAATTTTAGTCATTTAAAATCCTGACATTTTATTTCTCGGAGAGGTGGGTTATAAAATCACCATTATCCCTCTGAGATTTAAATAAATAAGTTAAACACGTTTTATCTAAGTTCATCAGGTACACACTAATTATTGTTTTGTTAATGTGAACATCCTGACACAACATTCATCGTCGTTCAGAACCCCACAGCAGTAAAACGAGAATGGTATGTCCTGGCTGTCTTTTTTTGTGTCCTATTACATAACACATGAATAATTAATGAGTGTTTTAGTCCACAGCAGATAAACCCCACAGCTCACTTTGTCCAACAACAGAACAGCAGTCTTTCCACGTCTTGAACCGCCCTCTTCGCTTCCTTCAGTCTGATGTTTTTCCATCTGTCCTCCCGCACGTTCGTGAAAGAATGCGCCCACGTGAACCTTAGGGATGTTTGTGAGATTTGGAAAGCTGAGGTCTGAACCCGCAGGTCGCTCAGTGCTGAACGCACCGTAGGAGCGTGTATGCGTGCGTTAAGGGTCGGTTGTGTGTGTGCTGTTGCCTGGCGGGAACGTCACACAGAGTTACAGGAAGTTGTTTGGCATTCCGGATGAAGAGAGATGAAGCAGGATGGCCGAGGGAGTGGAGGAACCACAGTGGGAACTCCAGCTCTAACCACAGGGAGGGACGGCAGCCTGACTCCTTTCCTTAATCTTTTTTCCTCGTCTCCCATCCTTCTTTTTATTTATTTATTTTTTTAAAGATCTAATTTTGTGGTTAACCCTCCTCGTCTTGTTGTCCTCACTTTTTTCTGTCCCTTTCATTCTTGTCCTCTCGTCGCATTTTGTTTATTTGGCTCGCCTCTAAATCTCAGTTTTTAAAAAGTCAGCTCTTCCCACGCTCACTCCATCTAATTATTCCCCCCCTCTTTCTTTTTGTCGTTACCTTTTTGATTTGCCCCTCTCTCCCTGTGTGCCCCCTTTTCTTTCTTAATCTCTTTCCTGCCATCTCACACTGACGCTCCTGCCAGGATCCAAAGACAGATTTGCTCTGGTTCACAGTTTAAAGCCTCCCTTTTCTCTGGAGTTTCCATGCGTCAGTCTGACAAAGAGACTTGTTCGGGACAAGGACAAGAGTGCGTGTTTGTTTGGTTTTGTGTGCGCTACCTTACATGCCCTGGCATATATTTGAACTGCTGCAGTATTCCACTAAGAAATGTGATTTATCACAGCAGTTACTCGTTTTTAAACCTAAAATGTGGGTTTTCATCAGTCTCCTATTGTGCAACCTCAGATAAAGTTTAATACTGGCAATCTTTACCAGCAGACAAACACCCAGAATCTTCTTTGTTAGATCGCCCACCATCTGTCTGTTTGTTACATGATGAACTTTGTTAAACTGAGACTTTAGTTTTGTTGAAGTGGGTTTTTGAAAACTTGTAAGTGTTCGGGAGGAAGAACTGCTGGGACTGACTTCCTGTTTGAAACCAACATCCCTTTGGTTTTGTTGGTGTTTAGGACAAGTTTGAGATGGAATAAATCTGACTGGATGATGTCGAAAGCAGATTGCAAAAGCTGGAAAGCCTTGGCAGCTGTTTTAGCTCGACAATAAACAACTGTGTCATCAGCATAGAAATGTAAATATGCATCAGGAATGCTCTAACCTACATTACCTATGTAGATTGTAAAGAGGGTGGGTCCTAAGACTGAGCCTTGCGGTACACCATTGTTGACTGTTAACTAACTAGATTAACTAATTTTGGTCATACTAGAGCTCTAGAGTTGTATTTTGACACATGCAGAGGAGCTTTATTGAGTCTACAGACCTGATTGTCCAAGTTTAAAAGCCATGCCAGTGATAAAAACAATTTTTTCTATAAAACACACAAAAAACTGTCCAAGTCTCTGTATTATTTTATAAATTTACGTCAGCAGATTCAGTCATAAAAGTGAGGACGGCTGCCAAGATGGGTACAAAGCCAGCTGAGCCAAGTACGATGTGTGCACAAAATAATGTGCGCAGCCTAGAAAACACTTTTGCAAGCCATGCAATCCAAAATAAATAGGGATTTAAAAAAGGTTGCTCAGAACAGATTGTCGGTCACAGAGTTCAATTGGACTGCAACAGACTCTGTCGTTCTATCTGCAACTTTTCTCAGTAATAGAGAGAAACAATTTTTTAGCTAAATATTGCTCATGTTGGAGTCACCAACACTGTGTATTTTTAACCATCTCAAACAGTTCAGATCTAAATTAACATGAGTTCAAGAAACTAGTCACTTTTTGGTCATACATGTTTTTATTTTGTCATCACTTTCACAGCCAAATATCCATGTCCCTGGAAGTCACATCAGCGGCTGTTAATCATGTAAAAATACATATAGACAACCGTTCTTAAAAAATAAACAACAAAAAGGTTGTTTTAGTAATTAGAAGTATTGTTTGTGGTGCCAATATCTTTCCAGCAATTTAGTTAGGTGCCATAAATGCAGAGACAGTCTCTAATTCAGTATTTTCTGTAACTATATTTATACAGGAAATGAGAAAATGTGTAGGTAAAACTGATCCCAGTGGTTCCCAACCATGGTCCTTGAGGAACGCCACCCTGCATGTTTTAGTTGTTTCCCTGCTTCAACACATCTGATTCAGTGATTTTATTATTTCCTGATGTTCTGCCAAAGCCACCCATTCATTCAAATCAGGTGTGTCAAAGCAGGGAAACAGGATGGCGTTCCTCAAGGACCATGGTTGGGAACCACTGCAGTAGACCACCATGACATTTCCTGCCAATTAAGCCCCGTTGATTTGCAGAAGAACTGGATTTAAGACTGTCTGATGGGAAGTCATCAGAGCCCTGCTGTGATACAGATTGGAGCCACAGCTCAGAAACAGGAAGTACAGTATGTTTTAACTGTTCGTGATTCATCACTGTCTCAACACAGCTCCACCTCATTGCTGCTTCTCTTTGAGTGAGAAGCACAAACATGGACCCAGTTTTAGGCACTTTTCTCCTCTCACAGTTGTTCTTTATGTTTTTGATGCAATTGCTTTTTTTTTGGTGTGTTTTGTGTTTGTGTGTGCGCATGCTTATTAACGATTTTCTCTTCCAGTGAATCCACTGGTCTGAAGTCAAAGCGCTCTGAAAACAGGGTATGAATATGGAGAAAACGTTGTCGTGTAAGCAAAAGGCGACGCAGCGACACGTGAAATGATCTACGAACCTCTAGGACCTCACAGGAAGTGTAGTTTGTGTAGTTCTCCACAACTTGAAGTCTTACATGTTACGATGTGTGACGGGTGAATGTCCTGCTCTGGTTAGCTCTGGCGAGGCTGTGCCGTCATTACCAGCGTCCCAGACAATGAAGACTGTCTCTTTGCCCCCCTCCTGTCCCCCTCCCTCCCTCCTTCCACAGTGGATTCACTATTGAACTGGCTTCTGCACTCACAGTCGTGTTGGCTTCCAATATCGGAATCCCTGTCAGTACCACACACTGCAAGGTATGACCGAGTGGCCCCTCCGGCTGCTGACCTCCTAACCACCCCACTCCCTCTAGGTTCCACCAGGGGAAAGGGAGCGCACACCTCCTCCCAGGGCATAAATCCAACGTTCGTTCTTGAAGATGATCAACGTGTCTCCCTGTTGAAACAGTCAGAAACAACTCATTAAATGAGACAAAACTCCTCTATTTGTAAAATTAATGTCAATTCATGCTTTCATTGTGTTTCCTGCGACAGGCGCCTCTGCCGGTCACACAAACTAGATTTTTGTTGTGAGTCAAAAATCTTTGACCCGTCCAGCCCGCGGGCCACAGTGTGCAGCCCCTCTCCCCTGCTCTTTTCAGGAACATCAAGCTGGAAGACAAAGCGGGCCCCTCCCTGACCCCCGCTCCCCCCACAGTGTTTCATACTCTTGTTTTATTTCCACCAACTCTTGTTAATTTTGACCCTCTCTCAGCACTGGCATGGTTTGGTGTGTGGGTCCCTCCACCCTCCTGTGCTTGGCCGCAAGCAGACTCCTGCCCTCCTCCCCCTGCAACCAAAGCCACAATACCCGCCCCCTCCAGAACCCACCTGCCACACTTGTTTTCCACTTTTTTTACCTCTCCCTCTCCATCTTTCTGTCTCTCCACCCATCTGTCTTCACAGCGGATTTTGCATTGAAGTAATGAGTGCGCTTACTGTGCTTGTTGCATCAAATGTGGGCATCCCAATAAGCTCCACCCACTGCAAGGTACTGCAGTCACTGGTAGTGAAGTCATGCCCCCCCAACCCATCAAAGCTTTTCTTGATTGTTTCACCTCTAGCTGTCAATCACAGAAACCAATCGCAGCTCTTGGAAGTTGAAGTTTTGACTTTTTTGCAGTTTTCCTTCAGCAGCAAACTTTTACAAACTCCTTCAGGAATGAATCTTTCAAGTAGTTTGAAATTTGATATAAAGATTTTGTTTTTCCCACAAACGTTTAACTATTAGATTGTACTTTTCAAAACCACTGATTTGATTAGAGTTTTGTTTTTTTATTTTGTTTTTACTGTTTAATGACTAGTTGATCATTTAAGTTACATTTTTAATATATCACATTTTATTTTTGTTTTCAACCAAGAGCTTGTACTCCTGTAATACACTAGTCCCTCCATTATCGCGGGGGTTACGTTCCACACCACCACAATACGTGAAAAACCACAAAGGATGAACGCTATATTTATTTTAGCATTTATATACAGTATACAGTATTTTAAGTATGTATAAACACTTCCCACGCTCTTGCAATGTTCTCAACTTTTAAACCTACATCATTTTAACAGCGTGCGTGCAAGATTTTACTCACCAGCTCTGCAGAACTGCAGCTCAGTTCTGATTGAGCTTTAGGATTATTTGCGACATTCTTGCCAGTTCTTTGAGCTTCGTAGATGGCGTAGATTTGTGTTGCAAAACTTTCCCTCCATTTGGCAAAAAGCAGCGGCCGGAAGCACTGTTGGCTTCTGGGTAGTGTAGTTCTTTTGACTGGCGTCTAGGCTTATTGAAAGAAAACCAGTGGTTAATTTGAGCCGGATCCTGCCGGAACTGGATCTGGGAACGCTCTCATTTTGACCGCTTGGATCCGGCAACTCTTTCATCGGATCCGCCAACTCCGCCCCTAAAAGTCCAAAGTCTTCGCGCATTTTTATTTTGAGTACGGTATTTATTAAAAATACAACGAGAGGAGACGTTGCCCATTCTGTTCAGGTGTTGTGCCAAAAAGTGCTTCTCTGCCAAAAATGCTCGACAGAATGAAGCTGCATTCACACACGGGCTTGTTAATTGTTGCTCTCTAAAATAGTAATTTCAATTCAACCATTATACAGGTTGTTAGTCTCATTGAGCCTCGAGGACTTATTTACAATAGTGACCTGTTTTTAATCAATTTAATCAAGTTTACAGATGTTTAACAACCTGTTAAAATGGCAGCACCTGTCCTTTTCGTTAACTTTTTATCCCATACGTCCCAATCACGTGAGTAATATTAAAGTTGACAATCGTTAAAAGAACCGCGAAAGAACTGCGAAGTAGCGAGGGACTACTGTATACCCGATATTTTTAAATTATTATTTCTGTCCAAACGGAAGTGAGATTATCTGTTCAGGCTGTTTGGCTTCATTGTTTCTAATCTGTTTTCAATCAGAAGATTAAAAATGTAGTCTGACCATTTTTGAAGTGTTGTGTCAAGTAGTTATTAATAATTCCTAACTTATCAGTGGCAGTCACTCCAAGTGAAGAAAATGATTATTGTGTTTCAAGATTATTAAAAAAAAAAAAAAGAATCTTAAAAATTGGCTAATATTAAATCTCTACACTTTTTCACAAGACACTTTTAGTTTGCTGCTGTTTGCTCAACTAATTTCAACCATTTGGTAGAACATCACTTCAGTAATGAGCAGATTATCTATTTTAAGTATAGAATATGGATTTCTGTGAATCACTTTTTAAAGGGTGAAATAATTTTACTTTGTGATAGATGAAATCTGAGAAGCGTTGGGGCTTTTATTCTTACACTTGCATCAAATTCAATGAAGGGAAACTGCAGAAAAATCAAAACGGGTGTTCAGTCACTGGTGATCAGTTTGTCTAAACCTCATCGTCACCATCCATCCCATAATTTCATTCCTCACCCAGAAACACTCTCCTCTTCCCTAAAAGATAATCAGCTCATTTGCCAACACGCCTAATCTACTGATGGTTAGAGGTTTACAGCTGGGGTAGTGATTGGTTTTTAATTTTTATTTTTTCTGCTTGGGTCTGGAGATGTGTGGATGCTTTTGATTTCAATAATTATAATTTGTTTAAACTGGTTAAAATCAATACTTTTAAAATCCAAGAACAGTCCTGAAAAGGCTCAAAGTTTTATGAAAGCGGTCAAGAGCATCTCTCAGCATCTCCAGGAAGGTTCGGTGTGCGCGGGAATGAGCAGTGATGGGTATTGATTTGGTTTTCATTAATTTCTGTCAAATTTGAGGGATGATTTTCATTCTGCAGCCTCTTTTTTTCACCTGAGTGGAGGTTAAATCGATGCCCATCCTGAGTATGTGAATCATTGATATGATCGTGTGCAGTGGCTTGCTCTTTCAGACGCTCTGTAGGTTACTGCATGCAAATCATTAGAAACGAACTCTGACCTCAACATTTACATTTTGTCCCACTCTAGTTCTAAAAGATTGATTTTTTAATGTAAATGAGAGAAATTGCATTTCCTGCGAAAGTGCAGTGTGAATGCTCACTGCAGAAGACCTTGCTGGAAAACAGCTGAAATTAGCAAAAAAAAAACATGCTGAAATGTAGCTGAAAAGGTGGAAAAAGTTTAAACTAGCAGAAGAAAGCAGAAAGAACATGTTTGCCCAATTAGGCTGAAAGAAGCAGCACAAAAAGTAGAAATCATCTGAAAAAAGCAGAACTTGGCAACAAAAATGGCTGAAAAGTAGCTCAAAAATCAGAAAGAAACATTACCAGAAGGAAGTGGAAAGCACATTTTTGCTGAATTAGGCTGAAAAACAAGTGCCAAAAATGTGGAATGAGCTGAAAAAGCGAAAAATGAGCTTTAAACGTAAATAATAGCTGAAACAACTTAAACTAGCTTTCATAAGCTTAAAGGAGCACAACAAGCTGAAATCACTATAAATAAGTTAATTAGGCTGAAAGTAGCAGAAATGACAACAAACCACTTGAATTTATCTGAAAACAGCTGAAATTAGCCAAAAAATGTAGCTGAAATGTAGAAGCTGAAATTAGCACAAGAAAGCAAAGAACATGTTCACGCAATTAGGCTGAAACAAGTAGCACGAAAAAAATGGAAATTATCTGAAAAAGCTAAAATTGGCAACAACAAAAAACCTGCTGAAAAATAGCTAAAAAGCTAAAAAAGCATGAATTACATGAAGTGGAGAGAGTACAGTTTTGCTGACACAGGCGAGAAAAGGTTTAAATGAGTGCAAAAAAAGTAAAATTAGCCGAAAAAGGTAAAATTAGCATGAAGACAGCTAAATAGAAGTGGAAATATGGGAAACATGCATAAATAAGCTGAAAGGCACATAACAAGCTGAAATTAGCAGAAAGAAAAAGAAGCACAAAAATGTTGTAGTTGGCAGAAAGACTTGCAAAACAGCTGAAAGTAGCTAAAAAAAGTTTAAATTTACACATGGAAGCTGAAAGAAGCTCAAGCAGAACAAAATGTGAAAGGAGCAGTAAAAGGTTGTAAACACATCTAAAGATTTGAAGGATATAAATTGAACTCGCTTCGTTTACAATGAGAAGAAAGTTACAGAAAAGCCTAAATATTTCAAAAAGCTAATGTTGCACCAATACCAAAAGTCCTAGCACCCTTCTCCTGAAAGAGCTGAACAACGAAAAACATTCAGAAGAAAAATGGATCCCAATAGTGCGACTGCTCCAGAAGTGTTTGTACTATTGTTCCAAAGGAAAGGGGAACTACTTTTCTGCGACAGATTTAGCAGCTGAGTCTCTGTTGGAAGATGTTTTTATGAGGTCGGGTCTTAAAGTAGATTTGAACCAGTTTGAACCACAAACGTGTCAGAGTGAATGTGCTGGGTCGGGCCAGCAGAGCCCGGTCCGAGCCAGGTGTCTCGTGTTTCTCTGACCACACGCTTCCTCGTGTCCAACCGAAGCGTCACAGAGCTGACAGCAACCCACTGCACACGTCCCTCCAGCACTCTGAGGGGTCTGAACATCTGTTTGTGTTTCCTCCAAAACAATTTCTCTTCAATTTATGTTCTGATTTGGTTCCTTGGATTAAGAAAAAGTGAGTAACAGAAGAATCCAGTGATGAAAGTTTGACATTTGCAGTGACGGGAATCTTCCAAGAATTATTCCCTTTTTAAAGAGAAAGTTTGGGTTTTTTGAAGAAGGGTTCTGTGGAGTCATCAGCAGTCAGTATCTTACTTGCAGCAGGGTTTGAGTTTGGATCAAGAGAAGTTCAAATTGCAAAGATGAGCTAACTCATAGTATGGTTGGACATTTTAAGCAAAACCACTCTTTGAATTTGCAGTTAATTATTTCATTTGTGTTCCCTCACACCCACCAGAGACCACTACAAACATACAAACAACGTGCAGCAATTTATTCTGATCACAGAATGTTCTCATTTCAGCCTTTAGTCCTGCAGGAACATTTAACAAGGACAGGTTTCAGCACAACAGCTGTTAACTAGAGAAATGGCATTTCCTGCAAAAGTACAGTGTGCATGCTGAAATTAGCAACAACAACAACAACAACAAAAAAACATGCTGAAACATAGCTGAAAATGTCGAACAAGCATAAATCAGCAGAAGAAAGCAGAAATAACAAAAAAAATTGAAATGAGTGTAAAAAAACTGTGGAATTATCTGAAAAGGCATTAATATTTGCATAAAAACAGCTAAATAGTAGCTGAAATAACTGAAATTATCAGAAATAAGCTGAAAGGCACATAACAAGTTGAAACTAACAGAATTAATTTAATTATGTTGAAAGTAGCAGAAATTACCATGAAAAACTAGAATGTATCTGAAAACAGATGAAATTAGCTAAAATATGCTAAAAAAAAAAAAAAGTACCTGAAAAGGTGGAACAAGCCTAAGTTATCATAACAAAGCAGAAAGAGCGTTTGCCCAATTAGGATAAAAGAAGCAGAAATGAGCACAAAAAAAATGGAAATTACCTGAGAAATGCTGAAATTAACAACAACAAAAAAAAAAAAGCAACTGAAAAGTAACTAAAAAACAGAAAAGAAAAATGAAATTAACAGAAGGGAGTGGAGAGAGCACATTTTTGCTGAATTAGGCTGAATAAAGTTTAAATGAGTGCAACAAAAGTGGAATTAGCTTAAAAAGCTAGTTAGCATAAAGATCCTGAAACAAGCACAGAACTGCTTAAATTCTTAAATTAGCCGAAAGCAGCTCGGAAAAAGGATTTAAGATGTAAGGAAGCTGAAAGAATCTGAACCAGAGCAAAATATGAAAAGAGCAGTAAAAGGTTGTAAACAGATCTAAATATCTGAAGGATGTAAAGTGAAATAAATTCATTTGCTATGAGGAAAAAAGTGGCAGAAAAAGCTTAATTTTTCAAAAAACTAACGTTGCACTAATACCAAAAGTCATAGCACTCTTCTCCTGAACGAGCTGAGAGTTTAGATTTGACTTGTTGAAATAGCACAAAAATTGTGGAATGAGAAAGATGCTGAAAAACGTACAAAAGAAAAATGGATCATCAGAAATCACTGTTTCCTTACAGTTGGGACTTGTGGTGAATTAAAAATTTACACGCCCTGTCTAATGAAACTGAGACTTCAGGTACAGAAGGTGCTGCTGGAGATCTTTATACTTCTTCATTTCCACTGATCCTATTTATGCTCTGACAGAATATCTAAGCTCACCTGGAAGGATAGTTTCCACTTTGTATCTACGGCTATACTTTATTTTGAAAAGATTACTGTCACAGGGCAGTAGGTGTCTCACAAAGACAGACTGGTGTAGAAAATTAAAAGCACACAAAGATGAACACATTAAATCTTTAAAATGTCCCTAGATGTATTTTAGATCCTTCCCTAACAACAAGCCAAAGCAGCACTAAAACAATGCCTGTCTAAAATGAGGTCATTCATATTTGTCTACAACAGATGAGATACTGACTACTTATAACAGATCCGCAGAACCCTGCTTCCAAAGCTACAAACAGTACTTGCATGTTAACAGCTTGAATAAAAGGTAAATGATGTTTTTATGTGTTGGATCTGCCAATTTCAGACTTTCACGTGACATTTCATTTAGTCAGTGATAACCTTTAGGATGAGCTTGCTGAAACTAACAGACATTAAAATCTGACACGTGAGGAGCTGAAGGCTGCTCTGACTTTTCTCTTTACCTGCAAACTAACCTGAGTCATCCGGAGTAGTTGCAGTTTGGTTTTACAGGGAAGTATAAAATGCAGTGACATTCATAAAAACACGCCACATATATTAAATTTAGTTTTTTGTTCCCCCTGTTATTTCTTTTAATAGTTTATTTTAATATTTATTTGTCTTTTAGAGCATCATCCATTTCTAAATGACTTCCGTAATTACCACTGTACACGTCGCACCGCCGTATAAGTCACATCAGTACATATATGTCTAATAAAGTGAAAAAGATAAATGAATAAAGTCGCTTCGCTGTATAAGTCACATCTATTATGCGTCACCGCTGACCACGAGTGAGTCGGTGTTGTGCCAAAAATCAACTGGCTGCCAAATGCCGACCGTGGGAGCATGCACGGAGGACTTTAACAAGAATTTAACAAGATTAACACTTTAAAATAATTGTTTGCTCTAAATTATAGTAAAGGTGTGTCTCAGTTAAACTTATACTTAATAAATGCACCTTGACGGTCAAATCAGCTGCATTTCAAAAATCAATTTGCGGCTGCAGGAGTGCACAGAGGGACAACTCGCTGTGCATTTCTTCATAGATTAACAAGAAAACCACCTAAAAACAATTATTTGTTTGCTCAACGTTATAGTTAAGGTGCGTCTCAGTTGAACTTTTCCTTAATAAATTAACTTTAATGGTCAAATCAGCTGCATTTCACCTGTGCGGTGCAGCGAAATGCAGCTGATTTGATGTTTGCTCCTGGAGTTCTGGAGCGAGACGAAGGTGGCTTCTTATGGCAAGCCAAGTGTCTCATTAATAACCACTTTTACCTATTAATGAGACACTTGGCTTGCCGTATCAGTTGAGGGCCCTCTAGCGCCTGAAAATGGTAGTGTTCAATATTTTTCTGTCAGAATGAATGAAATCATCAGATCCCAGCCTAGAATTGGATTATAAATACAGGCAGTCCTTGAGTTACGAACGAGATCCGTT
>JARVLU010001462.1:9193476-9204005 GCA_031762415.1 Simpsonichthys santanae
CCCCCCCCCCCCCCCCCACGACCTAGTCACTACCGTGTATAAGTTGCAGGACTTGCAAATTTATGAATAAAGGTGTAACCTATATGGCAAAAAAAATGGTAATTCTGTTTAATATGAGATATACAGAAAAGTACAATAGAAAGTGTTACATTAGTGTGCTGTAATGAGAACAAATATTTTTAATATAGTTTTTCTAAAAAGTTTAAACTGAACTTATTTACTTACATTGTTGAAGAAATTAGATTTAAAATGGCTGTAGATTACAGTAAATTGTTTAATCTGCTAAAATTTAATGAACAACTGAAAAACTTGATTGGCTCATTTAGTTTTGGATTCAAACACGATGTATTACAGATTAATATATGAATAAATATTGAAAAAAGTCTTTTCAGGTAATATTTCTTCTATGTTCTTACCGGTTCTGTTGGATTCTAGAGCAAGAGGCCTAATCTGGCTTCAAAAGGAAAATGACGCATTTATTAATCTTCTTAAAGAAAATAAAACCTGGAGACACTGATATCTTTATCGTTTGATCCCACTGAGTCAGACTTTCTTCTAATATTCTGGCTTTTTGGTGGTTTGGGGTGAAAAGCAGCTAAAGCTCAATGAAAAAGATTTTAAGAAATTAAAATATTCATCATGAAACTGTTATAATCCTTATTTACTCCTTTACAGAAATTAAATATTTCCTCACAGATTCAAAAAGCAGAATTATATAGATTTATGACGTTAATTGGTTTTTGTAAACGACTTGTCCATTTGACTCTAAGGCTTTTGTTGCAAATAAAATAAAGTAACAATCTGCACTGTTTTTTTTTTTCCCTCATATCGATGCTTAATGTGTTCCTGAATAAATAAAAATTGTAAGTATAATTTATGACTAGCTGAATGCGTTTGTTTACCTGCAGAAACAGCCGAAGTGACTGAAAACAGCTGAAACGTTGAACTTGGCCACTTTTTCCCACACAAACTACAGCCAGGAAGTCGATGACGTGGCTCAGATTCAGACAACTGTTTACGCTGAGAGTGGACCCGCGTTTCAGAAGAACATTCACACGGCTCATTCGACGACGTTCACTCTGAACTATAACTTCGCCTTCATTCGCTTTCTCCAGACTCCAGGACTTCGCGCCATCTTTTCACTCTTCGGGTTTGAAGTGTTTTTAAGTTTCTCCCAAAGTGTTTTGCAACCGAGCTGGATTGAATTTATTTAGTCTCTTCGGTGATGCTGAGGGAAAAAAGGCCGTATTACCTCAAGTGTGTGCGTTTACACACCAGGACAATGGTTTTCATTGTTTCCTGCAGTTGGAGCTCTGTAGTCTTTTAAATAATGCAGAGCCCATTCATGCTCTGGAGTTTATTCATGTGGCTTTTTGTCTCCGGCTTAACTGACAACAGAAAGGCCTTCGGCTGTTTATAAAATGCAGCTCCTGCACAGCAAAACCGCTCCCGTCAGACTGAAGCGGTTGTTTAAAGGCTTGAAGAAAACAAAAGCGAGAAACGTTCCCCCGGCTTGTCCAGCGTTTTGAACTTCAAACATTTAGCTCACTTTCAAATGTTTCTTAAATCAAAAGACAGCAGAGCTCAAGTTTTAACACCAGAGGGGTTTGATTAAACTGCACATGGGAGAACAGGAGAAACGTCAAGCTACTGGTGCTAAAACAGCTCCGCCAGCTGCTGAACTCCGTGTTGAGTCGATTTGTGTAAAAACTAAACAAGTAAATTACTCAGGGGGTCACAGTTACTGAAAGCCAAGATCTCAGGGGCCGGACATCCAGCAGTTACTGTCACTGAGTAAGTTTTATGATTAAACATCTAGTTTTATTAAAAAATGAACTGAGCTCACCTGTGGGCCTTATTTGGCTCCTGGGCCACCCGTTGAGTAACCCTGCAGTAAACGAATGACCAAGTCAGGATTCTCTGATGAGCCCAGATTTATTCTCTTAACCTGGATTACTCAGTTCCTTTTTGCGAAACTTCTCTGGCACTTTTTTTTTTTTTTTTAAAAGCACCTCCAGGAATGTGCGCTGGACATTAAACATGCTAAATCGAATTTAAACTGGTTAAACATCTTTAAACCTTTCGAGTTGCCCCACGACTCGTTTCAGTGAAATGCCTGACATATTAGTTTTATTACATTCCTTTGTTTTTTGAAATTTGTTTTCAATGTTGGGGGTTTCCAGCTCTGAACTGGCGTTTCCTGTGGATATTTGCTCGTCACGAGACGCCACAGTCTGCAATAATGCAGCTGTGCTCATGTTGGAACAGCTCGAGGGCAAAACAAACAAAAAAAAAAACTATCAAGTCGCTCCGGTTTGTCCAAATGTGTGTTTTTGCAGCTGCATTCATGGAAACAACGCGATCGGCTCCTGAGACTGTGACGTTTGACGCAGAGGAGCGCCACGCATCAGGTGATGCGACAGATTAGAAAATAAAAACACAAAGCAGAGAGCAGGATTGGGTTAGTTCATTTCCATCCAAAAACAGTTTTATTCTCCTCCAAACTGAAAGGTTTACCCTGTCTGGCTCGCCTGAAGCCAAAAACATTACATTGCATTTCTTCAGCCAGCACTGGAGGTGTACAAAGATCTTTTCTTTTTAGTCTGAGACAAGTGAATGAGAAGTTAAGTCACATGATGAATAACCTTTGCATTTCACGAGTAATGGGATTAATTGAAAATGGAAGGGTTGAGATTGAAGCATGTGGTCTTCAGTAAAAGAAGGAAACCGTGAGGAGCAGGTCGTGTTTGTGTTAGAAAAGAATGAAACAGTCGGACTGGAGAGATCGTTTCATCTCAGCAGTGTGCATCGAGTTGACGTGGAACATCTGTAGTGTACACAAACACCGGATACGCGATTCAAAACCAAAGTGCCCGCAGTCGATATAAAGCCAGGTCACATGACCCCAAAAATGGTGACGTTGCACAAAAGGGGGAGGGGATTGAGACTGGACGTGAAGATTGACCAATCACAGACGTCTGTGTGTGTGTGTGTGTGTGTGGAGAAACGCCAACCGTGTGGCACTCGGCGCCGTCCCCGTCCGGTGACTGTGCAGCTCAAAAAAAATGGGCACGTGGTGATTTAAGCTCATGCTCAAGTTGTGGTAAACCCTCCAAGCACGTCTTTAATTTATAAATACACAGCAGCGCTTTCAGCAGAGGCTTCGGCCTCTCCCTCCTCTCGGTAACGGCTAACTACGCTTAGAAGAGCGAGTTCTGTGGGGTTGATTATCGACTCTCGTATAGATTTTTCTATAATATATTTATATAATTTTTCCTTTGCTCTCACTCGCCCACCACGCTCGCGCGCACATTCTCTCGTCTCACTTTTATTCGATGTACACAACGTAAAACACGGGCTGGAGTGGGGAGCGGCAGAGCTGTCATGACAATCACTGGAAAAAAACAAAACAAGGCCAAAAAGAGCTGCTGTCTTTGTTGTCGTCCATTGGCGGTCGGACTGACGAGCAGTCAGCTAGTCTCAATGGTGTTTTCATGGGGAGGGAGGAGCCATGTCATCAAAGGGGCGGAGCCGGGGGTTCTTTCTTCGATGGCGCCGGTTTAGTCGTGGTTTTCGGCGTCTTGGGAGCGGGGCTCGTCTCCTTGAGGTTGAGGTTCTCCAGCGCCACGTCTAGGGTCATGACTTCGACGCAGCCCATGGCCTCGAAGTCGGCGAAGCTCCGCAACGAGCCGGGGCAGTTGTCCTCGTCTTCGGACGAGGAGGCCGAGGCGTCGTCGTCGGGCAGCAGCGTGGACAGCAGCAGCTCCGTCACAAACAGGCTCCTGTCGGCCCACTGGGCCTCGCACGCCTGCCGCTCCGCCTCGGACAGCCGGGGTTCGCTCAGCCTGCGACACACACGTGGACAGGTGGAGGAGTTATCAGCTGACGGAGCAACAACCAAACCAAAACAAGACGGACGTTCAGAACGTCAGCTGCTCAACACAAGACTGAAGAACTCAAGGTTTGACACACGTCACTCAAAATCTGTTTGGATGCAGCAACGTTACGTCTGTGAATATCTTTCAAACAGAATCGACACCGTGGGACCAACAGCAGCTGCAAAACGATGGTTTCACTTAGAGTTGGGCTGAAACACAGTAACACTGAGAATATTTAAGATTCTCTAAAGGAATATTTAAAATTAATAAATAATTCTGTGATATGAGCATTTTTGTTAACATTTACTTAAAACTGGACTTGTTTTTGACTTTTAATAGTTTGTTTTTCCACTTTATTCTGCAACGCATCAACAGGTATATTAACTGTGCGTTGCATTTTCAATCCAACAGGTGAAGCCCATAAAATGTCCTAAAATTCAAGGCAGGCCTTATTTAACAATAATAATAATAATAATGTCACACAATGTCATCAGCTGTGTGTTTCCATACAATGATGAAATTGGTCTCTGCATTTAACCCATCCACCACCAGGTGGTGCAGTGGGCGGCTGTTGGGGGCGCCCGGGGGGCAATTTGGAGATGGGGTGTGCTGCCCAGAGACACCACAGTGTATGCAGTGACCGGGGATTGAACCTGAGACTTTCGGGTCCCAAGCCGACTGACCTGCCTCTACACCATCTTGGCCCCTATAATATGGTTTAATTTTAGGAAGGGTTAAATATTTTGGTTAAATGTTGGTGAGATGTGACTCATCTGTGCTGCTGTTTTGATTCATAACATCTGCTCACAGACTCATGTTTGAACTGCTGCTGTTACATCGTATTATTTTATATTACTAGTGTTTATATCTAGTGTTTATCTTAGATCCTTACATACAGTTTCATTTTATAAGTCATATTTTGCTATTTTTGGGTGCAACTGAGACCTCGTGCACCACATGTGATGGTAATGACAATAAAACTGACTTGAACTTGATACATCCCGGCATCACTGGCCTGTTAGGAGAACGTTGAGACCACCTGCTGTTCGTCTTGAAGCATTTAAGCCTCATCGTTCAGTTTCCTCTCATTTCACTTCGCTTGTTTAAAATGTCGCCAAACTACAAAAACACGTCCAGATCGAGCTCGTCGCTTCTTCACACGCTGCCCGTGTGGTACGTCTTGACGCTCAGTCCTACCTGCTGAGTAGAAACTGGGAGCTGTGTGCAGGGTGCTGCGTGCTGGACTCGGTCGGGCCCGGGCTGGGACTGGGGTTGTTGGCGTGATTGGCGCTGGGGTTGTTGGGGTTTGCGGACGCCGAGTTTGTGTTGAGGATTGCGTTGGCACGGCCGCCCCCTCGGGTGGCGTTTCGGGCCGTCTCCAGCTGCTGGCGCGCCGCCTGCGCCTGCTGGCGCTCCAACTGGAGCTGCATCTGAAGCTGCTGGAGCTGGGAGGCAGAAGGACCCGAGCTCAGCTGGCCTCCCGCCGAACGCCGCACCCCCGACAACTGTGACAGGAGCTCTGCAGGAAACAGACAATTAAAGCGTGACTGCAGCTTGGAGCTAAATGCTTCACTGCACCTTTTAAAAGTGATGGTTTAAAATGATGCCAGGCAGAAATCTTTGCTCAAACATGAAACTGTCCACGTTGTTTATCCCTGAAACCAAACACGTTGAGCGCCGACCACAGAAGTGCAGACACATGCAGGGTGAGTGTTGTGCACTAATACTTGACCAGTCATTAAACAGGAAGCTGCTGTTCTGGTTGTGTGGCAGACCGAACACGGACCCTCGTTATTACACAGCAGGGGGTGACAACATGCCAAACACTGACCTGAAACCTTTCTGTCAGAACTCCCACTGAACCATGTTCTGCTCATTTAAAGTTACAATCCCAACAGAAGGAGGCGGCGGCGGAGATGGAGGCATGTTCGTCACCGTGCCGCCTCCATTCCAGTGAGATTATCTGAGAAACGAGGAAACCATGTGTCGTAGGTTTGAGAGACTAATTCTTTTTTGTACTCATTTGATTTCAGCTGCTCAACAATTCAGCCGTAACTGGCCAGATTATAACAGGATTAAATCCCTCGGCTCATTTACTGAAGACCCATGTTCAGCCGTCTGGCATCAGCCGAGCTAACTTCACAGCTTCGTGTTCGGCTGTGTGTTTTGTGCCACTGACCTGCTATGGGGTCCATGGCCTCTCTGCTGTAGTTGGAGCTCTGTGAGGAGCTCTGATTGGTGGAGAGCCCCCCTGTGGAGCTGCTGGTGAAGTGCATGTTAGACCTGCGGGCTCGCGGCCCCCCCAACCCACGCCCGGGGTGAAACATCCTCCGTACGTGCCGCACCCCGCTGGACTCGTCGTGATGCTCGGCGTCAAGGAACCAACCATTTTGTCACATTTTATTGTTTTTAAACACATAATTGTTGCAATTTTTTTTTTTAAATTTGTTTAATATTGTGAAGCATTGTCACTTTTAAGAGCGAATACCTTTTTAAGGATTATTTGCTTGTAAGAGCACAACCTCCTGACACTACCACTTGTCTAAAGGGTTTCCAGTCGGGGCTTGTGATTTGAGATCACATTTGCATACTGCCCTCAAACCAGCAAAAAACAAAACACGACTGAGTAAAGTCACCAACACAAGCCGTGCTGTGAAGCTTCTGACGCTCTTCTTCTATTTAGCTGCTTCTTTTGTCACTTTTTCCTCCTCAGCATTTGTTCAAAGTGATCTAAAAATAATCTGTTAGAAGGTTTTCCAGCTGATTCCCGACAAACGACTGATTTCAGTTCAGTCTTTAAAACAACGAGACACTTACTCATTGTTAGTTTGATCATTCGTTCAAGTTATACCCTGATATTTTTTTTATTATTTGTACCCCATTTGAAATGAAGAGGAGTGATATACATGTATTTGAATTTGGCAGCAGCCTGAACTTTGGTCCAACAGGTCTTTGAATCTTTGATGCATTGTGATGCGAGCGTTAACAATTCTGATTAAAAAAATTGTCAAGTGTCTGTTTTATACTTTAGTGTAGAGCAAAAGTATTTGTTTTGTAAGGTTAAGAGATTTTACTTGTAGTTGAATGATTTGATAATCACATCGCAGCCCTCTGATTAGTAATCTAATCATGATGTGCCTGAAGATTCCCAATCCAGCAAATTAGGAAATGTCACTTCAGCTGCAGCTAAGGAAGAAGAGCAGTTGTCTGAACACTGAACCCTGGGTTGCCCCCTAATACATGTATTTTTGTTTGTGAATGGATTTAGTGCAGGGCTATTCAACAAAACTGCTCAGGGGGCTGCAGTTCCTAAAAGCCAACAGTTTGGGGGCCGGACATCCAGTGATTTAAAATCATAAACCGAAGTTTACAAGGATCGGTTGCCTTTTAAATTTGTTTATTTTATTGCATTGAATCATAAATGCAATAAACATAACCCAAACCCAGAACCAATAAACCTATATACGGCCCATAAGCCACCAGTTGAATAGCCCTGATTTAGTGTAAAAGCTCTAAGTGGTCAGTAAAACTACAGAAGTGCTAATAAATGCAGCCTATTTACATGATAAATCTGATAAATCCTTATCAATCTAGCTGTTTTTCCACTACTTTTCATTTTAATCATTCTTTTAATTACAATTTTATTTTCCCTTGTTCAAAAAAAATAATTTGAATTTGTAAGCATCCTTCATGATTGTCTATTGTTGTCATCACTCTTTGTTAAAATTCAAGTCTCTCTTGTAAATGAGTCCCCGAGGCTCAATGGGATTAACCTGTACAAATAAAGGTTGAATTAAAAAAATATTTGAGTTCTATTTTAAATCTAGCTTAACTAAAATCTGTTTAAATTGAAAGTGAAACCAGAGCTGAGTGCATCTTCTACACATCCAGCCACAAAAACAACCTGGAGGACATGTAGCACTCTTGATAATGGCCGTCTTCATCATTTTTACCACTGGAGGGCTCAACATGCCAATGAACGTCAGTTTCTGTGCACACTCATGCACGCAGCCATTATGATGACATCACGTCTTAAAAAACCCATTCAGTTCTTACAGCTGCTCAGTCCTGTCTGTTGAGGCGGCAGCACTGCTTCAAAAGGATATCAAGTCTCTGGGAGCTCTGTGTTCAAGTGTGAGATGAGCAGCAAAGTCATCCGTCACGTGGTTCGGGTCGCCACCTGGCAGTGCTGCACAGATCGGGCAGATCTAGAGGACAAGAAGACAGCGGCGATGAGACAAAAATCAGCCGAACTTCAGCGCACATTGGTTGAGCAGCTGCTTCTTGAACGATGCTGATATGGAAAGCTACGCTATTAAAACAAGAAAGGAGAGATTAATAAGCTTTTCCAGTAAACAATGGAAGCTGAGGAGGAGTTTTTGCATTTGAAAGACAAAAAATGCCTCCTTTGTTTAATTCAAAGAGCAAAAACATTTAATTATGACCTGCATAAGGATTTCAATGCCTTTCTATTTGTGACAAACATCATTAAACATTTCACTGAGGGTTCAGCGTACCAAAGCTCATCGAGTTTACTGTTTTCATAAGAGCTGAGAACGTTACAGAAAGTGCTGATAGTTTCAATGCCAATCATTTCACTCTATCAAAGTCCTGGCCTGTAGCGTGTTTCCTCTGGTCCACACAACAGCCACCATGGATGGAAGAACAGGAGAGAGGAGATAAATATCCTAAGAAAAGCTTTGAAGCAACAGAAACACCACTTTTCATTTTAATATCAGAGAAAAGAAATAATGTGCTGACATTTAGAGGCCTGGCTGGGTGGACTGCTGGACCTTCTTGTAGCAGAACTCTTGATTTTATCACATAATCTTATCACCGATCTTCAATCAAGCTGATGTGATCACTTTTCAAGCAGCTTTTAAGAGCTAGGACTGAAAAATGCTAAAGTAAAACATCTAAAACGAGTTTCAGTGACTGCGCTGCTCATCATGTCTGTCTCAACAGCAGACACTCAGAAAGTGGAAGAAAAATCAGCTGTGCTGCTTTTACCAGGAGACGTCATGCCGACTTCTGCTTCTTTTGTCTTTGTATGATGATTTTCAACTTGAGGAGTTTTGTAACGTTCAGTGTCTCGTGGTACGAGAGCTTTGATTAAATATAGGTCAGGTTTCCTGATTTTATTCCCTCACAGTCAAACGAAAATCAGCGAGTACCTATAAATAGAGCCGTACAGCCTACTTGACTTCACTTTCACTTTGTTTCTGCAAAGACGGACGCTGACAGATCCACCAAAGCATCGCATTCACCCAACCAGGACAACTTTTCGTAGACGAGCAAAGGGTGAAATGAATAAATGTCTGCAGCCGGTCCAGTCCTCACAGACACTGAAGGTTTCACAGATCAGCGTTTAAACAGCCGCTCACCACTTCTGTGGAGGTCTCCGTGTGCTCTGCAGCCACGTGCTCCTGCAGAGAGATCTCCGTGTAGCCCATCCTGCCGCAGTACGGACAGGTGAAGGCCTGGGGCTGTTCCACCGAGAAGGCTTCCCCACCATAGTACAGGTCTGAGAAGAAAAACAACATGTAGGCTTTAAAGAGGAAAAGAAATAAAATCACCAAAATAAAGGTTTCATGTTGTTGCTTTTAAACACTAAAACGTACCAGTGGCTCATTTGTCTGGTTTAATGGTTTAACAACTTGTTAGCGACTGTGTAAAAAGCTCAAAGTGGAGTTAAAGTTCATCGCCTTTGACTGATGACATCACCGGCACCACGGTCAGCCATGATAGAACGCTGACGGACGTACAACAGGGTTACTGAAAATTAAAGCCCCAACCGATTTATCAGTAGGGCCGATGTAGGTGTTTGGGTACATTTTGGTATCGGTGATAATTGTCCCATTATGCGTCGATATAAACGCTTCTAATTTCGTAATTTCCGTAAATGTACAATGTGTCCAGCAAAAACATTTAAAAAACACTGCTGCAGTCATTAAACAGGTTAAACAATGAACAGGGAAGGACTTTGTTTAATTTACTTTTTTAACACACTTGATAACTTTGATAGAAAATGTGAACGGACGTTAGGAAGAGACTGTTTCAAGACTCCAAATGTTAAAGCAGGTTGAAAAGTAGCTGCTTACTTAAATTCATTGAAGGTGGACAAAGCTCAAAAAGTTTCAGCCAGTACAGCGCTTATTGACAGTCTCAACAAATATTAAAAGGCATATAGAATTGTGAAAATTTTATTTGTTTCACAGTTTGTTTTACATAAGGGAATTAAAAAAAATAGATTTTTAAATATTGTATTAAAGCTAATTCTTGATTGTCATATAGGGGTGCACCGATAAATTGACCCGCTGGTTTATCGGCCCAGATTTCCTTAATTTTGTGAAATCGGACGATACTTGCAGGAGAAACTAATTTTACAGATTTTTTTTTTTTTTTTTTTTTAACAATTGTCTGAACTTAATTTATATTTCAGAGCACAACCTCATGGCCAGTTAAAACAAGTTTGTATCGTTTCTAGGATGTTGTTTGTAAGTATGTTTTTCAACAAAATAATATTGGAAAATTGAAGGTGAATTCAACTCAACTTTAGTTTGGTAATTTAAAAAACATTACAAACAAAAGGAAAACAATATAAAATGGTAAATCAATCATTTACCAAAAAAGGAATAGGCTGAAGCCAAG
>JARVLU010001462.1:9244483-9255667 GCA_031762415.1 Simpsonichthys santanae
AAAAGGAAAGTCTTGAGCCCAGTCTTAAAACTGGACAATGTGTCAGCCTCACAGACAGAAACTGGAAGTTGGTTCCACAAGAGAGGAGCCGGATATGGAAATATGGAACAATAAGATCTCTAAGATGGAGCTATATATAATACTGTATATAATAATATATAATATAATATAAGATGGAGCTAGGTCATTGAGAGCTTTATATGTTAGAAGTAAGATTCTGAATTCAATTCTGAATTTAACAAATCAAGTGAAGGTGACAAAACAGAACTGATTAACAACACAAAAACAAACAGGAACTGTCACACAGGTATTGATTTTTATGTAATTTCATCAAATGATTCAATTTCCATTTATTTTGTTTATAGAACATAAACAGGTCACCACAGAGCGTAAACAAGTTCTAAGTCAACATTTTGTATTAGGACACACAAATTATCCAATATTTGCTTACGTGCACGTAAGCTGCAGGGCGACACAGTGGTGCAGCGGTTGGAGCTGTCCCCTTACAGCAAAAAATGTCACTGGTTTGCTTCCCATGTCCGTAACCTTTCTGTGTGGAGTTTGCATTCTCTCTGTGCACATGGGAGTGATCTAAAACACGTTCGTTAGACTAACTAGTAAATTGTCCCTGGATGTGAGAGTGTGAATAGTTATTTGTCCCATTTGTCTTTATGTGTCCTTTTGATGGACTGGAGACATGTCCAGACTGAGTGTCCCAGTGTCTCTCGTGCAGTGACTGCTGGAGAAAGACACCAACTCCCTATAAGTGAAAAGTTAAGGAAGATGATGGATAGATGCCCCTGATTCACAGCTCATCAGATTATTTCTCTGAATATTTAGAACTTTATAATTATAGTTAATCAGCGACTTATGATCTTTATGATCTTTGGTGAACAGGTCTAGTAATATAAGAACAGTTTCTCTGTCTTAGTTTGCATAAATCAAACACGTTTTCCTAAGTCTCTATGGACAAACTTTGCATTTATTCATTCTTTCCTACTCAGGTGTTGTTACTTTTCATTTCTGCAGACATGTCCAACACTGATGATCCCAGAGGGAGAAAAACGACTATCGAGGCGAGTTTATAATAAACTGATAATGAGACATATTCCTGTTGTTCAGACATTTAGATTCTACATTCTTATGTTTGTGTCCCTGAACTGGAGCAGAAACATTTAAACCACACTTCTCGAGGTGGAACCCATAATTTAGCTGCAGCTTTATAAAAGCTGCCTTCACAAAACGAAGAGAACTTCAGCACACAGAACGGAGAGGTCAACAGGTGCACACACAAGAACTTGGTTCAAAGCAAAACCTGTGAAAAAATAAGGGCGAAAAACAAGGTTTGTAGTAAAAAGACTCCATTAATATTTTTGCTTTGGTTACATTTATGTGTTTGGCTTTTTAAGAAAACTTTTTTTTTTCCCCATTGAGAAAAATATCCATTTGCTTTAGTTATGGCATATTTGAGAATAAAATACACAATTAATGGTTTATTATGGCAAAATAAAGCAAGTAATCCAGAACAATTTAGAAGAAGAATTGTTTTATGTTAAATAATTACAAGTATATTCTATCTTACTAGTAAAATATGAATAAATTGGTAGAATATATGAGCTTAGCTGAATTTGAGAAGGCATGTTTGGATATTCTGGTCTGATGGTATTTGATACTTGTGCACGTTGTGAAAAGGTTAATCTCAGCTGGACGCTGCACTCAAACAGCTGGAAAACAAACAAAATGATCTGAAGAATCACATGCGAGCTTTAGATACCTGATAAGTTTCCTAAAACAGGTGTGTGAATGTCAGAAATTTATGTCCAAATGTTATTTTATGAACATTCATGCTGCCTTTAGTTTTGCATGGTTATACTGGGCAAAACTTATTGCAAGATTAGAGCGAAGATGATGCATCAGAGACGCTGCGGTTCACTGCTGCTGAAGATGTTTGTGCTCACGAAGATAGAATCTTTGCAAATAATTTGAAGTTTTGAAGTTTATACGGTACTTATGTATGGGTTTCCACCCATACATAAGTATAAAGTTGAAACAGTGTTTCTCCAGAGTAAAAACAGATTCAGACAAGATAATGTTTTAAAAAAGGGTCACAGATATGGTGCAAAAAGTAGAAAAAATTAAAGCAAGACAAACATGCAACACAAAAGAAGAATATATTAGACGGTACAGAAGATACAGAAAACATACAGTAGGTCATGTTGCAGATTCAAAACAGGAACTGATGCAGTTGCGGACGACGCTCCTGATGGTAGAAGATTATCAACTCTTACAGAAAATGTTGACATGCACAGCGTCAGTAGTTTATGATGCATTGTAGTCTACATATATCCATACCCACATCTGGTTTGTTGAAAAATGTTGAAGAACTTTAGCTCTCGTGATGTAATGTAATGTAAAATACCAATAAAACTAACATCTAGATATATTGTATGTCAAAAGAAAAGATGTAAAGATCCAATAGTCTATGTTAAATGCTGCCCCTGAATCCCAGATTATGAATGTGTCTGGGCATGTGGTGCATGATTTTAGGCTTTTGTGCATTAGTAACTGAAAAAAGGTCATTGGGAGGGGGAAGCTTAGCTTTTTCCTCACAGGACGTAGACCCCGTAATGCAAAACCACTTGATACTGCATAAACCATTTTGAAACTAAAGCTTACAGTTGTTTTAAGAAGGCAGCAATCCAGTTCATCAGACCAGCGGTTAGCTCGTCAATCTGGTCAGAACTATTCCTTTTCTCCAAACTAACGTCATTCATATCAAGAATCTGCCTTAAAAACTATGAACTATCCCTTTAAGCTGGGGTAGAGCCTTAAAGTACACAGTATCTGCTAAATATATGCATAAGTACCTCATTGACAAAGTAAATGTGCCTGCACTGAGACCCAGAATGACTGATTTACCCTCCTGACTATTTTATTCAAATGTTATGTGAAAAGAAAGAAAAATCACTTTAATTTTCATTAAAGTCTTAAACTGACTGTACCAGGCTGTCCGTCTGCTGAAGAGTGTTAATGTGAGAGCATCAAGTTGCCTCTCAAGGGATGCAGTTTTTATTTTTTTATTTTTTTCCCTTCTTTTGGGTGGTGGGGTGTTGTTCTGCTTTTTGAGGCTGCTTCTTGGGTCAGCAACACAGCGTCTCACTTGTTCACACCGAGTAAATCAGCATTCAGCTCAGTCCCAGCCAACCCAACTGAGAGAAATACTTCTCAGTGTGCTCCATATCACATTTGTTATTTTACGTCCGCGCTGCATATTGTTGTCATTCCCAAAGTTTAGAGTGTTTGAGGTTTGTAGTTTAGGAACAATATCGTGTGTGTTATTTGAAGTCTAACCATTTCTGCACAATATGTGCTACTTTAGCCATTCATAAAGCTATAGGTGCTATGACTTTTAGTTGTTAAACTTAGACTTTTTAAAATGACTGACTTTATTTACAAATCCTTTCCAATTGAAATACTCTGACATATGTTAAATTATTTCTAAAACATTGTTTTCTTTTTTTAATCTACCTCAAAAAAGGCTTTGTTTTGTTTACATATTCTACATTTAGCTTTTAGCAATTTTCTGCTACTTTTAGCTTGTCGTTTGCTGCTTTTAGCTTCTAGTGAGCTAGTTTTTGTTACATTTTCGTAGTCACTTGTTCCTTTTAGCTTGCAGCTAAATTTTTGCTACTTTTAACTAGCTTAATGCTACTTCCAGCTGCATTTAACTTTTAGCTAGTCTTTAGCTATTTTAGCAATCATTTTATTGCTATTAGCTTTTACAGATACAGATACAGATATTCTTTAATGTCGTTCGCACCACATGTGGTACATGTGGTGGAGCGACATGTACACAGGGTCACAGTTACATCCAACAATAAAATATAAACCTAAAAACAGTAATAAGATCTAAGATATGAACTAAGAAAAACTTAAACTGAATATACACTAAGCGTTAATAGCATAAAAACAATAAAAACAATGTGTCAAACTGCAGCACACATGTTGCTATGTTTGGCTTTTAGCTAAGATTTAGCCATTTTAGCTGTGCTTAGCTAGTGTTCTTTTTTTAGTGTTGACAACTGAATTCAGCATGTTCAGAAGATTTCAGCTGTCATTCAGCTCACTTTTCCCCACAGACAGATTTTTTTTTTATTCATTTTGAACAGAAAATGGAAACTTTAGGATATTTCTTGCAGCTATGATTGTTAAAGAAATCTCAAAAACAAGCCAGGATTTGCAGATCAATGTGGACAGAATCTCACATATGAGAAATCAGTTGTTTGAAGATGGTGGAGAAAAAAATCTAATCCTGCTGCCTGAGAGCAAAACAGCCACAGTGTCGGAAATGTAGCACATCCAGGTGAACTGTGAGTGCAACATTTTTATTATGGGGTCGTCTTTGGTTTCTAACAGTTTAAAGGGTTCCTATGAAGGCTGTGAGAATCCACGGATCATTCATACCTGCAGAGCAAGAGGCAAGAGCACCATCACGTCACACGACCCACATGAGTTCAGTCAAGACTTTATCTTATCAAAAGATCACAACAGTGTCCTGATGCATGTTTTGTTTTGTTTTTACACAAAACAGACTAGTCACACACTCTGATGGGCATATTTTCATGTACCGGTAGTTATTAAATGTGTCATTCAGCATCACTGTGAGACGAGGTTAATGTTGTAGCTGACGTCTGTATTCATTTCTTCAGTCAATCAATTCAACTTTAGTGTCCATAACATTCAATGAAATGGAGAATTGTCTTTGACATCTGGCTCATAAAAACAACACAAGACAAAAATGTTATTTAAAAAACTTTAAAAACTTTTAAATGCTTTGCTAAATCAATTAACAACATTCAGTTAAAACCATTTTAAACTACACGATACATTAAAATATGGAAACATCCCAGCAGACATTGGTTTGTGATGTGAGTTAAATAGTTTGTTAATAAAATAAAACAAAACTTAACAAACTATGAGTCAGTCACTTTTACTGATGTTCTATGATCCTGTTTGGTTGTAGCTGAGATCGATCCTCAACTACTATTCTGAGCACTAGACTGCATTTTATCTCAATCTTTGTTAGTAAAATAACTCATGAACCACAGAAGAGATTTTATAGAAACTTTCAGAAAATAATCATTGAACAGACCTCTGACTATTGCTTGGAGCCAAACTCAAATAAAAATGGCCACCACTGGTAGAATGGAGAAAACACAAAAACGTTTATATTTCAGCAACGTTGACAGACATTAAGCAAACTTTTTGTGTGGTAGTAGCTGAGAGTCAGTCACAAAGCATACTCCAAGTGCTGCTTTGAACTTTAGCAAAAATTGTTTAAATGAACCCTTTTGTCTGTTAGCAAAATATCTTGTGCACCGCTGGACGTATTTTGTTAAAACTTTGCGTCAGGATTAAAAATATGGCAGCTGAGAGTTATCTACTACACATACTCTGAGCATGACATCTTATAAGCTATCACACTACGATTAGCCATTTAAAATAATTTAATGTTTGTCTAAAACTCGGACAAAATGCATTCCATGGAAACTGGGCCATCATCAAATACATGTTTAGGTCTTGTTGCTCATGAAGGACTTCTGTGTGTCAGGTTCTGGATCTTCCCACCTCTGAGAGTTCCAACGTTTGCTCATGTATTTCTGCAAAGAAACTGGATGCTCTGAAACGTGACCCCTTGCTCTTTGCGAGGACCCGACACTAAATAAAGAAGAAAGTTTTCACGGATGCACGTCCGAACCCTTCAACCTCACACGCACGTGCAGAGCTCCTTATGTTTGTGTTTCCTCAGTTTCCTCGCCAACCATCTTTAATTCGCCAAACCTTTTCACTCTTTTTCTTTTCTCGGAAGGATGCACTCTCGAGCATCTTCACGGACTTGTTAGCATTCATCCTCTGCATCTCTCAAGAATGGTTGCTCTGTTTCCCTCTAATCCATCAGAGGGCCTTGTAAAAAAATTAAAAGGCCAACGCCTCTGTCTCTGCTGCCACCCTGGCATCTGTGGAGCTCCAGGTGAGCTTCCACATACAGTGATAGACTCAGGGTGGTCACTGCCGGTTTCCAGGGCTTCCCTGTGAAAAGAAGTTTCTGCGAGAGCAGAAACGTCCTCTCTGACTGCAGAGTTGGAGTTGTGCAGCGCAGCAGACGGACATTGAATTTGGCACAAAAGCAGCACGTTTGGGTTCTGGACGAGAGCCGAGCATCAGTGAGGAGCAGGGAGACTGGGTCAGCTGGGGGTTCAGGCCAGCGGAAGTGAACAGGCTTTATTTATTTATTTATTTATTTTACGCTGACAGTTTAAACACTTTAAAAACACACCAAAGTCCATGCTCAATAATTCAGGTAAAAATGCAACAATGTTCAGTCAGGTCATCTGGATGGTTTCTTTTTCTGCTGAGATGTTTTGTTATTCATCCAAAAGGATGAAACTTCATCCAAAGTTTTGAACCACTTTGGCATGACTGTCCCAGAGGAGTTGACGGGGGAGAGGGCGAGCCCTGGAGGCCATCTTACTACCTGCAAACTGTTTTT
This sequence comes from Simpsonichthys santanae, assembly GCA_031762415.1. Classification (NCBI taxonomy): domain Eukaryota; kingdom Metazoa; phylum Chordata; class Actinopteri; order Cyprinodontiformes; family Rivulidae; genus Simpsonichthys; species Simpsonichthys santanae. Next base: position 9,251,034 of record JARVLU010001462.1, read on the forward strand.
TCCCCCAATATGGAGTACCGGTACATGTACACTATTTGTGGGAATCAATTTTTGTTTGGTGGCTCCTCAGATTAAAGAAGTCCTTTGGATGAAGGACAAAACATCTCAGCAAAAAAAACAAATCGTCCATGATCTGACTGAACACTGTTGGAGTTTAAAAGCACATTTTTTTGCTTTGAAATAACTAGAAATTATACATGAATGAATGAAATGTATTTGATGCAAATGTGTTGAATGTAATTGCCACAGTAAAAAATATTTGTAGCTACCAGAATAATTTCAAAACTTATTTACAATGAAGTTTAATTAACTGTTTTCATCGCCTGCTGCTGTAGACGATAATGATTCTGTCCACGTGTGTTCACTAGTCGCGTTAGCAAATTATCTCATGAAGCATTGGACAGATTTAAATTGGTCTTAACCAACACAAAAATGGTGAAATCTCATTGACTTTTACAGATATTGAGCAGAAATATGGTGTGGTAGTTGCTGAAACTCATCTTTAATACACAGAACGTTAACAGAGCTTAATATTGCGTGAGAGTGCACAAAAACGTCATTTACAAGTCATGACTAAAACAGCTATAACTCTGTCCCTTCTTAGAGGAAGAAGAGTTTAAAACCCTGGACTGAAAGGCGGTGGGTGATATACATTCCTTCAAGGATATATTTTTATTTATATTGTGCAACAGAAGCTCAATAATAACACCTTAACACATTAATAATAACATAAAACTTTATTTTCATTCAAAATTGTACAGTGCACCAGACAATGTTTAATTTCTCCACAGTACATAATTTACATGCATTTTATGGACTTTGGTGTTTAGAAATGTCTGTGGCTGTGTGTGTGTTTGTTGTAGTCACGTCATCAGTGACCTGAGTTCAGTTGTCTGATAGCTTGTGGGATGAAAGTGTTGCAGTACCTTATGCTTCTGGTCCAGGCTGCACCTCCTGCCAGAGGTCAGCAGAGTAAACAGTTCATATTGTGGGTGTGAGTTGTCTCCTTTGGTTATTTATTTATAATTTTTATTTATTTTTGCTCTGTGCCAACAGTGTCTGAGACTACTGTCCTGGATGGATGGGAGGTGTGACCTAATGCCGTCTCACCAGCCTCCTCACATCCTTCCAGTCTGCAGCTGGGCCGCTTTCTTCCCAAAATGAGCTGCAGCTGGTCATGATGCTCTCCAGGGTTCCTCTCTAGAATGTGGTGAGGACATGGAGTGGGAGGTGTGATCTCTTCAGCCTATGGAGGAAATGCAGATGCTGCTGGGATTTCTTCAGTTCAATTAAAAAAAATGTTATTAATCCCAAAGGGAAATTAAATGTTGTAGCAACTTGTTATCCTTGTTCCATTAAGAGATGTTATAGATCCTGATGGCTGTAGGCAGGAAGAATCTCTTGCAAAAGTCTGTCCCACAGCGGATCTGAAGAAATTGGCCGCAGATGTTGTCCAATCTGACAACCCAGACACAGCTGGCCTCTCGGTTCCCCTGGGCTGCAGGACCACCTGAATGCTGGGCAGAACTCCTCCCAGAGTGATGGCCACTCCATCCAGAAGCCTGCTGAGGTTCTCATCACTGCGGACAGCTGGCGCAAATAACGGGAGACGAGCCCAGTCCTTCTGCTGTCATAAACCATTTCCTGCCTGTTCCAGGATCTCAGTGGTCAGGCATTCAAACACAGCCTGCAAGGAGATGGGAATGCATCCACGGCGCCTCCTTTTCAACTCATTTGAGATTTGGGGCTGTAGCTGAGATATTATTTAAGTTTCTTTGCCAGGGACCAAGTGTTTCTTGACCAAGACAGCTGATTGGTCGTATGCACCCTCAGGAACTTGGTGCTCTCCACCACTTGTTCTGTTTTCCTGAAGTCAACAACGAGCTCTTTTGTTTTGTTGACACTCAGAACCAGGTTATTTCCCCCACACCAGTTCACACAAGGTGTGCCACCTCTTTCCAACATGCCTGATCCTTGTTGTTGCTAATCAGGCCCACGACTGTGGCACCATCTGCATATTTGATGGTGCAGTTGGTCTCAGACCTGGCAACGTAGCCATAAATCATCAGGTTAAAGAGAAGTGGACTCCAGCCCTCGATCATGTGCAACTTCAAACAAATATGATTCAACACCCCTCTGTTCCTCAACAGTAGCTTTTTTAATGTTAAAAAGCACAAATTTTACACATGATGTGAAAAAAATAAAATAAATGAGAAAGTATCTGTACAGAAATAATTATCAGCAAAAGCTGATTCAGTAAATTATTAAAATAAAAGCAGAGTATGCAGAATGGTCGTCCTTTCAAAACTGTGTCAAAGAAAGTTTGAGAATGATGCAAATGAATATTCATGCAAAAGGAATTAGGAAGAGAATATTTCAGCAGGGGCAACAAGGTTTTTGAAATGCTAATGCTTTGACCCGGCCAGTTTCGAGTGTCACTCGTTTAAAATGCGGTAATTCCAGAAAATTCTCTGCGTGGAATGAGAGAATGTCAGTAACACACGCAATAAGGGTTTCCTTACCATCAGAAAGCCTGACTCAATCAACTAATATCCTGACCTTGAATACTATTTTTATGTTTGTTGCAGGTTTCACTCGTTTGAATCCATTTCCTTTTAAGCAATTTAGAACCTTGAGGACTTTGACCTGCTGTGTGGTCAGAGAACGTTCCTTTGTGAGTCACCTCTTGACAATGCTCTGTTTTTAGCAGTTGACATTGTATGTACTGTCCACACAAAGCAGTGTTCAACAGAAAACATGACTCATCACAAGAGGAGGAAAAGAAAACTTTCGTAAAGCTATAAATTAAATTTCCAGTGAAACCTGATGAACTAACAGTGACCAAACGTCATTACGCTTTTAAGAGTTTTAATAAAGTTTGAACTCTTAGCTCAGCACTTACGCCAAATAACACATAAATCATTTTTTGCCTTTTCATCTGCTGCATTAAACTGTCAATATAAAATGTTCTTTCTAGATTAATTTATTTTTGTTTAGACAAGAAAAGCAGAGTTTTGTTTAAAAGTAGGACTGATGTGTTTGATTTCTATCACCAGTCCCACCTGCCTCTCCATGAACTTTGAGACCATTTCCCTAAGGTTTAACATTTTACATCAACTTTCCATGATGCTAACACACATACGGGGGGAGTGTGACAAAATGAAATAAATAAAACCGTGAGGTGTTTGACTTTTAATGGCAACTTTGATTAGATTGTCTCTTTTTGAACAAACAGTCTATTCTCTGTCAAAATTATCAAAAATAAATCAAGCAGAGTAGAGAAATGCATCATGAAGAAGACAGACATGAAGACTGGACAGAAACATTTGCAATTAAAAGCCTAGTGTTTCTAAACAGATTGCATATCATCCTTTTATTTAATGCCAGAGTTTTAACTAAAATCATCTTATTGTTTGGTGAGAAATAGCCGTTTTGCTCAAAAATCACGTTATGCAATATTACGCTCAGAGTATGTGCTGTGGATGACTCTCAGCTACTTCCACATAAAACTTGAGCTCAATGTCTGTAAAACTGAGTTAGACACATTTTTGTGCTGACTAATGTTAATTAGCTGCGGTAGCCATCTTGGATTGATTGACTCCAAAGGTTAATCTGTTGTACATGTACATGGATTACTTTCTGAAAGCTTAATTATATTCTCTCTGGTGGTACACAAGATATTTTGCAGTCTATCTACAGTTTTAAGAAAATTTCTCACACAATGAGTAGTTGTCAGAGTTAGTGTTGTGAATGACTGTCAGCGTCCACCGCACCATATTTTAAGATCATAACTGTAAAATGGACCGGATGGCTGCGGAGGATTAGGCAGAGCTACGGTCTTGGAATCATGAAGTTGCGTGTTCGAGCCCAGGTTGTGTCAGGAAGCCTATCTGACATCAAAACATTGCCAAATCTTTCATGAGAGTTTGCTTGATGGTGCAATTCCTGATAAAGGGAGCAGCTGAAAGAATGCTATCTATAAAATACTGCCATTTTGGTGTTTTTCAGGTCAGTTTGCTGCAGTGACCATCTTGAATCAGGTTGGCTCTTAAAGCTAACCATTTTTAAATGCACAAATAATTATTGTTTCCTGCAAGTTTCATTCAAATTCATGCAAAGATTCATGAGATATTTTGCTAACAGACAAACAGTGTTTTCTCCAACAGTTAATGGCAAGATTTTAAACAAAGTTCTTGAGTAATCTATTAGTTCTTGGAATATTTGTTTGAGATCGGTTTCAGCTACTACCACACCAAATTTTAGCTCAATAAGTGTAAAAGTGTAAGTGTAAGTGTGTTTTATTTTTATTTTTATGTTTAGTTTATTTTGAGGGACATCTGAAAAGGTGTTGCCTCTAAAGTTAATCAGTTGTAGACTATTGCCCATTGATTACTTCCTGCATTTTATTATAATGTGCCCAATAATTTGTGAGATATTTGAATAACAGACAGACACAAGAACACACACATGTCAACACAAGTAAAAACATTATCAACCATATTCACCTATTGGCAGCAGCGATATAAAGGCATTTCTCAGTTGTGAATGAACAGCATAGATTCATCACCAAACAAAACTATAACGCTGGGGAACATTTGGTGTCATTCATTATGATGTCCAAGCCTAACCTTTAT
>JARVLU010001462.1:9260451-9273266 GCA_031762415.1 Simpsonichthys santanae
TGGTCCTTCATGATGCAGGTGGCTCTCTTCCTGCATCTGGAGGTGTAGATGTCTGTGATGGTGGGGAGGCTGACTCCGACAGAATCATATCATGAAGAGCCAGACTATTTAAAGTTCATCAGAGGTGATTTTATGGTGGATGAAAATATTTGAATCAAAACTGCCTTTGAGTTTAAAACATGGCAGAAATCTCCTGATGGACTTTTGGATTCTTCTGCTCTAATTGTTTTGCTCGAACGTTAAATAACATTTTTTTTTAATTTTAATTTAATGATAAGTTGTACGGGATGAACTTTCTGACATAGTCATCAGTGATTACTCAGGACGCCAGCACAGGAACACTGAATTCTGTTCAGTTGGTCGCGGTTGTAGAAATGATGCAAATCATCCATCAGGATGTGCAGCTGGATCGGTCCTGCTGTGCTCTGACCTCTGGGGTTTGTTTAAACAAGAAAACGTGCACAAAGCTCAGAAGTGTCCCCATTGATGACGATGGATTTTTGGTGGCTCTGATGCGCTTTAGGACTTCACAGCAGAAACATCATCCAGAGTTTAAATGTTCACAATGGCTTTTAAGATCTTTAATCGTTTTTTTTTTTCACTGTCGCTGTTTGGGTTTTGATGATTTCTGAAGATTTTTTTTACTGCTGACAGTCGATGATGTCACACTAACTTTTGAACTGATGGCCTCATTGTACACCGGGACATAATTAATTCTACATCAAAAGGCAGGGATTTGTGTCGTCTTCCACTCAACGTGCCTCTTTGCTTTGGGATGTATGGTTTTCTCATAAATCTTGTCAGCGTGCATAACGTGCATGCCCAAGCTTCTACGGACTTCAGTTTTATTTTAGCTCATTTAAAAACTGGAAGTTGGCCTTTTTAGCCTGTCACATCTTCTACGGAAAACAGTGGAGACAAATAAAACCTGACATGCGTGACTTTTGGGGTCTTATGCCGCTCACGCTCCAAATCGTTTTAAAAATACAATTTACAGTAATCACTCGATGTCCGCTTGTTTCAGGCTTACTTTCAGTTTGTGTTTTGTTCGTCTCTCTGACGTTTTGTAGCAGGCAGTGACAGATACAGGTGTACGGTTACAATGGTTGTATTGTTACCATGTCTGATAACCATGGTAACTGTACATGTTGACCATGTGGTAACCATGGTAACTAAAACAGGTGTATGGTTACCACAGGGTCAACATGTATTGTTATCATGTATGATAACCATGGTAACTGTACATGTTGACCCTGTGGTAACCATGGTAACCACAGGGTCAACATGATCAACACATATTGTTACCATGGTTACCACATGATCAACATGTATTGTTACCATGGTTACCACAGGGTCAACATGTATTGTTACCATGGTTACCACATGATCATCATGTATTGTTACCATGGTTACCACAGGGTCAACAGTATTGTTACCATGGTTACCCAATGGTAAACATGTATGGTAACCATGGCAACCATATGGGTCCATGTTTACCACAGGGTCAACACATATTGTTACCATAGTTATCACAGGGTCAACACATATTACCACGGTTACCACATGATCAACATGTATTGTTACCATGGTTACCACATGGTCAACATGTATTGTTACCATGGTTACCCCATGTCAACAGTATGGTAACCATGGTAACCATACAAGTCCATGGTTACCACAGTGACACCATGGTAACCATGATGGTAACCATGGTGACCAAAGTGAGCCGCTGATCTTTACACAATATTTTTTTGATTTTTAACGCACTCAGCTTGAGGTGTTGTCTTATTGTTTTTAACGGTTGACTCGTTTTCTTTATTGTTTTAATAGATTTCATAGTTTGATGTATTTTTATCAGTGCGTGTCACTTTAAACAACGGTGGTGTTTTTAAAGTGTTTTAAAAAAGTTTTTTTAAACAACAAAAGAAGGTGGTTTTTTTAAGCTCATATTATTACAAAGCTGTAGGACTTACTTCTATGTAAGCACAAACTTTAATTTAACAACATAATCATTATTTGGTTTTAATGCTGTCAATGGTAAAACTCAACCGTACGGATCTTTATTTCATTTAGAGATGGCGCCTCAAACATGTTTGACTCTAAAAGTGCTTCACAGAACAAACTTCCTGTCCTCGAGTAAGAAAAGGCCAGAGTTTTTCAGATTAACCATCAGAAGAAACTTGATGATTGTCTTGAAAATGAAAAAAGCGGATGTGAAACTTCAGACATCGTTGGCGTTAGGAATGACTCACTTTGTGCCATAAATATCCCGACAACTTTTCTAGAGTTGGACGAGTGTGGAATAAATATTTGACTAATTCTAGTTTGAAAGCAGAGACGGTTTCAGAGACTGTTACAACAGACGTCACTCAGCCAGCAGAAAAGGTGCGGCTGTTTTTTTTTTTCCTGTTTTCCCAGTGAGCTGCAGAGTTTGACAGGTGAGTCACGGTGGGACACGTCCACCTGTAAGGGTTCCCTGAGTCACACAAAAACCCAACATGATGACACATGCCCGGCGATGGGAGCAGGGCAGAGAGAAAACGTCACAGCTAACGTGCGACAAGCCCCTCCTGAGTAAGTTGTGTATAAAAATCCCGCTCCAACTCCACACTGACATTTACTTTTGAGGACCTCTCGAGCCAGACTTCCAAAGACTCTTGTGGACATACTTTGTTGAGGACATCTATCAGGAAGAGGCATGGCAACGGTTGGGTTTCAGATCCTGGGAATTGCCCTGGCCATCATCGGATGGATCGGGGCCATTATTACGTGCGTTGTCCCCCAGTGGCGGGTGACGGCCTTCATCGGACAGAACATCGTCACGGCTCAGACCACCTGGCAGGGCATTTGGATGGAGTGCGTGGTTCAGAGCACGGGCCAGATGCAGTGCAAGGTTTACGACTCCATGCTGGCGCTTTCGCAGGACCTGCAGGCGGCCCGAGCCCTCATGATCATCTCCATCCTGATCGGCATCTTCGCCATCTTCCTGGGCATCGCCGGAGGCAAGTGCACCAACTGCGTGGAGGACGAGAGAACCAAAGCCAAGATCTGCATGGCGGCCGGAGTCACCTTCATCATTTCCGGCGTTCTGTGCCTCATCCCCGTTTGCTGGACGGCCAATTCCATCGTGAGAGAGTTCTACGACCCGATGCTGTCGAGCGCACAGAAACGTGAGCTCGGGGCGTCGCTCTTCATCGGTTGGGGCGCCTCTGCCCTCCTCATCCTGGGTGGGGGGCTCCTCTGTGCCAACTGCCCCCCCAAAGACAACTTCTCGGCCAAGTACACAGTTCCCCGCACCACCACACCCAAAGACTACGTCTGAGGGACACCTGGGGGACAGACTGGACCCAGATCCTCTGTGGTTCATAGGATTGTTCATGATTTAACGTGTTTGTGATCAGACCTTAGTTTGCAGAGTTCCAGACTTTCATCTCATCAGGAGGAACAGATGTGAGCCACACCCAAAACCCAACGGCGGCGTCAGACAGTGATTGATGAGCGGGAGAGGAAAATGTTTCTGGGACGTTGATGAATCGTGTATTTTTTCTTCTTTTTAACTCATATTTTTTATTTTTGTGCGTTTCAGTTGTTTGTACTCATTTACACATCATTTCATTTGAAAGTGTTATAAACCACGCGTGTGTGAAACTGTAAATAAAAGTTTTATTTCTGTTTACATTCAGATGAAAAGGTGCGTGTGCATTTCTTTACAGATGTGACAACCTGAGGTGTTCATAAAAGAAGCCGTGGTAAATAAAAAAATAAAAAACATTTAGGATTTATGAATAAAAACTTAATTTATTAACATTTTAGTCAATTGTATGGACGGCAAGAGGCCTAACCAAAACAGGAAACAAAACCAAAACTCTGAAAAAACTGCTCTCAGGCTGAAGTGATCACCTTTTATGACACAATAAACAGATAAAACTAATTGACCAGTTATTGCTTCATTGCTGGAGATGAGTGGCTCAGGTTGCACCTGGACTTTTCTGTGCAGAATGAAAAACACGTTTTATGGAGTGCAGAGCGAGCAACACCACCCCTCTCTGTGAAGAAAGGAGAAGCACATCTTCCCAACAAAAACAGCCGAAGGTGGAGCCGAGCTAAACGCAAGGACAAACAACGGCCTCCTCTTCTGTCCATGTTCAGAGGTCTGGTGTCTCCATCACCATCTGGGTTTGGACATCACATTTTATGTCCTCAAATTAAATCAAAGTCAACGATAAACCCATGTCGCACGTTTAGACACCTTTAGGGCCTGTTTCCATAGAAATGTCAAAATACACACAATAAAACCCTGTTTACATTCAGCTGCTAAGCAGGGTTGCCAGATACGTAATTGTACTGTCACTTTGAGAATTTAGTATTTTAATATACAGGTATGTGCTGAGGGAGGTGCTCTTTCTGGGACGGGGGAGGTGGTGAGATGAGGTGTGTGTTGAGCACAGAAAAGGAGGGAGACTAAAACGAGTAATTACGTGTATCTGGCAACACTGATGGCGGGCACCTCCGCCATCAATCCGGAGCACGAGAAACAAAACTGTCACATCTAAAATGGCAGAAACGGGAACGTGCTAAGCTAGGAGCTAAAGCTGAACGACTCTCAGCTACTACCAGACCAAATCTTACCCCGATACCTGCTAAACTGACTGGTTTTAGCTACTTTTCTGATCTGCTGTGGCAGCCATCTTGAACTGCGGTGACTCCAAAGGTTAACTTGTAGAGAGAGGATCATCACAGATTAATTTATTTTATTTGGTCAAATGAGTGAAATAAGGCTTTTTTTTTAAAGTGTAAAAACGAATGTTGTGTTCCCTGAGGAACGCCTGAATATGTGACACAAAGTGATCGTGAGCCCATCAATTTATTTACTCTTGTTTTTTTATTCAACTAACTCCTTTTGTACATTTTCAATATCTATTTTTGCAGAAGTTGTGCTTGTTTAGCTACTGATAAATCAAAATGTTCGGCTCATTTAGGAGCTGGCTGCTGTGACTTTTAGTTTATACTTTTCAAAGTAACTTTCTTTACAAATATTTTCCCCACTACATGGAGATCTCTTTAATTCCTTTAGAAACATTGTTCACATTGAACTCTGCTCTGATCATATTTGAGCTTTTGGCTACTGTCGTGGAAGTTTTAGCTTTTAGCTACAATTTTGCTAATTTAGCTTGTAGCTCTGTTGCAAAATCTAGTTTTTGCTGATTTATCTTTCAGTCCTGTTATTTAGTCACCGTTTTTTTGTTTTCGGCTTGTGTTTTACATACTTGTTTTGTTTGGCTACATTTAGCTGTTTTCAGCTTTAAGACGATTCTTGCTGATTGAACTTTTTGCTGCTGTTTTGTTAATTTTATTTTTTAAGTACAGTTTTGTTCATTTTAGCTTTAGCACTGTTTTTGAACTTTTTTCAATTCATTCATTCATTCATTCATTCATTCAACCTTTATTTAGTCAGGTTAATCTCATTGAGCCTCGAGGACTCATTTACAAGAGAGACCTGGAATGTACTGGCTTCTTCGCGGTTCGTTTATCGCGGACTCACTCTATTGCGGTTTCTCAAAATAAGAGTGGACATGACACACGATTGGCTGATTGATGGATGAGCCACATGATCGGCATGACATTTTATTTAAAATAAATTATTTTAAATTATTCCACACAGGTGCTAAATAATTTAAACTTAATTTATTTTCAGTAAAAATTGTGTGCCAATCGTGCGGCTCATCCATCAATCAGCCAATTGTGTGTCATATCCACTCTTACTTTGAAAAACCGCAAAGAGCAAGTCCACGATAAACGAACCGTGAAGTAGTGAGGGACAACTGTATTTCCATTTCAGGAGTTTAAAACAAATATAATCTGTCCGAGTCAAACTGAAAGGTTTGTTGAAAGTCCAGTTTTTTAAATTACTGTACACTCCTTTTTTTTTTTTTTTTTTACTTTCTTATTTAAGTTGTTTTGAGAAAGTTGGATCTGCTGTTTCATTTTCCCCGGACAGGTCTGAGCGGGGTTTACAACATCTTGGATCATTATGAGCACGAGCAGCAGCGGGGAATCGAGTACGTCTCCACCATGCACAAAGCCATGCACGGAGTAGAGCATTTTCCTTACTATTCCCCAACACACTTACTAAAGGAGCTGAGCACTGACGAGCTCAGTCGGTGAGAAGCGGGCACAGGAAGTCTTTTCACAGTCTTACCTTGGTTTGTTTACGTGACAGCTGTAAATGTCTTCACTGACTTTTTGTTTCCCTGTTGTTCCCAGAGTTCCTCCGTTCGCTTTGCTTCACGGAACGAGTGACATCGTGGTTCCGGTGAAATCCTCCACACAGTTCTCTGAGCTCCTCACCTCGCTGTCTGTGAAGGTGTCGCTTTACCTGCTTCCTGAAGTCAGCCACACCGGTATCGTCACTGACCTCATGCTGTCAGACAGGCGCTTCTACCATCCCATCTTCAGCTGCATCAAACAGGAGTTCAGGAAACTTCTGAGAACCTGCTGACATCAGTTAGTCAGCATCCTCTGATTCAATTATCATTTTTAAATCTAATTATTGAATTCTGTTCATTAAATATAAACAAACTTAATACTGTATCTCTGAATGTTTTATACTTACAGATAGTGTTATTATTGTCTGATCATAGAGGGAGGAATATGATATATCAGCTTGTGTGTTTTCAGTTATTTCTTATTCAGTGGCAGCAGCCGGTGACGGACTGGGTTCAGTTCTGGGGCTATGGACTGAACTGGGCATCTCATAGGGAACAGACTCTGGCACCTGAGCCACCGCTGTCCATAATCAAACAGACTACGCTGAAGTAAATTACAACCCCAGTTATGAAAAAGCTGGGACATTATGTAAAATGAACATAAAAGCCGCTTGCAGTTATTTACAAATCTCACATTTTATTCACTGTAAAACCTGGTAAACATGGTAAATGTTGACACTAAGTAATTGTACCTTTTTTTTATCTTTTGCTGATTGTTTTTTTTTTTTTTTTTTATTGGATGTTCTAAAACTACTTTTCTGCATCAATGGTGCCTTTTCAGATGTGTCAAACTGCCCATAGGCACTAATGCACCCTCATAACATGAGAGAGGCAGGCTTTTAAACTGTGTTCGGCTAACAGGTGAGATGATCCATACCCTCTTTGGTAAGGAGGACATGGGATCCATGGTTTCCAAAATAATTTTCAGTTTTGATACATTTCTAATTCGTCACAAGACAACAGTTTTTTTTTTTTTCACTTTTCCTCAGTTCATTTTAAATGAGCTTTGATCCAAAGACGATGGCTGCATTTCTGGATAGAGTTCTGTTTTTTTTTTTTTTTTTTTAATCAAAGGTCGTGGATGTTTTTAATTTCTATGTCTGAGAATGTTAACGCTGCCCATGAGTCATATGTTTGGGTTGGTAGAAAGCTTGATGAGAAGCTGGGTGAGGCTACAGCATGCAGCTGGCTCCATGGTCACTTCCCAGTCTGAGCTTGGCTGAACTGATCAGGGTATAAAAACAAGCTTCACAGACGGCTCGCGGCAGATTCTCGTGACTGATCATGTGTGTACTTTCTGTATATTTATGTAAACTGTTCTGAAAATCTCACCTTGCAAGTAAATACCGGTAAAAATCTGCTGTTGAGTGTGGTTCCTTTTGAGTACGTAAGATAAAGCAATATCTTTCTCCATCAAGTTCACAAATGGCTTCTACTTTGTATGATAGAGCTTTAATGAGCTTTTCTGGATAGAACAGTGAAGTTTACAGACAGTGGTTTGTGGGAGTGTTTCCGACTCCATGCAGTGATGTCCAGAACAGAATCAGACCTGTTTTTAATGCAGTGGCCCCTGAGGGCCTGATGATCATGCATGTATAATATTGACTTTGGTCCTTTGAGCTCAGATTTCTTCACATTCTTGAAAATCTTTGATGTAATGAACTGTATGTAGATGATGGGATATTCAAATTCCTCCCAATTTTTAATCGAGGAACATTATCCTGAAGCTGTTCCACTGTTTTTAGACTCAGTTTTACACAGACTGGTGAATTTCTGCCCATCTTTAATTCTGACAATTGTTTTATCAAGAAACTTGCTCAGACACTGAAATAAATAAACTTCAAAAACGTAAATGACACCTCTGATTGTAGGGCAACTTGTTTTTAAAGATACTTTCAGTGTTTCCATTTGTTTTCTCAAACAAAGCCACTCTAGACCTTTTGTAAAATTATATTTGGAGTTTGTAAATATGATAAGACAGTACTGTATTGGTAACATTGGGAGGCATTATTAAAAGTATTTTTATAATATGTCTTCACTTTCTGCACATTTGATCTCAGATGCATCTGCTGTAGTTCAGATTAATTATAAAACATATCTCTAAGATGTTTAGTTTTAACTATTTATACCCTAAAGGCTAGGTGTTCTGTTGCACCTAATTAGACCTCACTGAAAGATTTGCTGTAGGATTGTGAAATATCTCGCTCCTGGCCACAGACATTAATAATCCAATTTATTCTACTGAGGAATTTATTTCCCAGAATAACAGATACACTAAACTGTGTGTGTCCTAAGTTCTTCACCGGGTGTTTTTTAATTTCCATTTTTGTTGTGTTGCTTCTATTGATTCTTTTGACATATTGCCATTTATTTTTTACAGGCCTATTTTATTGGTAGCCTACTTGACACTTTAATTTCACTCACTTTGTTTATTCATCTTATGTTCACTTCTCAAAAGTTCATTTCTTGATGGGTCCATTTTTATTATATTTCTGGACCCAAAACCAGGGACTGGTGAGCCTGTTTCTGGTCATTTCTGTCTGACTGCTGCACACTGTAAAAATTAAAAAACAAGTGCACTTTAAAAAAAATTATGTTACCTCTGAGCCAAATTGTTATATTTCTAAAGAATGTTTTTACTAAGATGTGTTTAAAAGACTATTTTATTGTTGACTTTAATACGTTTGTATTTTGTTAATTATTCTGTTTAAAGGGCATTCTACCACAAAACACCATTTTTGTCTCAATCCACCATAATATCAAGATTTCAACAAAACTGATGCAAATTACTGTAAAAGTTTTGTTTTTATTGTTTTACATGTATTGGAAAAACTCAATTTAATTGCATCAAAATGTTTCACAGTAATAACAGCAAGTTAATCTATAACAAATAGAAGGGGGTAAAGATGATGGATGGAGTCCTGCTACCTTTAAGCAATATAATTACAAATTGTGGCTTATTATTGGAGAGCATTTCAATCATATACAGCAAATCTATTTTTACAGTGTGTTGATTCTTAAAAAAAAAACTTAGAGGAACGCTATATCTTATTACTACATTTCTACAATCATTGGGGAAAACCTGAAATACATGTACATTAATATGGTTTTCAAAAGAAAAATGTGTTCTTGTACATAACTGATTGTTTCTATTTGCTGATGCTCTCAAATAAATACAAATAGTAAATAAGTTGCCACCATGCAACATAAAATGCAATAGAGTATTTTTATTTACATTAAAATAAAATATTTTATGAAAGTGGTTTGCCCTAATTTTAACAGTCATGTGAACTGTGTAGCTCCTTGCACATTTTAAACAGTAGGAAAGATGGTAACATGGGTGCACACATTATTTTCCAGCTCTTATTTTGAAATGTTTGAGTTAAAGTACGCGCACGAGGCGGAGTTTGCTGCTGTGAGGGTCTCGCGTCTTCTGCTCGCTTTGGACATTCTAGCTTGGCGAAGAGCAGCAGGAGCAATTAAAAGACAAAGTAACAACCCGGCTGTAAAAACATAAAATGTAAGCACACAGTGCGTTAAACGTTTCTGTTTCGGCCGAGACGAGAAAGATGGAGTCCGCTGGGACCAAAACGAAGAAGAAGAAGTTGCTGCTCGGAGGTCTTCTTCTTCTTCTTTGGTGGTCGCTGCTGGTCAGAGTGGCGTCGGCAGGTAATTCGACTTTTTAGACTTTTGTCAATGAAAGCAAAAAAATAGTACATGACCTTGTTTGTTTATTCTTTCATGTAAGACTATATATATTTAAATTACACTCTAAATGAGTGACGTTTGGCAAGTTTTGCTCACAGTTTGCTTGTAAAAAAAAAAAAAAAACTAGCTTGTAATTTTAAAATGACACCAACGTGATTGTTTACCTTTTTTAACGCGGGATACGAAGCTATTTTTGAGTGTCTTCATTGCAGGTTTTTATTACATTACCAAGGATTATTAAGTGATTTGTCTGCGTGCTGTGTTACATTTGCAGGTCTTAGTGTAACAAAAGCAGTTTTTATTGTCAAGGTTTCTTTTTCATTAACAGCAAAAAACTCGTTTTATCCTTTACATCACAGTTTATTCATGTTAAGCTGATATTTTCTCTCTCTTTAAGTGATGTAATGGTAATCTTTGCATGCTGAAATGCGCAAGGCTCTCACCTTTTAAGGCTCCCTTTATAGATAGCTAATAAACACTTTATAAATCTTTAATAACTGCTTATTATGTATTAATTAAGGGTGACCACCTTGTAAGCACAATAAGCATTTGTAAACCTATTTATTTAGCATATAATATTGTACTTTAGCACAGCAACATAAGTATCTCCAACTAATATTATATTCTAAAAAAATAGGTTTCCAAATGCTTATCGTGCTTACAAGGTAGGAATGTAGTCTGAAATGTTTAATGTATTCAGAGATTCTTTGTCGTCATACACCCCATGTGGTACATGTGGTGGAACAAACTTATGTTCACAGGGTCCAAGTAACATCTGACAATAAAATGTAAAATAAAAACAATAAGGTCTAAGATATACCTACAAAAACATTAGCTAAAAATGCGCTAAGCACTAATAGCATAACAACAATATTACAACTCTAGATGAAATACTGTATACTGTATAGGTGAACAGATTTGGCCCAGTACTTGTCTAGAAACTGGTCAGATTGTCTCCATCATCCTAAATTAATGCATAATAAACAATTATTAATGATTTATTAAAGGTTTATAGAGGAATTAATAACAAATCTATAAACTGTTTATTAGCCATCTATTGTAAAGTGGTACCATAAATAATATCTAAGAGTTATCTGAAGCAAACTTAAATACATTCAGATAAAAGTGCTGCATTGGGAGGGCCAAGACATAAAAATATCCCGTTTTTTACCATTTGAAATGAATAAATCCACGCAGGTTTTGACAGGTGTCACCTAAACTCAGCTTTCATGCAGTCACTACCCTCGGGGATTATCACAATGATTTCACATTATATCGCCTTGTCATTCATTGAAAATACACACTGTAGACATTTCTTTACGTCTTTGTCTTTCTGATTCGGTGGGTTCTTTGTGTTTCCTCCACATTATGGACCAATCCTTTGCTTTAAACATCCTCGTCTCGAGCTTTCACAGTGAATCAGCAGCAGCTGAGACCATTCCGTCATGTTGCATCTCTGACTTGTTGGATAAATTGAACACACAGGCGGTGACAAGTTCAAGTCTCGTCCCTCAAATTAAATATAAGCCAGTGACACTGGTGTTGTTCAGGGAGAAAGGTTTGTGAAATCTTTCACAAATTGTCCCTCACTGGACAGAAACTTGCTTCTGTTGATGTGTAGATTACAGGACAATGTTGGAAACACCTCCTGTTTCTTCTTTTGAGGGGCCACTGTTTTTAGGTGCTTGTTCTTTCATTTACATTCCCTCTAAAGTGTCTGCGTTTCAGCACTTAGTCATATCAAAATTGTGTTGTTGTTTTTTGTTTTTTTCCTATGTGCATGTTTACCTTTTGCTTAACACAAATCCATATTATTGAATGTAATGTTTTGCAGAAATAACTTTTGGTTATAATAAAACATAATGTTTGCTCACAATTTGAATATCAATTTGAGGATGACTGTAAGGGACAGCTAATCATGCATATTCTCCCATGTTGAATGAAAGGTAAAATATTTTATTGTGTTCACCAGTTTTTAAAATGTCCAGTCCTTATATTCATAAAACCAGTCAAGCAAACAATCAAAAAAAAAGTTAATTATGAACAAGGAAAAACAGCCAAGGGTCGTACCGGGCAGTGCTGTGTTTTTAAATTAGTGGGAGCAGACAGATGTGTTTATTTGTTACATTTATGTCACAACATTCAGATGAGGTTTGAACTAAAAGCTTCTCTTTTAAATTCTGAATTAGATGTTAATACTGTTGATGCAAGTGAATGTTTGAGATACCTTGCATAAACCTCAGCTAAAGCCAGCTGGCATACACGCTAAACAAAATAAAGAAAGGTTTAGAAAATGAGCAAATCTTACAAGAACTGAAGAGGAGAAATGTCTGAATTATATAATCATCACATCTAAGTACCTGACACAGCTATATTTGTCCGCCTTCCAACAGGGTACGTCTTGTTGATGAAAGTAAATGCATCAAATTCAGCTATAATGAAATAGGGATGATGGAACTGCAACATTTGCTGGAAACATTTATTCTTATTATACATTTATTATTATTATAAATAAAAAAATATTGATTCATCACACACATGCACATGGACTCAAAAATGTGGTCAAGGCACATTTGATTGATAATAATGCATAAACAAGTTGGTAATTAACATGTTTTTATTAATAAATAGCTCGGTGGTGCAGTTAGTAGAGCTGCTGTCTCTCAGTGAGAAGGTTGTTGGATCGATTCCCAGCTGGGGGACTTTCTGGGTGGAGTTTGCATGTTTTCTCCATGCATGTGTGAGTTTTTTCTGGGTACTCCAATTTCCTCACACAGACCAAAAACATGCATGTTAGGCTGACTGGTAACTCTAAATTGTCCCTAGGTGTGAGTGAGAGAG
>JARVLU010001462.1:9287276-9317453 GCA_031762415.1 Simpsonichthys santanae
ATGCTGCATAAAAAAGGCAACGTAAGGTGTGATGACGTCACTGGGGGCGGCGCCGTAAGTCCGAAACGCCGTAAGTCCGAAACGCCGTAAGTCGATGGCGCCGTAAATCGGTGACCACCTGTATACAGTATTTATATATACAGTATGTGTGTGTGTGTAAATGTGTGTATTTTTTTTTTTTTTCGTTTACCCTTTATTTATCCAGGTAGTTTCATTGCGCCACGATAACACATTTTCAAGAGAGACCTGTTTAGGTAGCAGATGGTGGGGGTTAAGAGCCTTGCTCAGGGGCCCAGAGTGGGGCAAATGAGGGGGGAGGCAGGTGTGGGTGTTTCACCTTTTCCACCCACATTTTTTTATGTCGTCGGTACCGGGGCCTGAACCGGTGATCTTTCAATCACAGGCCCACCGTCTCTAACCTCTGCGCCACCACTCCCTGGCTGCTTCACATAATACGCAAAATAAGATTGGACATGACATACAATTGGCTGAGAAACAGCATATGTAGTAATATGTCTTAAGCAGACAGTGAAGAAATGTGAGACAACCTTAGGACAGTTTGATCAACCGAGTGACGAATTGGGGACAAAAATGAGAATAATACAGGCTTGGAGAAATTTGCAATGCTCATTCTTAGTAACTTGGTATTGTAATTTTTCTCAATGAATCATAGTCAAAAGGCAAATCTACAAATCTTACTGCAGATATGGTAATATTGTGCCCCATAGATTCATCCTTTTATTACAAGTTGTTCTTTAATAGTCTTATTTTGCTGTAGTTCATAACAACAAATCAAACTGCCTGCTTTTACTGTTGGGGAATGTTCTTGGAAGTAGCTGTTGAAGTAATTTAAGCAAAAGTAGTAAATAACAGTAGTTTTACAAACTTTATATCCAATAATGATTTTTTTTTGTTTTTCAGGAAGTTGGGAAAAGCTGTTTACTTCACACTTAATATTACTAGGTTAAGCATAGTTGTTAAAATACATTTGTTTAATATTTATTTTAATGCATGTAAGAGTTTGGAAGAAGCAAGTAGTCATACATTTATAGTAATTTGGAACCTTTTAACAACGATACCCTGCTGAGAAGCAATTATCTGTGGCTGAATCCTGATCTGCTGAACATGAAAAAAAAAAAAATGATTTATTGTTTTTGGAACTGCTTATTTATAAGTAGGGGAATGGGTTTTGTAAGACGGCCTGACATTTCAATGGTTATTTTGTTTATCCTATGTTTCCTCATCAGACAAGAAGGTGCTTTTAACATAAATAAATAAATAAATTGCAGCACATTGTAATTTCTGGATTTTTTTTAACAAGTATGAGCACAACCAGCCACTAGGAAATAAAAGCCAGTGTATCACTTGTGTCAGTCTAAAGCCAGGGTAAATGCTGAGGGTTGTGTCAGGAAGGGCACTGTAAAACACTTTTGCCACAACTAATATGCGTGTTCATCAAAGCAAAACCATGCCGGATCGGTCAATGCCTGGGTTAACAACAACCACCGGTGCTGTTGACAAACAGGGTGCCGGCAGAAATTGTGCTACTGTTAGTCAAAGACCACAATGAGGGAAACGTGTCAGGAGACAGTGGGAGAAGAGGACAGTCAAGAATGTAGGACTGGGGTGGAAACTCTAAATGTGGGGACAATGACAGGTAATGGTAGAGACTAGAGCCAGCTGGCATGATGCAGCGAAGGAAGGTAGATGTGTTATGTGTCCAAGAGACCAAATGGAAGAGCAGCAAGGCTCACACAATTGGAGCAGTGTTTAAACTGTTTTACCATGGTGTGGATAGAAAGAGAAATTGAGTAGGGGTGGTCCTGAAGGAGGTGTTAACAAAGAATACAGTAAAGGTGAAATTCATAGTATGAATTATAAATTACACTCGGCTGCTAGAACATAAAACCTTAAGTTAATATTAATGAATAATATAAAATCTGTATGTTTCATTAATATCTGTTTAGTTGTTTGTGGGAAATTTGCTAACAGTTTGTTGTAATGGTTTAAAAAAAACAAATCTGGTGTAACCATTCGGTTCATAGTACGAGGCTCATCCTCAACTTTTTCTGTAATTCATCCAATCTAAGCTCAATAACTACAATTGACTGAGTTAGAGCATTTCTTTGTTTGCTAAAGTTTCGTAGCTGTTGTTCTTGAATTAGATGACCCCCCCCCCCCACACACACACACACACACACACACAAATGCACATCTTTGATGGCAGACAATAATAAAGTTGGTCATGTGATCAAAGGAAAGTTAAAAAAGTTGTATCACATTGATCACTATAGGTGTCACTGATGGTAACTGCTGGAATGATAATCCTGCTTTCAGGAAAAAGTGCATCTCTTGACTTGTGCTCCAGTTAATAAACACATAAAGTGGACAGTGACAAGGGTGGTGGGCGGGTTGGTGGTTAGTAGGGTTTCAGATGGTAAAAGTATCAGAGGGTCTGCTTGGCCAGCTATAGTGCATTTTCTTGTAAGGGCATTCAAGATGCTTTGTCAGAAATCTATGAGAACCAGGTGTCAGGGAAAGCACCAGGAGGTCAAGGTTTCGTCAGCCTAAATATTTTAGTCCAGAAATATGTCAGAAGCTTTTAAAGATCAACTATTTTTCCTGCTGCCATGAGTTGTGCACACACACATGCCCCCCCACCCCAACCACTACCACCCCCGCACACAGACACAAAACATATTTTTCTGAATTTACTGTGAATGCACTTCTGCTTATGAAAAAGAAACCATTAAAACACACAAACACATATTTTTATGCATGGACAGCCCTGCCTGTCCATCCCTGCTCAGGTCAGGGCTGGGTTAAAATCAATTCTAATCAATTATTAAGAACCTGGTTGTCTCAGGGTTGCTAAAAACACAACATGGGTTGGACAGAGTACACTTTTTCCCTTGTCACTTCCCTGCAGCTACAGCTCCCTTCCTTAATAGTCCAAATTAAAATCTGAGAAAGACAAACAAACAAAAATAATCGTTAAAATGTGATACGTTTTTAGATTTGGGTGACAGACTACAGTATTGGAAAAAAATTGTACATAGAGGCAGCCAGAAGAAGACATACAGGAAGCTTAATAGAAAAAGAAACCTTCACATTGAGTAGAAGTTAGAAGAACATTGGTTGAAATTTCAAGCGTAAATTTGAGAAGTACAGGTAAATATCCAGTGGTCAACCCAGGGACAGTTTTATCCCAAACTAATGGTAACTGTTCAATTCAGTTCAATTCAATTCAATTCAGTTCAGTTCTGTTTATTTACATAGCGCCAAGTCAGAACAGAAGTTGTCTCAGGGCACTGAACAGAAACATTCATACATAAAAATAATTAGTTAACATTATTTATCTGAGGAGCAGACTAATTTGAAATTAACTTTAACACAGAACTTTCAACTTGAACAAGTATGAAAGCAAAAGTAGAAATGAAAAATTCTCTCATGAAGAAGAAACCTGTAGCAAAACCAGGCTCAGGAGGACAAGCAGCCATCTGAATTGACCGGCTGGGTTTGAGAGGAACAGGAAGGAAGAACAGATACACAATGGCAGGTCAAGAATCACGTTAAGATATAAATAATATCAAATGAAAACTATTACATTTAGCAATTCATTTAGGGAAACATGGTCAATTTGTCCTAGTTGAAGCTTAAGCATTACAAGCCATGCCAACCCTAACTATAGGATTCATCAAAAAGGAAAATCTTAAGCCCAGTCTTAAAACTGGACAATGCGTCAGCCTCTCTGACAGAAACTGGAAGTTGGTTCCACAAGAGGGGAGTCTGATAACTGAAAGATCTTCCTCCCATTCTGCTTTGAAAATTCTAGGAACTGCAAGCAATCCTGAAGTCTGAGAGCAAAGTGCTCTGTTAGGAAAATATGGAACAATAAGATCTCGAATATAAGATGGAGCTAGGTTGTTGAGAGCTTTGTAGGTTAGAAGTCAGATTTTGAATTGAATTCAGGATTTGGCAGAGAGCCGGTGGAGAGAAGCTAAAATTGGAGAGAGATGATCTCTCCCTACTAAGGTAGGAAGTAGCATTTAGCAGCTAAGACCATTACGGAATGGCTATTAGAAGCTAAAAAAATACAACCTGAAGTTATGACCTGTGGCAAACAAATTTAGACACCCCTGTTGGGGGAAAATCTTAATAACAAAAAGGTATAAAGTAATAAATATCTCTGTTATTAGCCCATTTGTTTCTGCAGAAGTTGTTTCATGTGAGAATGAACAGTTGTATTTATTTATTTATTTATTTATTTATGTTTACAATATACAGTAATTAAATTAGGGAACTTCAGCAAAATGGCTTCTACTTATAACACCTTTTTAATTTTAGGTGTGAAGGTTAGGTTTTACTGTAACCCCAGGCATTTTAAAGGTCAGCTCATTTTGTACTTTGTCAAACCAGCCCTTTTTGAGCTTAGCGTGCAAGATTAAATTAAATAAATCTGATTGAATTTAGGCCTAAAAGTGATAAAATACCAGTAAAGATCATTTCGAACAACACATTGTGCTTCATCTATAAGTCTTATCAGCCTGTAGCTATAATTACTGTGGAATGACAACCTGTCTGAGTAACAATGGCTTGTTATGCAGTAGCTCCTCTGGCTTGGAGTTTACAGGCTTGTCCTTTATTGTCAGGTCTCTGCATGGTTCACTAGTTTTGTTCTGTGTGTGTGTCAGTGAGTTCCTCTGTTACTTCATGTTAGCTTCATGCTTTTCAGTGTGTGCAGGAAAACTGGATTCACCAACACCAAAATAGTTCAGTCTACAGTCTGCACGGCTATATTTAGTCCTGGGATGTCCAAGATTTTAGCAGTACACAGTGTATTCCTTTTATCTTTAGGTTGTTGTTCAGTCTGTGCACAAGTTAGTGACGCTTCTGCTTCGGTAGATGATGTGCTGTAGAGCTGAAAATGATGAGAGGCACACGCTCAGATCATCTGGACTCAATAAACACAGAGTGGAGGGCCTTAAGGTGACATTCAGGAATAAAATGAGGCTTAAAATACTGTAATTGTTAAAAGCATACTTTGCTCAAATTGTTACAAAAGATAAACGCTGTTGAGGATACTGTATTCGTGCTATTATACAGTAATTGTTTTATATATAAATACATATTAGCAAACAATATACACTTTAACTAAAGATGGGGTTGCAAGTGTCTGACGCTGCTATTAGCCCGAAGCTAAAACATCTGGAAACAACTGATATAAGTTGATGAATGACAACTACACAGATAGTTGCAAAACTCTTTTGCATGACATTCTCACAGAGATCAGTCTTTACTTTGCAGCTGTGCTTTTAATTTGAAAAGCAGGGGCTTTTCAGCCTGCGTCGAGCGCAACTTTTCAAGTATCTGGTGTTATTTATCAAATGGCACCTGCCGCCGTCTGTTGTCTCTAGGTTTGGGTGTCATCAGTTACAGAAATCAGATCAGAGGATCTGAGAGCGCAGGACCTGGATTCGCCCCCAGAGGAAATCCACTTCATGGTGACCCCTCCCAGCAATGGACACCTGGCCCTCAAGAGTAACCCCATGAAGGCTGTGCTGAACTTCACCCAGGCCCACATAGACCAGGGTCAGCTGCTGTTCGTTCACAAAGGTAATATGACAGAGAGATATTTAGTTGGTTTGGGTTTTATCTCATATTTATTGTGCATTTATTTAACCATATAAATTAATTTTACTGTATGAGAAAACAGCTCTGAAATTTTAAATGAAGACTAAAATGTCAAAGCAGCCACAGAAACACTAAAATGTGGCTGCAGTAGTTTAATGTTTACTGTTTTGTTGATATTTTGTAGTGCAAACTACAGTGGCCCTAAGGTGTAAATGATTTGAAGAAACAGAATTACATTTGAAAAAAAAAAAAAAAAAAAAAAAAAAAAAAAAAAAAAAAAAAACACAAAAATATTTTAAAAAATGGAAAAACATTAGAAAAAAACGGAATTACATTTGAAAAAACAGAATCGCATTTAAAAAAACGGAATTACATTAACAGGAAGGTTTTTTTTAAACCTTATTAACTTTATTATTATTTATTATTATTTCTTAACTTTATTTTTCAAATGTGATTACAGTTTTTTCAAATGTTGTTCATTTACACCACAGGGCCACCGTAGCAAACCCCCATGATACAATAATGTGTTTTGTTGTCTTTAAATAGTGTGATCAACTTGAATTAATAATCTAAATGATTAATTCAAAGCAAATTCAAATGTGTTGTATTTAGTATTCCTGAATGTAATTTGTTCTGTTTATCATGAATCTCTGATTCTCTTGCATGGTTCAAATTTATAACCAAATATAATTTATCATCTCGTCTTAGCTGTTTCTTTTTCCTCCACTGCAGATGCATCTCAAGAAATTAAATATCGTGAAAAAAGTTATTTTTCTTTTGTCAGTCACTTCAGAACGAGAAACTCATAAATTATATATATTCATTACACAGAGAGAAATATTTCAAGCCTTTATTGTAAGTTTGATAATTATGCCGTACAAATAATGAGAAACTAAAATTCAGTGTCTCAAAAAAATAGAATATTGTGAAGCGGTTCATTATTGTAAACTCCTGGTGTCACACCCTAATCAGCTTAAATCCTAATTGACAAAGGACTGGACTGTTGCTCAGTGGTCCGGTGTCCTCTTTTCAGATGAAAGTAAATTCTGCATATCATTTAGAAATAAAGGTCCCAGAGTTTGGAGAAAGAGTGGAGAGGTCCAGAATCCATGTTGTTAGAAGTCCAGAGTGAAGTTCCCACAGTCAGCGATGGTTTGGGACCTTGTCCTCTGCTGGTGTTGGTCCACTGGGTTTCTTGAAGTCCACAGTCAACACAGCATCTACCAGGACATTTTAGTGACTTCATGCTTCCTTCTGCTGATAATCCAAAAAAAAAAAAGGTTCATAAACAGTTGGTCTTCTAGTCTGAAGCTGAAGTTGTTTCCCTTCCCATCCAGAAGGTTTTATCAATTCAAAAATACCTGGAGTGTGTGACGTTCCAAGCGTTATAGAACTGCAGAGAGGCCTGGTTGTGTGTTTAGATTCACCTTCAGATTGGACAGGAACTATTGGCCCTGCACAGCGGAGGCTCGTTAGGCTCTTTGTCTGCCTGGCTCACGAGAGAGATGTTTTGAACACCTGCATAAAGATGTGAATCGTAGTGGAACTTAATGAGAATCAGGCCTAAAGCTGCACTGTATGTTTTTGAAAGTCGTTAACTGAGACCTTCTTTGTTTAAATTTGGTTGTTCTTGTACGATGTAAATGTTTTCCTTCACCCCCCCTCTCTGTCAAAGTTCATGCTCATTAATCCAGTTATAAATCCAACAATGTTCAGTCAGGTCATCTGGACGGTTTTTTGTTGTTGCTGAGACGTGTTGTTGCTGTTCTTCATCCGAAGGACTTCTTCAGTCTGAGGAGCCCACCAAATCAAACTGAATCCAGCTCACTCCCAGAATGAAAAAAAAAAAAACCTGTCTCTGTCTAAAATATGAACATTATGGTCCTCAAAAGAGCATTCCTTAACCTTTAGATGTAGGTGGACTGCTCTCAAGGTTAAGGGACACACTTTTGAGGGCCATAATCATCAAAATGACCAAAAATAAAGGCTTGTAATATTTTACTTGATGTGTAGTGAATCTATGTAATATATGAGTTTCACTTTCTGAAATGATTGACAAAAAATATTTAACTTTTTCATGGTATTTTAATTTTTTGAGATGCATCTGTTAGGAGCTAAAAACGTCTGATTAAGTTTTCTCCTCTGTCATTGTGGAGTATTATTCTTGTCAGGAGGAACTTTTGTCATCATGTTTCTGCTTACTGCTCAAATTCTGCTTTTTGTACAGCTGGGAAAAGATCTATTAATAGATGCAAAGAGCTCCACCTTACATGTTCAGCAATTTCTCTTTTTTTTAACCCACTGTATAAACATGCCCACAATTCTGTACTAGAATATCTTGTTTGGCTCATAATAAATTTGTTTTATTATACTTTCTGTGTAGATCTGCATCAAATTTATTGATTGATTTTGTCTCATCTTCTAGGTGCGATGTCTGGAGGATTCAACTTCCAAGTCAATGATGGTGTTAATTTCACTCCCAGACAGATTTTTAGCATCACCGCCAAAACCTTAGTTCTGAGTTTGGAGAAAAACGGTCCACTCAAGGTTTTTCCAGGTGAGCTACGTCCTCCAGCAACAAATGTATTGCGCATTCGCCACTTGATGCATTTTCTACTCACAAACATCAAAGCTACCTTATTTTCTGCCGTACACGTCACATCAGTCCAAATATGTGTAATAAAGTGGAAAAATCCATAAATATGTCGCTTTGCCGTATACGTCGCATCTATTATGTGTCACCGCTGACGCGGCACATTTGTTACGCGTCACCGCTGACAACCCGGAAGCGTGGGCCGGTGTTGTGCCAAAAATTGATGGCACAAATGGTGGCCAAATGGCTGCCGTGGGAGCATGCACGGGAGGAATTTAACAAGAATTTAACAAGATTAACACTTAAAAACAATTATTTGTTTGCTCGACATTATAGCAGAGGTGTGAAGGTGTGTGAAGCTGATTTTGCTCCAGGCGAGCTGGACGGATGTGGCAGCTATGGCAAGCCGATTGTGTTACGAATAGCCACTTTTACCTATTACATGACTCAGTGGCATGCCATACTACTCGAATGCCATCTAACGGCTGAAAAAGGTAGTGTTCTATATTTTCATTCAGAATTAATGAAAACGGTCATATCTCAGGCAAAAATTGGTTTATACGCATGGGAAAAAATCCATAAATATGTCCTCTCGGCGTATAAGTCGCAGGGCATGCAAATTGTGCAAAAAAGCGTGATCTATAGGGTGAGAAATATGGTACATGTTGACAAATAAAGAGTGGACAGTAGTCTGGACAGACTGAAACGAAGATTTCTTCTTTCACTAAACTTGAACTTAGAGATTTTTGGGTCAGACTGCAGCATAAAATGAATTAAAACCATATATTTAATACTGTCATATGTTACAGACTTTCTAGTACGTTTAATCACTACAGTATAGAGAATTGACTTCCTCTTTTCAAGAGCCCATTTGAAGGTTGCCATCAAAAATACTGAAATGTGATTTTGTTTGTTTGATGCATTTGATTTCTCTTCATGTTTATGTTTTATTGTAATCCACTTCTATGTTCAGCCCTCTTAAAACTACACTTTCCAGGATTCCTTTGGTTAAACAGTTCAGTGCCTTTCCAAGTCATTAAATCATTAAATGGGTGTTGTCTGTGTCTGCAAACATGTTCAAGGTTTTTCAGAGATTTTCAGTAGTTCTCTGTTGTGAGTGCAGCAAACAGCCAGCTGGCACCCTCTGCTGAGGCTCTCAACCACAGGATGAGTGGGTACTTGAAACGCTGGACCACTGTCTGCCCCAGTTGGTGCTGTGTGCCAGCCAGGACGGGGGTGGGGGTGTCTGGATGGGAGCTTTAACTGACAATGAGGGGATTTTTATGGGAAAGGGGATGACGTGAAACACTTTTCGTGCTGTGGTGGGAAAATAACCTTTTTTTTTTCATTTTCATTACGAACAGCTAGTCTAAGTGCTTTCTGTCAAACTTGACAACACAGTTTGATAATTATAGTTTCTTGTGCCTCTTTTAGTTTTTGAACTTATCTTTGTCTTTTTGAAGAGTTTCATTTTATTTTTATTCAGCGATTTTCATCGAGCCAGGAAGTCTCCCTCCATAGAGACCTGCAGATACCGCATGTCAAGTGTTCATATGACGTGTCCACTTGGGTTTCTAGTGCTAAACGCTGAGCTAGAGGGCAGCTAGTTGATGCAACATATTTTGCATTTGTATGAAATATTTTAATTTATTTGTTCATAAAATACAACATTCAAAATAAAAAAAATATACAATGGCCGAGCACTCCTTAAAGAAATTCATATCACCCTCCACCTTTCATGCTGGTTAGTACAAAATGATGGCATTGTAGCTGTTCGGGTGAAACCTTGATTATAACATTATGCTCAGAGTATGCATTGCAAATGACTGTCAACTACTACCACATTATCTGTAACATTTTCTGACTTATAACCATTTATTTATTCATTTACAGTATTTATTTTTACATTTTTCAAGGTTAGTTTGCTGTGGCCGCCATCTTGAATTGGGATTATTCCAAAATATAATCACTTGTAGTTTTGAGGTAAAAAAATAATGAATGTAACTGATGTGTTATGATTATCAGTGGTTTTATCACATTGACCCAGAAAAGCTGCTGGGAGTCAGAATGTCTATAAAAACATGCAGACTGTATGTAAAGATAACGTGTGTTCAGAGTGTCATTAACAAAACCTCTTTCCTACAACCTTCAAAGTAGCAGGAGGATTGTACAAACCTAAATATAAAGAATAAAACAAAAACTTGCGGTGGTTTGTCCTTGTTGAGCAGATATCTCTTGCTTTGCTGTTAATGCCCAAGTTGAAGTTTTGCGCCCACATGAAGCTTTTATTGTCTTGTCTGGAGCGTATGTACCTCCCCGCACTGCAGTAGGACAGTGCTGTAAAAAACAATCATTAGTCTTTTCCCACACTTTTTATTTTGTATTGTTTGGAATTTTAAAAAGATGTGAAGCACTTTTATGGGGAAAAATTAGCAAAAGTTTGATGTACAATAGCAGCTGCACAAATGTTTTAACATGAAAAACAAAAAAATCAAGACTCATACAAAAAAAAAAATTTCTTAAGTTATTGTTAATATTTAATGTTCTTCCAGGTTCTTCTCGGCCGCTCACAAATGAGGATTTACAAGCTGGGACCAATGACATCAGCAACACCTCAAACCGAGTTATTACGTTCAGCATGACCCAGCGTCCTAAACTGGGACGTCTGGTGAGGAGGCAGTCTGATAATACAACAGAGGACATCTCCGTTTTCACACAAGAGATGGTGAGAGAAGAGTCTGCGAGACTCACATTTACATACGTATATTACAAAAATAGAATTAAAGGAATACGAACTAGATGAGGTCTCTCTTGCAGGACTCTTTTGTAAATGAGTCCTCGAGGCTCGATGGGATTAACCTGCCTAAATAAAGGTTGAATGAATGAATTATTAGGGTTTACTGTAAGTGGAGCACTGCTAGATTCTTGCTGTACCGTATGAATAATACATGTCCTCCATCCTTGTTGGAGATACTGACTCTGCACTTGCTTAGATGAATGGTCCATGTAGCGCTTTTATTCAATTATTGCTGATGGATTTTCATCAAACGCAGTCAAAGTCATGCTTACTTTGTATTTACTGCTAAGCAAGCAGACTTGAATTATTAATTATCTGCTACAGATTGTGTCTGTCAGATGGATGAGCAATTTTTGAACCCACTGACACCCTTTTACATTTGATTTAGCTCACTATTTGCATTGCTTTTGTTTTACAGGTGGACAGAAAGGAAGTTGTTTACATCCAAACTCCCAATGAAAATGTAGGCTGGGAAGCCATGGACTCGATGACCTTTTCTGTATCATCGCCACCTGCTTCTATAGAAAGTCAGACCTTCAAAATTGACATCTCCTATGAAAATACAGGATCTGAACGCAACACCGTCCTCCTTGCAAACACAGGTATGAAAAATACTATTAGGTTTTTCCTAAATAAGGTGGAGCTTTGCATGTCATTAACTGCACAAGATGTATCCAGTCCTAAAGAGAGAAGCACGGCACATCAGGACTTTTAAAGAAATCTTAATGGGTTAACTTAATGTTTTCTTGCTAATAGGTGCTGAGGTGACAGAAGGCATGAGTGTTGTCATTGATGAGTTCAAGCTGGATGCCTCAAACTTAATGTCAAAGTTACCAACACCACAGCGGAGCTCCCACGAGGTCTGGTTTCAGGTGACATCACTTCCTCAACACGGCGTCATCATAGTAGGTGAGAGAAATCTCACCAAAGAGAAACCCAACTTCTCTCAGTTCATCGTCAGTAAATATGGAATCACCTACAAGCACGACAACTCAGAGACCACTCGTGATTATTTTGTGTTCAGCACTTGGCTTAATCCCAAGGGTCAAACTGCACAACCCCCTCAAGATGAGAAGGACGTTGTTGTGGAACATTTTAACATCACAATCACACCTGTAAACGATCAGCCACCTTTGCTAAGAAATAAAATTCCAAGTCTGAAAGTGGTACAAGGGGATAAAGTAACACTCGGACCTGAAAATCTCAAAGTTGAAGACTTGGACAATCCTCCTGAGGATATTAAGTTTTCTGTAATTAGCAAACCAAACAATGGTTATCTAGCACTTGTAGGATGTTTGAACGAGTCCATAGTGGCCTTTACTCAAGCCCAGATCAACAACAGAAGTGTCTATTTTGTTCATGATGGAAGCTCTGTCTCAGGGGTGTTTTACTTCAGTGTCACGGATGGACATCACAAACCAATATATAAACTGTTTAACATAGATGTGACAGAGATCACCATAAATCTGGTCAACTACACTGAAGTATCACTGCAACAAGGCAAAACCTCAGTAGCACTGACCCAGGACAACCTTGCTGCTGAGACCAATGGAAAAGATGTCACCATTTACTACAAAGTTACAAGGCCTCCAAATTTTGGGAAACTTCTGATGGAAAACCAAGAAGTTGCACTGTTTCAACAAGAAGACTTGGAAGCTGGAAGGTTTTTCTACCATATGACAGTTCTTTCCTCCTTTGAGGACAACTTTGAGTTTACTGCCTTCACTTCGGAGGCTAATCTTACCGGCCAAGTGCTCAACATAACCGTCTTACCTTTGATCCAGGTTGGCAAAGGCATGAGAATTCCCAGTGGGGTTAGTGTCAAACTCAACTCTAGCTTCTTTAATGTCTCTGAGTTGGCTCGTTTGAGTGACAGTGACCCTGTCTTTGAAATTATATGCCATCCTAAGCATGGGAAAGTTGTTCAGCTGAAACATAAATCCACCAAGAAAGTTCTACCAGTTGAGTCTTTCACATTTCAGGAAATGATGCAGGAGAAGATAGCACTGGAGCTGAACGTCAACATGACTGGTGTTGAGGAGCTGAATGACTCGCTGGTATTTGTACTGAAAGCTGATAACATCCAACCTGCTAAAGGGGAATTCCACTTTACAATTGTGCCATATGATCCAGCACTTTTTCCAACCACAGAAAGTCCAGTCCCAACCACATCACCCATTCCTCTGACGCCGATCAAGTCTTCTAGAAACGGAAACGCTTCCCCCGTACCTGCTACAGTTCTCCTCTCCACCCAACAGCCAATCAAAACCCAGCACAAATTCAGGGGGCGCAACCGCTGGGGGAACTCAAACAGGACTAACTTCTTTGGCACGACTCTTGGCAAACCATCTCAAACAGAGGACTTGCCGTTTCTAAACACGCCAGTTCGAGTAGAGTCCTACCCTCAAAAAACGTCCAATCCACTCCTGATCATTTTGCCACTGCTGGCCCTTCTGCTTCTCATAATCATCTTTGTGGTCCTGGTTGTCTATTTTCGGCACCACAGACAACGGAAGCAGAGATGTGCTTCACCACAGGAGCTTCCGTCCGCCGGTTCATCAAACGGTCCATGTTACAATGGCCAAACCCAGAGGAGCACTACAGTTCCCACGGTTACTGTCACCCCTTTGAACCCCGGCCCTGGTAGCCCTGTTCTGGATAGGTTGTTTATGCAGAATCAGGATTCACTTTATGACACAATTGATTCAAAGGTACTTATAAGTTCTTGGAGTGATGGTTCCCCAGTAGCGTGTTCTCAGGTTATTAGAACCACTACTCCTACTCTGCAGAAGAATCAGTACTGGGTGTGATATTTGTTACCTTTTTAAAAATATTTCCACGAGTTTATGTAATTTTTGGAAAGTATTATTGTTTTAGTGTTAAATAGCACTACAGGTTATAAACAGAATTATTAGCTCTTTTAAATTTATAGAGCTTTTTGATCCTTTGTTAAAGAAAGTAATATATAAATCAGTTTCATCACTCTCATGCTCACAACTTTCATTTCCAGAAGGCATCAGTTGCTGAATGGTAACAAATATCCTTGTGGACATCTCTATTCATTTTATTGTTGTGTTGATCTAAAAAAAAAAATTCATAAAATTAGTTTGGCTTGCTAAAAAATATTATCACAGGTCACATTTTCACATAATAATCTCATAGATCAATGCCTAAGGATTGTCTGTAAAGTCTTCTGTCTCTGGTAGATGATTTGACTCATTAACTTTAAAGACAAATGAACATTACAATAACGTTCTTGTACTTGACAGGAGGGAACCCAGGTTTAGAAGAACATTGGGTTTTCTTTCAGTTGCACAATCTGTTTAAATATCGGTTAAAAAACAACATACATCTGTATGTATTGGACACATTTTTCTCACTTATAAATCTACAAAACAGCCATCTTTGTAGTAAAATCAAAAATGTCTAAATCTTTTTTGGGTTTTGATCAGAAAAGATAAGAAGATCATAAAATAAAATCTTAAAACTGTGATTTACTGCGACTGCCACCGGCACAATGATATATTGTCTTAAGTATTTCAATCGATTGTTCAGATTATTTTATTGTTTAATGTATTTTATATTGATGTTTGCTTACTTTTGTAAACTCAGGTATTTTTTTAACAATATATTTGTGTCACCTTTGTTAAAGGTTGCATGTGCTGTCAGTTATCGAGGGTAAACGTTGTAAAACTGACAGTTCTCTTGCTGATGCTTCCCAGTGTGGCTGTTTATTGAAACAGCAAGTTTTGTACAACTTTTATACCCACTATTTCCCCACACTTTTGTCACATTGTCACACTTTTTAGTCATATATATTTTACCGTATTGTACAAAATACTTCACAATTTTTGCCGATCTAAACTGTATTGATACGGAAACGTGTTTCAACATTAAAACTCAAACCAGAAATGAACTGTGATGGGAAATAACAGCCTAAAGTGGAGCATTTTGAATCTTCAGGAGTATCTTTCAAGATAAAACTACTGAAAAGTCTTTCCGAACAAATACCGGTAGCCTTTATTGACTGAAATGAGAGTTGGTATTTATATTATTTATCCAAGTCTGTATAATCTGTTCTTAAATAAATTGTGTATAAATGAACTCTAAAATGACTGAATGAGCAGCTCAGCTGCGACATTAACGCTGTCACAAAAACACTGTAAACCACTGAAAGTTATAATGTTCATATATCTAGTGTGTCTCATTTAAATGGTATAATTAAGTTTGTAACAGAATTGCCATTTTTATTTATACATTATTTTTAATAAATCACTTTAAAATGTTGTGTCTCATAATCAGTAGCATCAAATCATCCGTTGTGTAGTTATTTTTGTCAATACCTGTTCATTCTTAGTGAATTCTGAGGTATTTCTGAGTTATTCCTCATAAATGAGTTTTTGGCAGTTTTTGTTGCGTCTAGTTATTAAAACTGTACAAAAAACTAAGTATAAGCAGACGTGGCTTGACAGCACCACAAAGCTACTAAATAAGTAACAGAACTAAGCATAAACGTCACAAAACCCAGAAAATGACACACGATGACCAAAATGGAATAAACAAACGAGTGCCAGAAAAGCACCAGAAACAAACAAAAAAAGATTTTGACCATTTTTGTGTCTGAGAATCTGTTCATTCGGGGAACGATGTTTAAAGGCTATGTTTGAGCTATCACTTTCAACATTACATGAATATTGAAATCACCCATTATCATGACTTTATCAATATCTAGTGATTTATTTTTTTTTAACCAGAATCTGACCTTTAGGGGTGCTCAGCCCTCTGTAGGAGTTGTGGTTTTGTCCGTGGTGTCATGTTTGTCTGTGTCCCCCCTGATCCTCTGTTTCTCTTTATAGGGTTTGGGTTTCACTTGTATCCAACCCCATCTTGTGTCGTGTTCATGTCTTGCATCCTCTGTCTCTTTCTCTGGCATCTGTGATTGTTCACAGGTGGCTTCACTTTTTCTGATTGGTGTTTCCTCTATATAAGTCTGTGTCTCTTTGTTAGTCTTTGTCCTGGCATTGTTTATCTGTCCACTGGTGATGTCCTCTTCCCTGTGATGCCAGTTTATTTATTATTATTATTATTTTACTTCCATTTTCAGGGGTGCTTGAGCACTCCCCAAAAAGAGGCTAAAACAGGCACTGCTTTGAACACTGGTTTTGTGTTTCAAACAATAAGGCGTCAACATGAATATATTCGATTCTGTTTAAGAGAAAATCCTGCTTGGAATGCTGGGAACTTTTTTCTTGGTCCACGTGTGTAAAATATACGTATGTCAGGTCCTTTCCAGCCTCATCCCTCCCCTGCACTTATTGCACCCACCCATTTGTGTTTTTCCACCAACAAGTCATTTATGTTGTCCAACAGAGGAAACTGGTGCAGAGAAAATGCTGACATGACAGCGTGAGTTACAAAATGGGAATGTTTGCAAGGAAGAGGTCGTGTGTTCGACATTCAGCAGAGTCGGGGTCTAAATGATCACCCTGTTCACTGTCAGCCCAAGTGTTCCAGGCACAAGCTACTAACAGTTATTATTCTGTAAAACAAAAAACAGAGACATGTCAGATGGGTTCTTAAGTATCGGCTATTAGCTCTCAAGTAATTTAAGGGTTGGAAATTGTGGAGCTGCTGCTGAAAGAACAATGGCCCTCTTTTTAAAAGATGAGGCATCTTGGCTCGTTTTAACAAGGTTCCACTCAGACGAACCCAGATGGTTAATTAAGTCCCTTTAACTCCACTTGGAGCTTATGAACTCTGTTTCAGTCGTAAAAAATAAAATAGAATACTGTACTTGATTTTCTTTGTGTGAGACACTCAGAAGAAGCCATCAAAGGGCCTTTTAGTTCACAAAAGCTCATCAAGGACTAAAATACTGCAGAGGGGTTCAGAATCTTACAGTTGGGTGCTGAAAGTCGTACGAGGAAGCGTTTGTCAACACAAACTGTGACGTAATCCAAAAAGTCTTTCTGCAGTCCAGCTGTAGAAACAAACACAGTTATTGTGTTTATTTCCTCTGAGCTTCTGATCTGAAGATGATTGGTGTGATTTGAAATAGCTGTAAAATGTAACTGATGGTGGTCATAATCAAAACCTGTTTATTAGAACACAAGAACTTCTTTAGGAAATACTTGTTTAGCAAAAATAAATAGTTTTTATCTGCAGTTTTAGTTTGGTGTTGTCTTGATGCACACCCTGGAAATTGCTATTTATTCATAAAAGGCATTTGTATTGCCTTTTTGTTTAAATGTTAATATTTAAGGCTCTGATTTTTTTTTTTTTTTTTTTTTTTTTTTTTTTTTTTTTACTAATATGTCTGGATCATCACAGAAGATGCTTCTGTTGTGTTTTTAGATATTCTACAAAAAAAAGAAAAAACAATAAAATAATTTCATCAATTTCTGTCAAAAGCCTCAAACGCTGTTGGTTAAATTCACAAACAAAAACACAAGTGGTCATCTCTCGTGCACCTCACGGTCCACTGGTTTGATTCTCCTGTTTCATGCCATCTGCAGATTCTTCTGCTGTTGGATCATTTTCCAGATGTTTGTCCTGAAACCTGACAGCCGCCTGGATGGTCGGCAAGAAGAACAGAATCTGAGAGAATCAGCTTTTATTTGACTGAAATGTAAAAACATAAACCAGCACCACATGACACCAATGGTCCCCTTTATAAATTAATAAGTATTAGTTATTCTAAATAAACCATTAATAATTAGTTATAGTGCATTACATATAAAGGACAAAACACTTAATAAATGAGCCATTTATTTGTGTTCTGTCACCTGTTACTTGTGTCTTTTATAAATGAAACTGGAAATATCTCCCTTTAAGTCACCTTATTAATTCTTTATAAAGTGAACCGTAAAGCATCAATCAAAGTGTCTTTATTGTGAAGATTATGAATCAAATTAAAGCTTTCTGAGGTGACAAACCATTAACCACTGGAGGCGAAAAACAATGATGTCAGAGTGATAAACATTAAAGATGCACCTTGAGAGGTGTGTTTGATTTAATGTCACACAGTGTGTGTGTGTGTGGGGGGGGGGGGGGTAAGTCAACTGATATTTTAGCTGATGGGGTCTGAAGTTCAGCTCACTGGAGAGATGGTGCTATGAAATTAGTTTATAATAATTATTTTAAAATGTTTATTTACAAACTTTTCCTCGTTGAGACGTTTAAAGTGAAAAAGCAAATTACCAGTAAAAGATTTTGTTTAACAAAAGATTCTGGATTGAAAAAGGCAGAACTTGGAACATCTTAGAACATGAGTGACAAGTGGTGTGTGTGTGTGTGGTTGGGGTGCGGGGGGGGGGGGGGGGGGGATAGAGCTGTCTCTTGTTTGTTGTAATTAGAGCTCTAAACGAAACTCTCTGATAGTGGGGGAGGGAAGAATGCACTCTGGTCCATTGACCAAAAAAAAAAAAAAACATGTTGTGTGTGTGTGTTGGTGTGTGTGTGTGTGAGAGAGAGTATGTTGGAGGGCAGCCAGAAAGCTGGGGGTGGGATGGCAGTCAGCGTTTTTCAGACAACATGAATGAGGCCCCACTGGATCGAGCTTCCTGTGTGAGGACTGTACAAACAAAACCAGGCTAAAGACACAGAGCGCTCCCACATTCCTGAGCAACCTGCCAGGTACAGGATGCGCAGCATGTGTGACGGCCTCCTCTTCGTCCTACAATTCCCATGATGCCTTATGAACACACCTGCATGACGTTTTAAACAGGAGGCGTTTGCTGGAGTTTGTGAGATGCTTTTTGTTCTTAGAGTCCACAAAAGCAGAACAAGATGCAGATCCTGTACTGATCCACGTCTGGGTCACACTGCGCATGTAAAAGGAAGTCATTTGTTTCAAAACAGAAGTTTTGTCGTCGTTGTTTTTTTGGTGCAAACAGCAAAACACAAAAGGTCAAAAATTGATAGAACAACAGATGCAGTTGAATGTTGACTGAAAGGCGAATGCACATGTGCTTTTGCCTGTGCGCTTATCATGTGTTCATTTGTCAGCAAAATATCCACTGCACAGATTCATGGAGTTTCGCCACTGTGCACGGAAAAAAAGCAAAACACTTTTGGATTCAGTCCAAGTCAAGATAGACGGCAGATGCAGGAAGTATCTCCTTTGCAACCAAAGAAAGGAGTCACGGACCTTTCTCGTTTCTAACCTCAATTATTTTTATTAGATGCACAAAAAATAATTTTATATTTATAGGCAGGGTGTAGAAGAAAGTCAGATCCGTTTCCACGACGTTCCTGACTTCAATCCCAGGAGTGAGGTCAGCCCATGATCTAATGGGAGCTGCTCACCAGGCCCACATATTTGCCTAATCTCACTTCCTGCGTGGTCAGAATGGACCCACAGTGCCACTGAGATGAAAATAAACACCGTGCTGTGTTTGCACGGGGGAAAGACGAATTTCTTTCAGTTGTGTTGATCATTATCTCCAATAAAACTGAAGCTGCACGTTTACTTCTCTAATACACAGTCCTACATCTATGAAACAGTTAGGGTCATTCACAAACTCATGGGTGTGTAAGTATGTCTGGTGTGTTGCGTGCTACATCAGCAGGAGTAGAAATGTGAAGCTCTTTGTTTTTAAAGGGAGGAACGTGTTTGTCGTCACACTGTTAGACCACGTAACCACCAGTGTCTGCAGGTAAACATGCAGACACTGAACACAAGTTCAAAGTGCAAAAAGTAGGAAAATGTCATTTTTATTTTGCTACTGAACAGTTCTGTGTGTGAATCAGCGTGTTTTATTTGAACTGTAGCCTGCAGAGCTTAAAGAGCATCAGCGTCAGTTTGAGCTGGTGTGAAGACGTGCAGGAGATGAAGAGAAACGTAGCTCAACAGATCCTCCCAAGGCCAAACGTGTGCAAGTCTCAGGAGGACGTCCAACAGGCGGTTTCCATGAAGTGGTTGTTCCTCTGAGACTGGAGCGTGAAAGCCTGCGAACATGGGAGAGGCCCTGCGGCTTTAACAGAGAATTGAAGTGGTTCAGTTTCCTCGCTGCACCTGAATCTGTCAGCTGGGTTCCCGACAGGGTCTCCCTTTGGGCTTTGAGTCGGATCAAAGACCAGAACAAACTGGATGTGATGAAAACCTTGAGTCCCCCCCGTTCAGCAGGAAAACGCTTAGCGCAGACAAACGTCTTACATTCCAATAAGTGTAAACTCGGGAAACAAATATCGGCCCATTAAAAGCAGAACTAAGAGTTTTTCTTCTGCCCTCAGAGAGAAAGGGGAAGAACCGGGTTCTATCTGAGCAACCAGACACAACGGACCTGCACCTTGTTTGTGTCACACCCAAACACGTTTAAGAAATACAAGTCAGAGTCAGATTCGTTATTGTCATTCACAGCACATGTGGTACATGTGATGGAACGAGATTATGTACGCATGGTCCCAGTTCCATCCAACAATAAAATGTAAAAGAAAAACATTAATAACATCTAAGATGTGAATTAAGAAAAACATCAACTAAAAATACACAAAGCACTAATAGCATAAAAACATTACATTGAACAGCAGCACGAACATGAGTCTGTGTGAGCAGATGAGCACGAATGAACACAGCAGCATGAAACAGATCAGCAGCAACATGAAACAGATCAGCAGCAGTATGATGTGATTGATTTTTTTCACAGTGTGTGTGATGTCATCACTGTATGTTCCCATACAATGATGAAATTAATTCTCTGCATTTAACCCATCGCACCTAGGATACACCCAGGTGGAGCCGTGGGCAGCTATTTAAGCGCCCGGGGAGCAATTAGGATTTGGGTGTCTTGCTCAGAGACACCACGACATGCGTGAATGGCTGGGGATCAAACATGGAACTTTTGGATCTCAGATTGGCTGCCCTGCCTCTACCCCATCTCGTGCTAGTATCACTCAGCTCCCTGTGAATAGCAAGTGGCCATCAGGGCACTAACGATCGGTCGTTAGACTGTTGGTCCTTCTTTATCATGTGAACAACTAGTTTTGGCTGTCACCATCGAACTGGTTGGTTCACTATGCGAAAGCGCTATTTATAAAACTGAGTTTAGTGCAGCTCGTCAGACTGATGAAGTCTTTTGAATGAAAGAAGTAACATTTCAACTAGAAGAATCTGTCCAGAGGACCTGACTTTACTTTTTTTAATTCTCTACCTGGATTATTGAGCATGCATCTGGACGTGTATACCAGAGCTATTCAACAAAACTGCTGAGGGGGCACAGTTTCTGAAAGCTAACAACTCAGGGGCCGGACATCCAGCGATTAAAGTCACTATGTAAATAAACCAAGTACAGTATTACAATGATCTGTTACCTTTTAAATGTGTTTGTTTTATTTCACTGGATCATAAACGCAATAAAAAGAACCCAAAACACAGAAACCCCCTCCCTGCTAAAAAAAATAAAAAATAAAAAAATTCATTGGTGGGCCAGACTGAAGTTGCCCGCGGGCTGCCAGTTGAATAGCTCTGATGTACACATTGTCAGATTATAAGTGAACACATATACATGATATAAATATGATACATACCTTTATGCCACTTCTCTTTAGGACATAGATCCATGTGAGAACACAGATGTCCACATCAGACAGTTTGGACTTTGTGCAACAATTACCCATCTGGCTTTCAAGTTTAAACTGTGAAAAATAATTTAAGGCAAAAACTGATATAGTCAAATCTAAATCAATTTTTGTTGTAACTTGCAATCAAGTAATATGTTTGGAAAAGGAAAAAAAAGGCCACTAAAAATAACATTTCTGGCCTTTTGCTTTGCTGCGGCTCTCACAGGTGATTGAATTTGATGATGGCTCGGGCTCTGTACTGCGGATCCAGCCACTGCGCGCCCCCAGAGACGAAGCCATTTACGAGTGCACAGCCACTAACAGTGCTGGTGAGATCAACACCAGTGCCAAGCTTACAGTGCTGGAAGGTAAGATAAGCCCCTTTTTTCCTTTCACTTTCTTTTTTTTTCCTCCTAAACTCTTCCCCTTCTCCTAGCTGCTAGTCGTTCTTGAAGCTTTCATCCCTATATGTCCAAAAGCAAATATCAGTATTAGCTTTAATAATTCATACACAAACATTTACTAAATCCGTGGATTCCTGGTATTGGCAGTGTCATGGAGGAGCAGATATATACTAATGTGAACTCCACAAGGTGAAAAAGAAAAAAAAAAGAAAATGCAAGGAATGTTTTTTTTTTTTAACTAATGCAGAGCTCATTTCTTTAGCTAATAACCAACATGGACTGTTTTCTAAAACGAATACCATTTTAAATATACGGTAACTTTTTATACCTATGTTTAAATCTCCTCCCAAGACAAAGCAACGTTACAGCCAATATGCAAAACAAATAAGGTTTGTGTTGATTAAAATCCAGAGTATTTTTTTAAAAGGACATTCATGAATCAGTCATTCCCTCCCTGTCATCTGAACTTAAAAAAAAAAAAAAAAAAAGTTCATATTCTGTAGATGTGTATCTATTCTTACTGGTGTTTGATTATTTTCCAATTGTAGGAGCATTCTTTCTTCTTCCGTTGATTATAATTTTGTCATGTGGATGCTACACAGGAATTATTTCGTTAGAAAAATAAAGCAAAGATCTCCAGAGTTAGCCAGAGGGGGGAGAATGGCTGTCCGTTGCCATTACGCTGCCATTAAAGCAGATCTCTCATTCAAAAACATATTTTCCATCCTCTTTTTAATCCCATCTTTCTACACCCACCCATCCACATTCTTCTCCTTTTGTCCACACTGATTTGATATGTTGGCTTGGCTAATCTTCCCAAAGGAACGCTTTTCAGTGTGAATAAAAGTTGTTTTTTATTTATCCCTTCTTGTTCATGAAGAATGATGTAGGCCACAAAGACAAACAGCATTAACATGACCTCAAGCTTTTCTGAATGTGATGAAATTAATCACAGCTTTAGCCGTTGAGGGCTAGACAGGACACTGAGGCCGGATTCCTTCAGTTACTGAAATGCGGACTGACACCATTAATTGTCTCATTTATAGAAAGCTTTGTCTCAAATTGTCTTTTCTTTCATCATGTATTAACTAAACCATATACTAAAAGACACTTTGTTCATTCATTCATTCCTTTATTTATACAGGTTAGTCTCATTGAGCCACGAGGACTCATTTACAAGAGAGAGACCTGTTTTACTTCATATACCATACTTGCCGCCGTAAACGTCACACCACCGTATAAGTCTCGTCAGTCCAAATATGTCTAATAAGGTGGTTAAAAAAAAAACAAAAATATGTCACTTCGCCATGTAAGTCGCATCTATTATGCATCACTGCTGACACGTCGCGTCACCGCTGACAACCTGGAAATGTGGACCGGTGTTCCAAAAATCGAGTGGCTGCCAAATGGCGACCGAGGGAGTATGCACGGGAGGACTATAACAAGAATTTAACAAGATTAACACTTAAAAACAATTATTTGTTTGCTCAAAATTATAGCAAAGGTGTCTCAGTTGAACTGATCCTTAATAAATGCACTTTAATAGTCAAATCAGCTGCATTTCACCTGGACGGCGCGGCAAAATGCAGTTGATTTGTTTGCTCCAAAAGTTCCGGAGCAAGACGAAGGTGACTTTTTATGGCAAGCCATCTGTCATTAAAAGCCACTTTTACCTATTAATGAGAAACGTGGTTTGCCATATTACTCGAGGGCCCTTTAGTGTCTGAAAACAGGAGTGTTCAATATTTTCCTTGTCAGAATGAATGAAATCATCAGATCTCAGCCAAAAATTGGATTATAAATACTGTATGGGAAAACTAAACAAATACATTGCTTCACTGTATAAGTCGCAGGCATGCTAATTTATGCAATAAATACTGTATGTCTTTTGTCTATAAGACATGACTTGTGCAAACAGCGCTGTGACTAGGGATTCTCCCCCTGACGGATTTTTTTTGTTTTTGCTTGTTACACTTGTGCTTTTCAGATCATCAAACAAAAGTTAATGTCAGACTAAGATAACATGAGTCAATAGAAAGGCTGTTTTCTGTGATTTCCTTCATTAGTGGTATTAAAAAGCGATCCAAACCGTCCTGGCTCTATGTGAAAAACTAATTGTTTGGGTGTAGCTAGTAAAACTGAACTCAGCTTTCCAAAATATGCAGTTAGTCACATTTAATTCATGATCTAACAAGGATTTCAAATACTTTTTCACATAGGTCTAGGTTGGTTTGGAGAGTCCCCCCCCTCCCCCCCCCCCACACACACACACACACCCTTAATAAATAAAATATTTTAAAAACCTAATGTTGTGCTTATTCGGGTTATCTTTGTGGGATATTAAAATTTGCCTGCTGATTTGAAGTATTAAATGGTGACAAGAAGGCAAAAACCTAAACATTCTGTAAAGGGGAAGGCACTTTTTGACTGCGCTGTGTTTGGTGCATGCACAGGATTGTTTCTAGACGTTTAGTTATAGCAACACTGTATTTTTCTTAAATCTTTAAAATGTCCCTTTATGTACCAAACTAAAGGCTGTATTCAACTTTTATTTCCATGCTGACATTGTAAACTGAGTAGAGGGGTTCACAGAGTTGATGCTGAATATCATCACCTGAGTGCTTTTCAGCTCTTTGTTTTGGTTGCACGGACCAAAACAATGTAGGCCCATAAAACCTGCAGACAGCTGTTCTCAGCTTACAAACTCAGGCAAGTTCCTTCTCCGTTACCTGCCTAAAGCAAAGTGGCAGACAGCCAAAGTAAACCAGTGAAGTTGATGTCTTTGTCAAAGCTTTGGAAAGGTGCATCAAGAAAAAACATTTATGTCAAAATGTAGACTCCAGTAGGACATCTCCAATGTGTATCTATGTGCTGGGAATATGCAATGTCTACCAGAGCAAGTGAACTTATCAAATATTGCAAGGAAAAGCATCAGGCTGTGATGTTCTAGAGAATTTATATGAAGCTTTCAGGCATGTTATCTGAACCAGTGACTTCATCTGTGTGGTCTCAGATTACAACAATACCAAAAACCTTGAGCTCTTGTTGATGGCATTGCTTGAGAGGTAATAGATCTGCTCGGTTCTGACCCCAAGACACAGACCACCCTTCAAAACATGCTCAAACCTGCCTCCGTTCTCAGCAGCAAAACCTCTAAGAGGTCTAAACACAAACTTTGGGCCATTGCAGAGATTATCTTCATCAGTTGGGCAGTTTACATAACATTTAATTTTGTGCTGTTAGCTCATTTTTGTATACATTAGATTAGTGAATGCCTGGAACGGATGAAAAATGTAACATTTGTTTTAGTCTGTCCACATTGTTCTTTGTTTGCTTAACACACACAGAGGTTGGGGAGAAACAGAACCTAACATCATGTTCAATCAAAATAATTCTCTGAATCTGCTCACTGAAAACCCAGAGGATGAGTTGGGTTTATGTTCACACATGCACACAGACACACACTAGTGCTTACAGTATTCACTGTTAACAAACAATGCTAACATGCAAACCCTTACGGGCCACCAGCGTCAGCTATGCTCTATTTTTAGGCCATTGTTTTTTAGCCTCGCGATACATCAAGTTCATATGAGCAGCACGACTCAGGGATAGACCCGGGCAGCACCAAACTGATGGAGACTAATGATCCTCCTCTTTAATGGACCTGTGATAGCCTGAAGGATGTGGAAGCCTGTTTCGCATGTGGCTGTCTATTTTTACTTTAGTGGACCAAATAATAAAATCTGGAGAAAGTGACCAATAAACCCTCTGAGTTTCTGTATTTAAACCTCACTCTGGGGCAGAGCACGAACACGAGCTACTAAAGAGGTTTCTGATGTAAGAGTGTGGAGAAAAAAGAAAGCTGAGCATTGCTAAGAAATAACGTCACGTCTCACTCAGCATTCGCTGAATATAAGTTGATGAAAATGACTTCATAAGCAAAAGTGTCTTTTTTTTAAGAACAAAAAAAGTGAATGCATGTACATGTGCTTTTGCATGCGCATGAAGTTTTCCTAACTTGCAGCAAACCCCCAACCCATCCTGTAATGCAGTAAGAATGGTAAAGTCATTATAGCTCTAAGTCGATTTGGATTATAGGTTTTAGTGGAGCAAAGGAAGGTCGAGCATTAATTATGATTATTTCATATACTGGCTCTTTATTTTATTCTGCAGATCAGGAAAAATATGGATTATGACAGTCATACCAGCACAGACTCGCATGTGTTTTTTTAAAGAAAAGTAAAAAGTGTTTGTCTGTCAGGATTGCTTGTTTGTTGTCTTTGCTTAATTTAGTAGGTTCACATTTTTGTCACAAATACTTTCTGTCTTATACAAATATATTTTTAGAATTCTGAGATATCTTATATATTTTTTTTTTGTTTATT
This sequence comes from Simpsonichthys santanae, assembly GCA_031762415.1. Classification (NCBI taxonomy): domain Eukaryota; kingdom Metazoa; phylum Chordata; class Actinopteri; order Cyprinodontiformes; family Rivulidae; genus Simpsonichthys; species Simpsonichthys santanae. Next base: position 9,313,650 of record JARVLU010001462.1, read on the forward strand.
ATTTTTAAGATACAATAGTCCCTCGTTTATTCCAGGGTTTAGAGGACCATGCCCCCCGCGATAAGTGAAAAACCGTGAAGTACAGATTTAATAGTCCAAGTTCAAGTTTCACTCCCAATCTCTCACCTTCTATGTAAATAAACAATTCAAATTTAAATACTGTACTGTAATACTAACAAAACATTGTAGAAAAGAGTAGTGCAGCAGGACAGCAAAGGGTTAACCCTCCACAAAGCTGCTTCAGCACGGAGCAGAAATGTGGGCGGGGCAGAGAGCAGGTGGTAGAGAGATCATGACAGGCTGCAGGGGGAGCTTCTCCCTGCACATGTGGGCTGCACAAAGCTGCAGCAGGTGCTAAATCATTTAAAATCATTTATTTTAAATAACCATGCCGCTCGTGTGGCTCATCCATCAATCAGCCAGTTGTGATTCACGTTCACTCTTACTATGAAAAACCGCAAACGTGCGAGTCTATAAAAGTCAAATCGCAAAGTAGCGATGGACTGCAGTATAAATATGTATTTTGGGGCCAAAGAAAGCAGGCTAATCCCACCACTAGAAATTTTTTCGAGTTGATATTTAAAAACAAAACCCGGTAATTAACATGGGATGAACCCCCGTCTGTCTCTTTCTGTCCGCCTCTCTGTACGTGGAGATTTTTGCAGGTTTATTTATGTTCTTGCTCACCTGACGAGAACTTCTCCAAGCCCCGTTTTCACCCCAGTCAAGTTGAGCTTTAGCAATTTAGCAAGCACAAGTCTTGAGCCACTCTGTAATTCTGTCACGCTGTAACAGCCTCACTCTTTGTTCGTCACATTTCTCACGCCCCCTCTGGAGAGGTCACACCACCGAGACGGCCGTTCTTCATTCCTCACGCACTGAATACAGAGAAGGCCCGAGTTTTTTTTTTTTGTATTATCCTTGCATTGTCATAAGTAATCTATTAAAGATTCCTAGCTGATACTCGTCTATAATTCAATCCAATTTAAACAGTTTCCTCACTTGCAAAGTCACTTATCACATGTGAAAGTGTGTCAGAGAGAGAGAGAGGGGCAGAGACTCAGTCAGTGTCCGTCTGACCTGTTTGGATTAATAATGAGACGTCACTGAGACCACACAGGGAGATGTGATGTGGAAGTATTGTTGCAGTCTTACCCTCACCCTCTTTTTTCCTGCATCTGCCTTCTTGTCTCTGTGATGTTCATCCACTATTCTGTTCTGTTCTGTCTCTATACTGACTGTGGTGGACTGCATGGCAGTGGTAGACTAGTGTAGAGCGATGACCAGAGGGGGAACATTGACTCATTACCCAGGTAACGATGCCAATGTTCTGACCTTGAACACCCCCCCACCCTCCTTTTGAATTGAACTGCCTCAGTAAATGTCCAGGTAAATGGTGCTTGTCTCTGTGATGTATGAAGTAAACCTCCGCTGTGCAGAAAAGACATCTCAGCTCACAACATCAGTCTTCAACGCAGTGTCCTGCCACTACTCCACGTCATGGCAATATTTCACATTTTCAACTGTGTTAACATTTGATGAGCATGTAGAATGTAAAATGCAACGACTCAGATTAAAAAAAAAAATGACTTGGGTCGTGTCAAAACTGTGTCATGGCAGCAATGCTAATGATAAAACTGAAGTAGCTCGTCTATGACGTGGATAGACTTTTTGCTATTTGCATTTGATGAGTTTGCTTGAAAACCACCAAGAAATTCTGAGCAGACTGCCTTGAGCTAAGGCCTTAAAAGTATACAGTTTTAATTGGCTTCTATCAGCAACCAGGGAATTGCAAAATTGACAAGTCCTGAGAAAAGGCCTACAGCTGTGGAGACTAGCTTAGAAATAATAGATTATGTTTTCTAAATGAGCGCAAACTTGCAAGATTCTTGGTGCAGTGATTCAACCAAAACATCTAAATGGAGCTTGCATATCTGTGAGAAGGAAAAAAACCTCAATACAAACACAAATGCTGCTTTTAAACTGGGATAGCCTCTTTGCTTTTCATACTTATTGTATTTTCGAAAGCTACAAAACAGATGGGCTTGTAGTCGTTTGCATTTATCAAATAACCCATCAAATCTTGAAAACTGAAAACATTCACCTCTTTTTGCATCAGTTCTCTCACAGCAAGTTTCTCTGAGAATTGAGGAATTCCTCCACCATTAGAAGCTAAAGTAAGCAAAGAAATGTCACACTGGTTGCTACTGAGTTCCCTGTGATTGACTGAAAGTCAGGTGTACTGTGTGGCTTTTTATTGCTTCTGCTGGAGAACATTCACTTGTCCTTTGGGAAGCAGCAGACCTGTCTCTAGATAGAAGGAATATCATCTAATGGTACCAGATCAAAAGGCCCATCATTATCAGAATTCTTCTCTGTCAGGGCGTGAATTAGAAAGTGCCTCCTCACACACTTCTTGTGAACTTGTCTGGTAACTTATTTTTGAACTTGAGAAAAGTGTACTTTTTCAAAAGGTCAAGAAAGAGATATGCTAAGAAATAATGTTTTAACGTGGGATTTAAAAAAGTAGATAACGCTCTGCTTTGTGAAAAATTGTTTACCGTTAATATCAAACTTTAGAGTACAACTGTGTGCCTATTTAATTTTAAGATAGAAAATGTATTGTTGAAAGGAAGGCAGGTTTTCCAAGTTGCACCGAGCAGCCAACATTTTCCTGCACTAGGGGCAGCTGTGGTTGAGTGGTTATAGCAGTCATCCTCCAATGCAAGAGTTGGGGGTTTGATTCCACCAGCAGTCACATGCCAAAGTCTCCCTGGGCAAGACACTGAACCCCTCATTGCCTCCGATGTATGTCTCATTGGTGTATGAGTGTGATCTAAAGTGCTGATTAATATTAGTATAGATAAAGTAGAGTGCTGTATGAATGGGTAAATGGGGGCACAGATTGTAGTGTAAAGTGCGTTGAGTATTTTGATAAGAAAGAAAGGCGCTATACAAGTACAGTCTAATTACCTTTACACGATGTTTTCGATCCTTGCTACGTCACAATGGAGGCTGTGGACACTGTAGAACAAATGCTTATAAGTAAGGAGGTTGAGAGAAAAGATGGTCAGCCCATGTATTTTTTTCAGAGACCTTTAGTTGAAGATTCTCCCACACATTTTCTACAGCGGTTTCACTTTTCAGCATACATTTCCATCTCAGTTTTTTTTTTTTTTTTTTTCCAGGAACTGCAACACTTCTACGTTTTAAAGACGTAGACAGTCGTTCTTGTTACATATTTTCCGAGTTTACTCTCCAACTTCAGCGTGTTTGTTGTGTTGGATGGTTCTCTGTTTGGTGGCAGTAAGCAAATTATGGCCTCGGCAGTAAGAAAATACCTTTATTTGCTTGCTGTGCATTATAGTCTCTGGTGCAGAGGCAGAAAATGACTGCGACATAACGCCGGAAATAAATATCTTCGGACCCAGGCAAGTCTGGACAACAAACCTGACTGGATAAACAGCATAGAAATCGCAGTGCGCCTCTTCTAAGGAAAGATAAATACATGCAGAGGCTTTATAGGAAATATTTAATACCGAACGCCGCTACTCTATCAACTTAATCCCATCTTTTCCCCAGTGCTATTCAAATCAGCCACAATGACCAAAATATGGTTTGCCGTTTAACTGCTTTACCCAACATTACTTATCTGTGTGTAATTCTATTTTTGAATACTGTTGGTGCTTTCTTACCTTTTCTTATATCGATACTTGCTTCTTTGTAGTCCTCCATCCATCCATCCATTATCTTCCGCTTATCCGGGGTCGGGTCGCGGGGGTAGCAGCCTAAGTAGGGAGGCCC
>JARVLU010001462.1:9369090-9380928 GCA_031762415.1 Simpsonichthys santanae
TACATCATGTTGCTGCTGATCTGTTTCATGTTGCTGCTGATCTGTTCATGTTGCTGCTGATCTGTTTCATGTTGCTGTATTCATTCATACTCATCTGCTCACACAGACTCATGTTCGTGCTGCTGTTCGGAGTAATGTTTTTATGCTACTAGTGCTTAGTGTATTTTTAGTTGATGTTTTCCTTAGTTCATATCTTAGATCTTATTACTGTTTTTCTTTTAGATTTTATTGTTGGATGTAACTGGGACCCTGTGTACATAATTTTGTATCACCACATGTACATGGTGCGAACGACAAAGAATCTCTGACTCTGACTCATATATACAGATATATGTATTTATATATGACCACATTGATAATTTGAGGTAACTATGCTTTCTAGTTTGTATATTGCTTATGGTTTCCTCAGTGATTAAGGCAGTCAAAGATTAATGTATGGTGGTCAAGGCACCACTGGCTGCCCGCTGGTTCCTCCATTACACCTGGGGGTGAATAAAATGGCTCCTCCACTCACTTAGATCCATCACTCTGCACTGCCTTGGACAAGAAAATAAAAACAACTAGAAAACCCTGTGTTCTTCAACACTTTGCAATGTTTTGCACTAAAACATTATATTTTTCTGCATTCAATCCCAGTCCAAAAAAATGCTCATCTTGAAACATTCACTATTGAACTCCCTCAGAGAACGGGGACATTGTAGACCTGCTTGTGCATCTTGTGAAACTCTGTTGGTTTTATGAAGTCCAATGGGTCTAATGTAAAGTGGCTTCAACAAATCTAAAAGAAGACAGCACAGCCATGCATTGGTCACACAGATAAATTAATTTAGCCGTTCACTAATCCTGTTTGCTTTATTGCTGTCTTGTGGAAGCTTGCCTCGTCTCTTTAGATTTTCGTGTGTTACTCAGTCATGTTAGCTTAGAGTTACATAGGAGAGCTTTGTACTCAGCTGAATGTTGAGTTTGTAAAAGTACAAATGGGACATACATTTGTAATAAATAAAGTTATGTCCTACAAATGGGAAGCTCTGAACTGTTCTCATTCAATGTTTGAAAATATTTTCAAATTGAAAACATGTTGGCATGTTACATCACAACACATGACAGCCATTTAATGGCACAACGGAAGTTAAACCACAGACACGTCAGGAGCAGAATGTTGCAGCTACTCTGATACAGATCAATGAAACATGCATTGATCAGTTCTCTGATCAGATCACTCAGAACATCAATCCATTATCTTTTCAGGTCTCTATTGTAAATGAGTCCTCAAGGCTCAGTGGGATTAACCTGTCTGAATAAATGTTGAATGAATGAATTTTTACCTGTTTCTTCCTTTTTGGGGTCACAGAGGTCACTGGTGCCCATGTCCAGCAATCACTGTGCGAGAGGCGGGGACACCCTGGACAGAGTTACAGGCTGATAAATCAAGCAAAAGACTGATAAATCTTTTGAAGTCTAAAAGACAAACTGTCTCAACAAGAAGAATCTGTCCAGATGACTGGACATAACTTTTTAAAGATTTTGCTGTTTTGTTAGTTATCCAAATAATTGACAGCCCAGATATTGGAGTTGTAGTCTTACACACCTCTCTGCTGCAGTTCCTCTGTTCCCACATAGAAACAGTCAACCATGGCTCAAATTAAATAAACCAAAACTAACATCAAGAAAAAAATAAATAAATATTACAACAGAAAAATAAATAATACAGCAGAAAAATAAAACTATCTTGAACATCAAATCTCTTTCCTCTATGTTTCTGTTAGTTAATGATTTGACAACTGATCTATCAGAGTCTGGTGAGGTTAGACCCATGGCCCATGGCAGGCAGACACGGGGAGTAGGAAGTAAAATAACGATGAATTTATATCAAAATAAAAGGCTGATGTTGCAGCAAAACTTATGAACGTGGAGAAAATAGAAACATGACAGACTGAGGGCAACACAAAGAGGACCAAGACTTCTGAAGGGATTTCAGAACAATGAGCCGACATGGATTTATGGACATGGTTTGAGGAGAACTGAGGGAGAGTGAGAAATGAAAGCACCTGGGATGATTACATGTGAATGATAAGTAGCAGGAGAGACTGACTGAGGGGAGAGGGAAGAGTGGCAAGGAAACACAGAGTCTAAACTCAAGGATCAGAAGACAAAATACAAATCACAATGGGAACACAAACAAAAGTAAACTCAAGGAAAATAAAAAAAACAGATTGTCATGATCATCATACTCATTTATTTTGTTACAACAGGATTTGGTTAATTTAAATTAATCCAATCTTGCCAATTGTCTGTTTTCATTTTCCGGAACATGGCAAGTTAAATGGATGGTGAATGGACTGCACTTACTGTATACGGCACTTTTCTGTCTTATCAAGATACTCAAAGCACATGGCAATCTAAACGAACAAACAAAAACAAACAAACAAACAAAAAAACACATACATACACACACTTCAGCTTCACATAGCAGTTAACTACATTTTGCTGCCCACGTAGGAAGTTTTGTCAAATGAAAACAGAAATATGGAGAGCCAAACTGCATGAGTTGCATCGTTTATGCATCTAAATTCATTTGCAGATTAATCTCACTCCTTCAACATTAGAGTCTTTGTGTGCCTGATCATTTGGCCACAAGCATGAAAAGCTAGAGTGGCAGATGAAGTCAGACAGGAATCCCCGTGAACTATGATGTTTGCAGATGACATTGTGATCTGTGGTGAGAACAGGGAACATGTGGAAGAGAAGTTGGAGAGGTGGAGGTATGCACTTGAAAGAAGAGGAATGAAAGTCAGTCGTAGTAAGACAGAGTACATGTGTGTGAATGAGAGGGAGGAGGTGGAACAGTGAGGCTACAAGGAGCAAAGGTCACAAAGGTGCAGGACTTCAAGTACTTGGGGTCAGTTGTGTAGTCTACATGATACATGGGCATAGAGTATACCCACTAGAAAAGCTCAAGAATTTCTGTATACCCACTTAAAAATGCCCAATGATACATGACATATCATTAGGCACGTGTCATTGATATGTTAAACGGCAGTTAAACACTTCCGTAACGACCTATCACACTTGTTTATTACATTTGCTTATCCAGCTAATTATTGTATAATTAATACTTATGCACTTAATACTTGAACACATTTTTTTGTTACTGTTTTATAAATTCTATAACATGTTTTTAATACAAAGCCAACTTTAGTACAATGTTTGTTGTTCATTTATTCAAATATAAGCGTCAGAGAAATGTGGAAATGTTCAAAATGCTTGAAAATCAAAATAAATTGACAATGACATTGTACTAACCAGTGTACTTTGGTTTCTTAGCCCATTATACAAACCAACTGTGGTAAAGTTAGTTTTACATTGGACATTAGACATTCGCTCTTCGTGGCTTCAACGGTGTCCAATGTAAAACTAACTTTACCATGTATATCCACTAGAAAAGTTTCAGGAGTGATTTGCAACAAAAGGTGTCGGCAAAGGTAAAAGGAGAAGTTTGCAAGACAATTGTGAGACCATGGTCTGGAGACAGAGACATTGACAAAAATACAGGAGAAAGAACTGGAAGTGACAGAAAAGAAGATGGTGAGGTTCTCCTTAGGAGTGACAAAGATGGATAAGATCAGGAATGAGATCATCAGAGGTACAGTGTTGAACAACTGGGAGATAAAGTTAGAGAGGACACACTGAGATGGTTTGGACATGTCCAGAGGAGGGACAGTGGGTATATTGGTAGAAGGATGTTAGAAATGCAGCTGCCAGGAAAAAGACAAAGAAGAGATGTATGGATGCAGTTAGAGAGAACATGGAGGTAGTTGGAGTGCAGACAGAAGATGCAGAGGACAGAGATGGAGGAGGATGACTCACTGTGGTGACCCCTGAAGAGGGAAAAGCTGAAAGAAGAAGAAGATATTCTAAGATTAAAATCAGAATTCTGTTTATGTACATTTTTTAATCATGGTTGTAGTTCTCTTCAATCGATATGTGACAAGAACTATTGAATTTTTTTGTATGCAAAGTAGATTTAAAGGACAATATTGTTATTGTACAACAGTGTTGATATTCAAAGGTATAATAAATAGCTACCTTAGAATGTAAAAACTGTATATAATGAATTTGTCAGCGAACATATTTTTGTAGTTTTTTTTTATTTTTTTATTTTTAGATGATCATACCCCCAGCTTTCCTGTATATACTATTTAATTTAACTGAATGTGTTAAAAGATGAAGGTGTTTCACAGCTTTTGGACATTTTACCGCTCAACTTCTATTCCAGCCAGCCCATAAAAAAATTATAACCCCGATAGCGTGCAAAACTATGGCTGTGTCGTTCTCGTACATAATTTGTTTCTCGTGTGTCTCATATTTCAGTTTATTGCCTCAGATGTTTTCATCATCATTAATTTATCAATTTATGATCTTGTCTTTCAACTATTTAGGCTGTAAAGAGACCGCACCCGTCTTTTATAACAGTCTTTGCACAAAGAAACTATAATACTGACAATTCTTCTTTTTTTTAATTTTTATTATTTATATATATACAGTATACAGTATATATTTTATTTTTTTATTTACTTATTTTATTTATTTATTTATTTTTGAAAATGGAAAACAGTTTTCAGTCATCTCCAGATAGAACTTCACTGATGTAGTTATTTGGACAACCCCTGTATGTAACATACTTTGAACTAATGTCTGTGATAAAGGTTCTTAAATCAAAAGCTTGATTGTAAAATGTTTCTAGTTAATTAACCCTCGTGCTGATAGGTGATAATGACTCACGAGGCCGCTTTGTTAGTCATCTTTAAACTTTAACCTTTCTGCATTAACTATAAAAAACAACAACCCAGGACCTTTAAAACAAACAAAACACCCAACTTGATTTATGAAAACTGCATAAAGTAATTCTATAATCTTCAGTGACAAACTAAGTGCTCCATTTATTATTATTTTTATTTGGATTATGAATTGAGCAATAAAATAACGAGCTAAAATAAAAAATAGACTTTCTGAACTACAATACAGAAACAAGTCACTTCTTTTTTATTTATTCTTTTTTTTTTTTTTAACCCAGTGCCATTTTCTTTTTGGCCTTGTGAACCCAAATATTGTGGACTTGAAGCTTTTTATCAGCTCTCATACCTGCAAAAGTGAAATAATATTGTGATAAATGCTGTCCACTGAGGCCTGATCCACCCACAGATGTAATCCTCTTTGACGTGACCCAATCTCATTTAAAGTGGGGGGGCTCTCTTTTTTTCCACCAAGTGCATATATTTCTGTCGTTCTGCTGAGGACGTGTGAAGCAATGCAGGCAGCAGTGTGCTATATGTTTTAATTGGTTATCTATAGTGTTTATAACATTTCAAGAACACTTAATTTCAGACCTAAAGTTTTGCACAGAAATGAGATGGAAGTCAATTTTCCTCTAATCTTTGAACAATGTAGAAAGGGTTCAAACAGCCATTTACCAACACAGGTTGATCCTTATATTTATTATCTATGACTTTTTTTATGTCTATATTCTGTTTTTTTTTTCTTCATTTTGTATGTTGCCTATGTGTTGTCTGTTGTTTTTGTTTGTACAGCACTTTGTTTGGCCTTGTCACCGTTTTAAGTGCTCTTTAAATAAAATTGTATGGTATGATATTTATGAAAATAAAAATAATCTAGAGCACAATGGACTAAATAAAGCCAAATGTAGCACAAATTATTCAGATATAATATTAGTAAAGCTGTTTTTGTATTATTTAGCTGATATATTTTTCATATAAGTGATGTTTTCTACTTTAACTCTACCTATTGAAACAGTGCTGGATCCAGTCATTGTCAGGGCGCTCCATTCAAGATAAATGCCCTGAAAAATACCTTTTTCTGTTTGAAGCCCTCCTTTTGGACGTTTTGTTTGTTTTAAAGAAAATGTAATGGCGCCCTCTGTTGAAATGAAACAGATGATGCCAGCTTCTTTGTCCAGACTGATTTCAGATGCAGTCAAGCAAATTAGTAAACCATCCTGTGGAGAGTTTTCTTTTATGCTTTGTGTCAAAACATCAGAATTCAAACATCTCACATGGCGTCGCGGGTGCTTTACAGGTCTTCAGCAGTTTACACATCTAATAGAGCAATAACGTTGCACTTTGTGTTCACATTTTAGAGCAAATTCAGAACTTTTTTTCTGATTTCTGTCCCCCAATTTAAAGCATTTAAATAATAAATTAATATGTGCTCATTTTTTTCCATCTCTAAACCTGTGGTAAATACAGTTTTTATATTTATTTTGCATGTTGCAGTTTTTTAAAGTCCACTTGACATAAGTTGAATAGCTTGTCTTTTAAAACTTTTTTAAAAATGAATTTTTATGCAAAATTATATTAAGGATTTATAAAAGTGACTTAACGTTTGTAATATTTATATAATTGTAGCAGTAGTCAATGTTGGCATCTTTTGCCTCATGATTTTTGTATAAATGATCTGGAAAAATTCTTGTTCTCTTGTTATTTTCCTGTTTTCTGAAAAGTTTTCCACCTATTAAAACAACTAAGGGCGGGGGTCTTGTTTCTAACGCGTTTATCTCTTGTGTCTTAAAGTCACGGCTCTTATGAATTTGGTGTACAAAAACTTTCCACTACTAAAACAAATCGCCAAAACATTTCTTGATCAGCGGTCCTTTTCAAAGCATCTCAACACATCAAGTGAATAAATTCAAAGCTGTTTTTATTTTATTCACATTATTGTTCTTTTTCCTTTCTGTACCTCTCTGTGAGTTATTGTTTACTCTGCTGTATGGCTTTCTGTGAAATGGTATCTTCCCCTGAAACATATTTTATTGATAGAAAATGGGGAAAAATTTGTTTTTACAAAGTAGAGAATGAAATATGATGCTTGCACTTGATAAATGACTTTCACACTCAAGTGTCTAATCAAATTAATGTTTCAGTGGTTATCTGTAGCAGTTTTATTTTAATCACAGGTAAACATTTATAAACAATCAAATTTAACTATATTAATTTTCCATGACTGATGAGGACATTTGTACTTTACCTGTCAAGAATGTTACAACATAAAGACCATGAAAATATATACATTTTTTGTCTAATTGTGTCAAACCCACACACTGTGGAGATGCTTTAGTACTATTTTAAACAAGGTTTGGTTTGTAGAGTTTACGCGTGCGTCCTCTGGGTGGAGCCATGCTATCATTGTTTTATTCATCTGCTCATCCTTATACTGTATATTCTGCATTTGTTTCCATGAATTAGACTCTCATTAAAACGTCACGCACAGTGCAATGCAAAACAAACAAACAAACAAACAAAACAAAAAAAGGTCTTTTAACCCTGTAAACTGAATTTAGCCTTTTTGTGTTAAAATTCACATCACATGTTTTTATATTTATATTTTTGGATGGCTTCAATAAGCATGGTTTTTAGAAAATGTGATTTTTTTAATTATTATTATTATTATTATTATTATTATTTTTTTTTTTTAGTGTTTTAGACAACGGATAAAATTTGCCATAATCAAACCAAAGTGGTGCCTGATTTTGGTGTAGCTGATTATGCTTTCTGTCTTCAAAAATAAAACAATCTCATTTAAAACACCAAAGTTCATGCTCAATAATCCAGGTATAAAATCCAACAATGTTCAGCCAGGTCATCTGGACGGTTTCTTTTTTTGCTGAGACGTTTCGTCCTTCATCCAAAGGACTTCCTCAATCCGAGAAGCCACCAAACAAAACTGATTCCCACAAACAGCACACTCCATAGTGGAAAAAAAACAGTTTGCTCTGCTAAGATGGCCTCTGGGGCCCACCCTCTCCTCTGGGGCCCACCCTCTCTCTCGTCAACTCCTCTGAGACAGTCATGCTAAAAGTGGTGGTTTGAACACCTTTGGCGTGACTGTCTCAGAGGAGTTGATGAGGGAGAGGGTGGGCCCCAGAGGCCATCTTAGCACCAGCAAACTGGGTTTTTCCACTATGGATTGTGCTGTTTGTGGGAATCAGTTTTGTTTGGTGGCTTCTCAGATTGAGGAAGTCCTTTGGATGGAAGACGAAACATCTCAGCAACAAAAGAAATGACCTGACTGAACATTATTGAATCTTATTTAACAAACAAAAACACAAGTGTGCTCGAGAAATCTGCATTATTGACACGCAGGATTTAAAATTAGATTGTATTTGACACTTCTGCTCCTGATGCATTTTTAAAAAAATCGAAATAAACTAAATTTACGTTAAAATGTTTCAAAACTACTTGGTGTAACCATTGTTACACATTGATCAAGTACTGCAGCTTGAAGTCAGTTCCAATATTGGTCAAACTTAGCATTCCCTTGAACGTCCCCCGTCTTTTCTTGAAAGGCCAGCACAGGGTCACTTTTTTCCAAAATGGGTTTTGTAAATCGCTGCATCACTTTCTCATGTGCAGGTCCTCCCCCCATACCCCCCCCCCCCCCATCATGCACTTTCATCTAAATGAAAGCGCTCTCCACGGAGGGCAATCTGAGAAAGGACACGGGCTTCTTCTGAATCTGGTTGCGCTGTTCCTTGTCTTCGGTTGGCCTGTGAAAGATCATGGCACTTGGCCTTTGACTATCCTTTTCCTGTCTTTGACTAAGTAAATGTTTCCCTCTGTGCTTAGCTGTTTATGAAAGCTGCTTTGCGCAATACTTGCACACGCTCAACATCTGTCCATCAGGCTCAACTCTACCACTTTGTGTGTTTGCGTGTCTTTTTTTTTTTTTTTTTTTTTTTAATTCTGGTGTCCATCCTTTCTTCTGGTAAAATTTAGATTTGGTCCTTAAGTATCATGTTTTGTCTGGATTTCAGAGTTAGAGAGATTTATTTGTCATACACGCCACATGTGTTACATGTGGTGGAACGAGATTGTGTACATAGTGTCCCAGTTACATCCCACAATAAAATGTAAAAGAAAAACAGTAATAAGTCTAAGATATGACCTAAAAATTAATAAAAATACCGGTAAACTAAAAATAGGCTAAGCACTAATAACATAAAAACAATACGCCGAACAGTGTATTCAGCAAGATGTTCCACAGATCTCACACTGTGTTATTGCACTTCTTTATACTCTCATACAATAAAAAAATGATGTAATTGAAAATAAAATAATGTATCTGATTTTTTTTAATCTTTCAACTTGCACCCTGACATCAGTACATCAAGAAAGCTATTTTTGTTTTGTTTTGTGCTTTGCTGCTTTCTTGTTTATTTTTTGCCTGTAAAACATTTAAAAATATACTTTGGTGCAGCAACTTTAAGGATACTGTATTTTTTGCCCTATAAGTCCCAGTCTTTTGCATAATTTGCATGCCCTGCAACTTATAAAGCGACGTATTTATGGGGTTTTTCCCTTATTTATAAACCCATTTTTGGTTGAGAAATTACCGTTTTCATTCATTCTGACTGAAAATATTGAACACTATCTTTTTCAGCTGCTCTATGGCAGTCGAGCAATATGGCATGCTGTTGTATCATGTAATAGGTAAAAGTGACTATTAATGACACAATCGGTCTGCCCCAGCCTGACACCTTCGTCCAGCTCGCTTGAAGCTACCGTCAAATCATTTTCATTTTGCTGCACCACCCCAGTGAAATGCAGCTAATTTGACCATTGAAGTGCATTTATTAAGGAAAAGTTCAACTGAGACACACCTTTACTATAAAGTCGAGCAAACAAATTATTGTTTTTAAGTGTTAATCTTGTTAAATTCTTGTTAAAGTCCTCCCGTGCACGCTCCCGCGGCCGCCAACCTATTTTTGGCACAACACCAGCCCACGTTTCCAGATTGTCAGCGGTGACGCATAATACATGCGACCTATACGACGAAGCGACATATTTATGGATTTTCCCACTTTATTAGACAAATTTGGCCTGATGCAATGTGTACGGCGGAAAATACGGTAATTAGAAACTTTAACTTCCTGATCCTGTTTTCTTTAATCTGCACCAGCAACATCTACAAAACTGGAAATGTAATTTAAATGTAAGCAGCAAACAGCTGTAGAATAAAAGCCGTCCTGGTACCAGCAGCAGTGAGGCAGAGCCGTCGGTCTGTAGCGGCTGGACTGGGGGGACGGTGTGGATCGTGGGGGCCCCTGTGCTGTACAGTGAGGTGGGGTGAGGCAGGCTGGGGGACAGAGAGCTGTAGGCTGGAGGAACCGGGGCCATTTGCCTCTGGAGCAGCTGCAGGATCACATTGATGTCTGCGGTCATACGGGTCTCCAGCCTGGAAAGGAAGTAAGAAAACAGAATTTCTATTTAACGCTAATTATAGAAGTCCACTGGGTGTCCCACAAAACCTCTGTTTTATTCTTACGATGTGACGAGCGAACAAGAGTTTAAAAAGGAGGCACATTACAGACTTTACAGTCATTTTTCCATCTTGTCAGTCTCATCTTTCACCCTCTCTTTTGATTTTTAGCTCAGCTGGAAATTTACTGACAAACCCCACAGGGAGGAGCTGTGATCAGCAGAAAGTCAAACTAAACACAGACACGTGGCCGCAACAGGAAAATCAACTTGTGCTGTTGACTCATTGTAGGGGGTATAGCTCAGTGGTAGAGCATTTGACTGCAGATCAAGAGGTCCCTGGTTCAAATCCGGGTGCCCCCTCATAACATTTATGCTTCTGAAGTGTGATGAAATTTAATTTACCTGTTAAGTTGTGACTGCAGGAGCTCCAGTCTAGATTCTAATTCTCTGGGCCGGTCCTCGGCGAACACATGAGGCTGAAAGCTCGTCCTCGCTGTGGACGACTGTCTCTGGTTGTCCGACAGCTGACTGGACCTGCGGTCCGTCCAGTAACCGTACAGGCCCGGCATGCTGAGAGGAGCCGCTGCTGCAAGAGAACATGTCAACGTAAAGATGGAAGCCCATCAAATATTGTTTTTAATCTGCTTCAACTAACTTCCTCCATTTCTGTCTTATTTAGCTTCTTTTAGTCTTTTTCTGCTACTTTTAGCTTGTAGCTAGCATTTTGCTACTTTTACTTACACTTCTGCTTTTATCTTCTGTTCTGCTTGTTTTGGCTTGTAGCAAACCTTATTTAGCATTGCTACATTTATCGTGTAGCTAGCCTTTTTCTACTTTTAGCTAACAGTTTGCTGCCTTTAGCTAGCACATTGCTGCTTTTACCTTGTAGGCAGTCTTTTGCTAGCTAGCCTTTTACTACATTTAAGTTTTAGCCACACCTTTGCAAATCTTTAAACCAGCCTTTTGCTACTTTTAAGTAGCCTTTTGTAGCTTCAACTTTTAGCTATCCTTTAGCTACTATTACATTTGAGCTAATGTCTGACACATTCAACTAGCATTTTGATATTCTTAGCTTTAAGCTAGCCTTTTGTCTTTAGTTTTTTTACCGTATTTTTCACTGTATAAGTCGCAGATTTTTGCATGAATTGTCAAGTCCTGTAACTTTTACACCGAAGCGACTAATATACGTTTTCCCCCATATTTATAACCCAATTTTTTTTTAATGAGATCTGACAATTTCATTCATTCTGACTTGGAAAATATTGAACACTATGATTTTCAGCCGCTAGAGGGCCCTCGACTAATATGGCAAGTCTCATGAGACACTTGTCTTGCCGCTTTCGCCTCGCTCTGGAACTCCTGGAGCAAACGTCAAAATCAGCTGCATTTCGCCGCAACGCCCAGGAGAAATGCGGCTGATTTGACCATTAAAGTGCATTTATTACGGAAAAGTTCAACTGAGACACACTTTTACTATAATATCGAACAAATACAGGCAGTCCTCGACCTACGAACGGGTTCCGGACCTAAGAACCGTTCGTAGGTCGATTCTGCCGTAACTCGG
>JARVLU010001462.1:9397260-9407973 GCA_031762415.1 Simpsonichthys santanae
ATTGTAATAGTGTGAATATAATATCTCATTGAGCTGCATCTTGTTGGCAAACTGTATTTTTGAGTGAGTCAAAACAAAAAAATTAGCAAATTTTCTTTCAATTTTCCAGAAGTTTTGACTCTTCTCCCACTCATTGAGCGTGATTACCACATTTAATCTGTAGACCAGTTTGTCTATGTGCATCTTTGACCTGTTATCAGAGTCTTTGGTTGTAAACAGTAACAGAGGGTAGAGCATGGTCATCTGCTGACTTAACTGAAAGACAAATTTGTGATGATATTCCATCTGAAATGTGATATAGGAGATGGGAGGGGGTGAGTGTGTGTGTGCACGTGTGTGTGTGTATGTGTGAAAGAGAGAGAGAGATTGTGTCTGCCCGGTCATGTCCAGACTAGTTTCTGTCTTGCTAATAAAAAAGTTCTCGCTTTAGTTTTGGAAACTGATCTTCCCACATACCGGTAAGTTTAAGGGTCTGATTCACGGTTCTCACTGTGTTGGCCCTCTAACGTCTCACAGCAGGTATCTTGGCCTCAGGTCATGATTAATGGAGTTGCAGGTCTGCCTTTATGTACCGCAACTTAGACAGTGTTCACATGCAGATAAAACAAATGTTGCACCAGCAGCACTTAGATGAGAAATTACTTAGCACTGAATGTCCTGAGTAGTTATTTCTGTGTAGTTTTATTAGTCCTTTATCATTCTTTTTTAAATTGGTGTTAATTTCTTAAAATGACTTGTTTTGATTAAAATTAATTTAAGGCAAATGTGGAAAATTCATGACTGGCCCCACATTTATATCACATATCAGGGCTATTCAACTAAACTGCTCAGGGGGCCACAGTTCCTGAAAGCCAGCAGCTCAGGGGCCGGACATCTAGCAATTAAAGTCATTCTGTAAATAAACCAAGTTTTACAATGATCTGGTACCTTTTAAATTGGTTTATTTTATTGCATTGAATCATTAATTCAATAAACTGAACCAAAAACAAAAAAGAAAACAAACTTTTTTTTATTTTTATTTTTTAATGAAGTCATTGTGGGCCAGAGTGAAGTTGAATAGCCCTGGTGTAAACGCTTGTCCTTCTGTGTACATTGTTAGCCTCAGTTTACATTCAATGCCTTCTGTTTTGTTTTTTTGTTAATTTTTTTTAGTGTTTCCGGGCAATGTGCTGTAAAGGACCCCCACCGCCAAGACCAGAGTACGATGTGGTGTGCATCGGCCTGACAAGTGCTGGAAAGACCAGCTTGCTCTCACGCCTGTGTAGTGAGAGCACTGACGGCATCGTTCCTACAACAGGTACGTGCTAAGTGCATGTGGCGTCGCATTAATGGTAAAAAGGGAAAGTATTTGCACTTGGAAGCAAACACCCTACTCAGGTAAAACCATTTCCTTCGCGTGGACGCTTTCAGAGCTTCTGAAATGTCTTATCTTGTCATTCAGACTAAGATCATGGAAATATTTCACTATCCAGGGTTTTCCAGTTGGGGGAATAAATGTTCTCCCTGTGCACTCAAAAGTCCCAGTGTTTGTTCCAGAATGGATGTCAGTATGTCGCCAGCCAAAGCGTAGCTTCTTCGCTTCTTTGCTCCATTTAAGTTGGAGGCTGGCGTTAAGCACGTCCAGGAGAGCAGGAGGCTTCTGTGTTTAGTACATAATTTTCCCGGTGGTGAGCACTGCTTTCCATATATGCAGCGCAGTCCCTTAAGAACACCGACATTCCTCCCTCCTCCCCTGGCTTTGACAGCGGTGATGTTGAGCCGTTGCAGAGGTTCCATTTGAGATTTAGTCTTTGTCCAGTAGAAGCTAAATATAAAGCAGTCCCTAAATGTGCAGCAAGTCTGTTTTTCTCTGTGGATTGAACTTTGGTGCATGCCTGCTGCTAGTCACTCCTCAACAGAAAAAGTACGCATGTTTCTTAATTAATATGTATTATAGTTGAGGTAACTATGACAGCTAACATTTACAAAAGAAAAATAGCAAAGGTTGCGTCCCTCACATTAGATTTACCTATTAGACTGTTGCTACGTGCTTAAAAACAAAGCTTTAGTGGTTTGGAAACTCATATACTGTACATACCTCCACGTGTGAGTGTTGTTAAAACAGAACTGCTCAGAAACTGAAGCACAATTTGAGCCAAATTATATTTGTTCCTCCTTTGGTTTCCTTTACTGTGTTCTACTGTTTCCCATTCCCAGCCACAGAAATAAATCACATAACCCAGAGAAGCACTTTATACATTTAGTCTGTCTTCAGCTGAACCCGTTGAAGCCCTTTCAGCTCAGCTTCTCTTCCTTTTTCCTGATCTACTAAACTGGATCACATAAAAAATGTTTACAACTTCAGATGTGTTTTCTGTCCTAGAAAGGGGCTCTCTGAATATTCTCTGTAAGCCTAAATATGAAATGGATATATGACAATAAAAAAGAGCCAAACTCAGCATTGTTTGAAAGTGACTTTAAAACAATTTATTTTTATTGTGAAAACAGTTTTATTTTTCTCCTCTTAGGTTTTAGCATCAAAGCAGTGCCATTTCCAAATGCCATCTTGAATGTAAAAGAACTCGGAGGTAAGAGACACACGATGAGTCTTCACCTTCAGAATTTATCCTGATGCATGCTCAATAATCCAGGAAGAAAAAAATATCTAACAAAGTTAAGTCAGGTCCTCTGGACGGATGTAACAATAAGACATTGTTGAAACGTTTTGTCTTTTGTCCAAAAGGCGTCGTCAGTCTGAGGAGCATAGTGGATCAACCAGTTTACTGGTGACAGTCAAAATTAGCTGTTCACATGATCAAGGAGGACCATCAGCCTAACGATGGATCGTTAGTGCCCTGATGGCCGCTTGCTAGTCACAGGGGCTGATTGATATAACAGCATTGTAAGAGGGGGACAGTTGAACATGGAGCCTCCACCTCTGTTTAATGAACGGTTTCTTTTCACAAAGATGGCCTCCTTTACTCCTCTCTCAAACCATCATTCTTCTCTATCAAGGATGTGAACATCTTCATCTCTGAACGAGTGAACGCTGGCCTGGAGATGAGTGTAGACCGCAGAGTCCTGGCCTGATGATGTTGGTCTTCTGTGCTGGTCCATCCTTTTGGCCAGTGGCTGTTTAGTTTCTCCGATGTAAGACTGATCACAGCCCTCCTTGCACGGAACAGCATACACAATATTACTCTGTTTGTGCCGGGGGACTGGATCTTGGGATGGACCAATCTTCAGCCACTGGGACGTCATGATTAGAAAATTAACATCTCAGTTTCTCTGAAACTCCTGCAACATACAGAATGACCACCATGGCCATCAGGGTACTAACGATCAGCCGTTAGGCTGGTGGTCCTCCTATATCATGTGAGCAGCTAGTTTTGGCTGGTTGATCTGGTTTTAAAACTGGTTTTATATTTGTAATAGAGTTTTTTTAAGCTATTATAAGTCAAGTGTCATGCAAATAGCCACTCTTCTTTTTAATGCAATAAGAAAGTTTTTATTTTCTTTTATCTTCAGTGTTTCTGTGCTGAACTAAAGTGAGAACGTACTACTGCTTGTTTTGATGTGACTTCCTGTTAGTTTACCACAAATCCTCTTCAAAACATGTTGTTGGGAGTGTTTTAGTACATGCAGAATTATTTTTCTGCTAACAATAATAATGATTTTATCTTTTTCAAAATAGCACCTAGTGTGTATGCCAGCGTTGCTATTGCACTGGCTTTGTTTGTACCTTCAGCAGAAATACAACCTTTGGATGTGGCGCAGGCACGTGCACACATACATCAGGCCCTGTTAGTGTTTTCTGAAGTGGTTGTACAATCTGCAGCTTCCTATTCCTGGAAATGTCCAGCGCTCAAGGAAGCCTCAAGAGATTTCTACCTCTCCCACAGGCGACTTAGCAAGGCAGCGAATAGATTTAGTTTAGTTTAGTTGTAGTTATGTTTATCTGTGGACTGTAGACATACAACAGGTGCAGCGTATATCAAGGCTAATTCAAACTGAACTGCCCCTCTGAAAAGAAAGGATGAAACTCGTACCCTGACACACACACAAACATATCACACATACACAAAGAGGCACCGGGAGGACCACCAAAGAGGATGCTACCAAATTTGGACAGAACACATTAGATGGTTTTCAAAAGAGGTTTTACTGGATGGGGTCAAGGCGAGTCTGGTGGTGGTAACGTTATTGTGGTTGGAAAACGCTTGTTCCATGGATGACATATTTGATTTAGAGATGCTGGTATAGACTGCCACCACCGCAAAGGAAGATGAAAACTGTTCTTTTTTTTCCCGTTTGCCCTCCTCCTGCTTGGACTCCTGATCCACTGCCCCTTTTCTTTTTCAGCACATGCACTGAGATCAGGAATTTGCGGGATTTATGCAATCTTCATGCTGGAGATGGTAGAAACAAGCATGTGATGCACATGTGTTGACGCCTCTACGGGCTACCACTCTTTTGGAGCGGATTGTTGAGTTTATAGGTCTGTTTGAAGTGAGATGTTGACATGTTGCGCTGCGTAATCGGCGTGTACAACTTATTCCAAATGTCTGACGTAAACGTGGAGTCAGGAGAGAGTTGCGCAATATTCCACTGGTCGGTTTTCACAACAAGGCCCTCTTCTGATTATAAGCTGCACTTTTTGTACAGTCTGGAACTTGCTCAACACTTTCCCCTTTCTGTTGTTTTTTTATGACCCTTATCTCTATGTTTTTAAAAAAACAAACAACAACAAACATATCTGGCGTACTTTTTTTGTTATTTTGATGTTCACTAATGATGCAGAAAATAACACAATGTGACGCACAACCGTAAGTATTTCGGCTGAAACACTTTGTTTTATACTGCTGTGGTTTGTTCCTTCCTTTTGACTAAGCCTGAAACACAAGCAATTAGAAATAAGGCATTTTTCTCAGCTTTTTAATTAACCCTGGCTGAATGAAAGAACTTTTTTCTTCAGGTTAACACTAGATGCAAGTGTAATTTAGATATTTAAGTTCTGATATGATCTTTTTAACAAAGTTATGCATTAATTAAGAGTTAAAACGTTTTTCTAAGCCGTGACTTTTTGTCCTTAAACGACACCCACAAAAATTCGGATCAAGAACATTTTGTTTTAAAGCTCAAGTCGGTTTTATTGTCTTGAAGTGGGAAACTTTTAAACACAATGTTCACACTGTTCCCATTCAGCTGAAGTAATCGAAGCCACTCGTTCCCAAACGTTTCAGCTTCTGATCCACAAATAGGAAAGACTTGACCTGTTCGTTTGAATGACAAGAATTGTTAGAAAAAAATGTGCCAATGGCGAATATTTTTCTATTTTCGTTGAATTCAGGAAAGCATCACAAGTCCCCTCACTTGTTTCGCGAATCTCGGTGGGGTCTTGACCCCAACCTTGGAGACACTGATCTAAGCCAATGATTCCCAACCTGGGGAGGCGGGGGGGCTGACCCCCAAGTGGGGAGCGCTAGCGAGCACGTTTGTAGCTATTGACTTTATTATTTTATTATTTACTTTATTATATAACTACTGTTACTTATAATATTATAATATTAATTATATTTACTTTATTATTGTATCACTTTGATAAAGATGTTAATCTGATTGAGTCTTTTGTTAGAGGGGAGTAGCGAGGGATTGGGGGTCTCAGATTGGTTAGGAAGTAAGAAGGGGGTCTTTGAGGAAAAAAGGTTTGGAACCACTGATCTAAGCTATGCTCAGAATTTTTAGCAAACTGCCGTACATGCAAAAAAAAAAAAGACTGTGTCTCTGAACCTGGAGGTCCAACTCAGATGACAGACGGGCGTCCCTGATGATGCCTGTACCGATTGTTTCACTCAAACTTTTGTCATCTCTGCTGTCTTTTCATTCTCTTTACTCATTTATTTTTTTCTGTTCTGGCTTTCATGTCCTTTTGACTTCACACTTTCATCTGAATTGTGTTGCAATTTCAATTTTTGCGGGGTCCTTTGTTAGTTTTCTCTTTGCTAAAGCTTTCCTTTGCATGCCATCAGTCCTTGATGAAGAACACTCCCCTAAAACTCCCCTTGACTCCCTTGAGCCATATTTTAAGCAGTCTGTTACAAATCTCGGGATGGTTTTAGACTCTGACTTTAAGTTTATTAAACAGATTAACTCTGTTCTACACAAAAGCTTCTTCCAGTTAAGGCAGATAGCTAAGCTTAAGTCTGTGTTGACCAGATCTGACCTTGTAAAAACTGTCCATGCCTTCGTTACAGCCCAGCTAGACTACTGTAACACGCTTTGTGTTGGGGTCAGTCAGGTCTCCCGCTCACGTCTCCAGCTCGTCCAAAATGCTGCAGCTCGGCTATTAGCAGGAACTTGTAGGTTTGAGCCATTTCACCAGTTTTGTCCTTTCTTCACTGGCTCCCTGTATGTGTCGGAATTGATTTTAACATTCTCCTGTTGACCTTTAAGTGCATCAATGACCTTGCACCCTCATACGTCTTTGAGCAACTTCAACCTTATGTTCCTTCTCGGGCGCTGAGATCATCAGACCAGCTGCTCTTGGTGGTACCAAAAACCAGGCTGAAGCTCAGAGGAGATGGGGTGTTTTCAGTCGTGGACCCTAAACTTTGGAACAACTTGCCCCTCAACATTAGACAGGCCACTTCACTCCCTGCTTTTAAATCTCTCCTGTATTCAATGACATTTAACACAGTGTGATTTGATTTAGTATTTCATTGTTTCACATAGTTTTTGTGTTTTTATGTTCTTATTTTTAATGCTTTTAATTATCTCTTATTATTATTTTCTTTAATTACTGCCTTAATCTTGTTGTTAAGCTCTTTTGTAACAGCTGCTGTTTTAAATGTCCTATATAAATAAATTTGACTTGACTGAAATACTTTTTTTGTTTTTTTCTTATAATCTCTGTGTTTTAAATGACCTATTTATTGCCATATTTCTGGCATTATTTAGAGTTTTTATAGCACAGATTTTTACTGGGTGAACAATTCTGTCTAAACAGTTTTGTGTGCATTTATGCGTCTGGCGTCTTTGTATGACTTCATAAGATCACATTTGAAAGAAGCGTTGAAATTTCAAGAAGAATAAAAGTGATTGTTTCATTGGCTTCACACAGAATTTGGAATCTGGGTGATCGATAGTCCCACAAGCATTTGCTACTTTGGTGTCAGGTAGAATGCTTAGACGAGAAGGGCACCTCTGGTGTGTGTCGATGTGCGTGTGTAGGTGTGTGTGTGTGGATAGTGATATGACGTCAAGTCTAGACGGGCAATTTCACACTGAGCATTCATGTCACGCAGTGACAGCTGATAACGTGGTCCTAATAATCACAACTCACTGCTGTTCCCCTTTAGAGCTGTGGCTGTGGTTGAGACTTACACTTTTTGATTTGAAGTGGATGGTTTTGTTCAAACAAACTGATTGTTTTTGCTTTATTTTAGGGTTTCTTTGTTAACACACAGAATTTCACATTTTTAGCCTTTTATTTGGAAAAGAGCAAATTATTTTCTGACAATAATGAAGAATGCACGCGAGACTTGTGGAGCACGCTCAATTTAAACAGGCTAGGCTTTTATTATCCTGCCACCCCGAAGGGCATAGAAGAAAAGGAAGAAGATGAAATAACGCGCCGAATCATTTGTCAGTCCTCTCTAACCAACAACAGGCAAAGAAAGTATGCAGGCACATCTTTGAACAAAACCAATACATGGTAGTCATCACAGATCAAATGTGACGCTTAACACTATCAAATATCACCACAGTTTGAGTTTGTACGCCCAGCAGGGGAGCTTCTCCAACTGTGAAGTAATTTGTAAATGGCCGTTTTGTTTGAAAGTAGTTGAAGCCCGCCGCTGGTCTGATTTTGGAGTTCTGAGGATACCAGTGTAACCGATCTTATTTTAGGCCTCATTCGAGGATAATCTCATCTTTGATGTCGTTTTCCACGATGATACTGATCGAATGGTGCATGATGGATACCATGAGGTCTGGAGTCTTAGGGATTTGTCCAACCGGCCCATGATGGTCGAATTTTGGAAACATTGGAAAAATGATTCGTTTTGAAGTTGCGTTTGCAAAGTTTTTAGGTCAAGAACAAGGGGAGACCCATATGTTAAAGAGAGCTGGACGAAATGAAATATAAGTAGCAGGATGTGGTGAATTGTATTATTACTCTTTAAAACCAGTCACATTGCCTAAACATTAACAGCTGTACCAGTCAGAGTGTTGAAAATGACTTTAAGTGACGAGGACTCTGCAACCAACACAACCTATCGCTCACATTCTGTGACACAGCATGTCTGTAAACAACCGTTATCAATTATGGGCATAAATGACTGTTGCATGATGCGAGGAATTATTTAGTCAGAATCAAATGTTGCAGGTCAACGTTTGTATCAACAGCTGAGGGGTTTTCCACTTCACCCCAGCTCCATCTCATTTCCCAAAAAAGGTTGAAAGCTTAATTTGCCAAGGCTCCGTCTCCGTTACCACCCCCACCCCGCCATTGTACTCAAGCTGTTTGCTTCAGAGAGAAAACAATGTCTGTTTGTCATTAGATTCCCTTCGTTATTTGCTCTCTGCATTTCTAACTTACAACAGTGGAAATAATAATTTAAAAAATTCTATTAACAAAATGTTTGTTTTAGTTAAAAGCTTCCATATCACTCGTAGGAGACAGAAATGTTTAGGAAAAGCAGTGAGTTTTTTATCCTGGCGGTGATTCTGTAACAATACCTGTTAATACCCAAACAAAGAAAATCATCTTCAGCGGTCCGACCAAGCGGAAAAGGTACAGAGTTTTCAGATTTGTTGAAAACACAAAAATGGGGATCATCACGCGCTGTTTTAATTTGTGAATGATTTCAGGAACATAATCACTAAGCACCGCTGTAAAAAATAATCTGAATCAAAGTCAAATATTCTCCTTTTCTCTTTAATTTTTATTACTTGCGTTTTACTAGAATTTGCCTCAACGTTCGCCTCATTAACTCAAAACTCCCACACACAAAATCTGTAACCTGATCACTGAAAACACTTGTGTTTGTATAACCACAGATGTCTGCTGCTCCCTCTTCCTCCTCTACATTATCGGCTTGATGACTTCTACACACTCTTAAGGTTTATGTTTCTTATATTTGTTCAGCAAGTTGAAGTTTGCTCTGCACCATTCTGATGTGAAGGTGATAGAAAAGTGTCAAGGTTTTCTAACTCTAAATGATCCAAAAGGACTAAACGTAAGGAGAACTCTTCCAATAAGTCTGTTTCAAGCAGGAGTGAGTGGGTAATGCAATAGAACACATTTGAGCCTTAAGGACTTTTTACACTAAGAATGGATGTTTTGCAGACATTTATTAGTTCATCACTTTTTTAAACTCAGAATCTTGTGCGTTTTTATAATTCTGTTGTGCAGATTTACTACGCATATGGTAAATGGCCCACACTGCTGAGTTTTCACTCTATGAATTAAAAAACATATGTTGTGTGGAAAGGAGGTTCAGTGTTTGTAAAGTGTAATCTCCAACTATATTGCTCAGTAAATACTGTATTGTAAAATATTTTCCACTTTCTTCTACGTTTTATTGTGTAATTGTTTCTGCAGTTAGAAAAGTGTTATGACAACAACTAATGATTTCCATCTTCACCTTGTGCTTCTTGATTAAATCCGACCTGTTCTATAAAAGGCCAAGAAATGGACACCTATACCTTTCAGAATATACTTAAGCCCATTTAAATCTTTAAACAAACAAACAAACAAAAAAGACTTACAAACCCTCACTAGTGACTTGTTTTTAATTCCAATCTCTAGTTTTTTTTCCAGCTCTAAAAAGTATTGTCTTAACAACACAATAGGAAATGTTTTATGAACAAAAAGTCCACTCCATTGGTTAGTCATGGTAACTTTTGTGTTCCCACATAAAGATGTCATGTAACAGTTGCCTACACACATGCATTTAATCACCATATGGCAACAAGGCATCGCAGATCGTCTTACAGTGTAATCATTAACTCTCAGATTTAATGCCCATGAGACTTCTTCTTGAATTCAGACCTTAAGCCCTGCACGACTGGTTTCAGGGATTTTACTTGTGTCTTTAGCATTATCTGCTAGACAGAGTTTCAACCTGTTTTATTTATTTATTTATTTATTTATTTATTTATTTATTTATTTATTTATTTATTTTATTTTGTTAAATGAAATGGAGTCAATATGTTGTCAGACAAAAATATAAATGTTGCCTTCTCAACCTTGCTCAAACACAGATGGTAAGTCAATGAGAAAAATACAGTATGAGAAAAAAAATCAACAATTAAGTTGAGGCATTCTTATTAGCAACTCTCACCGGGATTAAGTTCATCATAGGATGAAGGAAATATTGTTCTTAATAGCCAAAAGCAGCTTCATGAGATAGTTATGTAATACAACCACAGACTATGGTTTATATTTGGTCTTGACTGAAAGTTGTCCTTGACTTGCGTTGTTGCTCACTCCACATTCAAATTTGGCCAAATCCCACAAATTCTGCTCAGTTTTGCAATCGGTGCACCTTTTTTCAACTCAACCAATTGCCTTCGCTGCCTCTCCATTTCCACTTCTTGGACTCTAAGCATACAGGATGCAATCAAGGTTCAAGGAGACTGTCATTCACAACATGTCATAAATGAAGCGGAACAAAATTGTGTTTGCAAGGTCCCATTACACCCCAAAACAGCAATACAGTATATACATAT
>JARVLU010001462.1:9480063-9492306 GCA_031762415.1 Simpsonichthys santanae
ATTGCTGGTAAAACTTATCAACATGAAAGATTTTATTATTTATGACCTGTGCTGGCAAAATGAGTTACAATGTAACTTTTTCAGCATTAATATTATTTTTCAGATTCTTCATCTCAAAAACGTCAAAATCAAACATGGTTTGCTGAAATTTGTCAAATTATCACCAGCTAGCAACAAGTTAGTTTTGTTTACAGCTGTGTCACTTTGAAATCTGGATTCATTCTTTGTTGTTGTCTAAATTAATGTCAGTGGGAACTCGAGCTCTACGTTTTAAAGGCAAAATACCCAAGCTTCACAATGATCCAAAATATTATATGAAGGGATTTCCTGGCGCAACAGCAAAGAAAACTAAAAGTATTTGAATTAAATGGGTTATTTCTGAAGCTATAACTGCTAAAAACTTTGATGTAAGTGTAGAGTAGGAAAAGTATGATATTAAACAGGATCGCTATATTGATGGGCAAATCTCAGTTATGGAAAAAATATATATAAATATATATTTTGGCTGATTTTACATTGCAGCTTGTGCTCATAGAAAATGAACTGAGCTCATTTTACATCCTTCAAATCTTTAGA
The DNA here is from genome assembly GCA_031762415.1 of Simpsonichthys santanae. Classification (NCBI taxonomy): domain Eukaryota; kingdom Metazoa; phylum Chordata; class Actinopteri; order Cyprinodontiformes; family Rivulidae; genus Simpsonichthys; species Simpsonichthys santanae. Next base: position 9,480,640 of record JARVLU010001462.1, read on the forward strand.
TCTGTTTAAACTTTTTACTGCTCCTCATTTTGTTCTGGTTCAACTTATTTCAGCTTCCTTCTGCAAACTGAATCTTTTCAGCTACTTTTAGCTAATTTCAGCAGTTTTTCAGCTGTTTTGTGCTCCTTTCAGCTTTATTCTGCCAACTAGAACATCTTGTACTTCTTTAACTTCTTTCTTCTAATTTCAGCTTGTTATGCTCCTTTCAGCTTATTTCAGCCTGTTTCCACTTTTTCTGATATCTCAGCTACTATTTAGCTGTTTTATGCTAATTTTAGCTTTTTCAGCTAATTCCACATTTTTTTGCACTCATTTCAACTTTTTTTCATCCCAAGAGAGCAAAAATGTACTCTCTTCATTTCCTTTGGTTAATTTAAGCTTGTTCAACATTTGCAGCTACATTTTTAGCATTTGTAGCTAGTTTCAGCTGTTTTCAAATAAATTCAACATTTTCATGTTAATTTCTGCTACTTTTGTGCCAGTGTCTGCTTGTTATGCTTATTTCAGCTTTTTTTCAGCTGGTTTCAGCATTTTCTGCTATTTCAGCTATAATTTAGCTGTTTTATGCTAATTTTAGCTTTTTCAGCTAATTCCACATTTTTAGCTCATTTCAGCTTTTTCTGCTTCTTTCTGATTGTTTAAGCTTTTTTCTGCCTTTTCAGCTACTTTTCAGTAGTTTTCTTGGTTGCTAATTTCACCTTTTTTTAAACTAATTTCTTAATTTTTGTGCTCATTTCTGCTTATTTAAATCGAATTCAGCAAATATGTGTTCTTTCTGCTTTCTTCTGCCAATTTAGGCTCGTTCTTCCATTTCAGCTACAATTCAGCATCTTTTTAGCTCATTTCAGCTGTTTTTCTGAAAATTCTTCAGCAATAATCATTTGCAATGCATTTTCACAGGACATGCAATTTCTCTAGATTTTGTTTATTATGTAAATAACTTTCTTATTTAAATGAACCAAAATTTTGCTTTCTGTAATATTTCAGACACAGTAAATAAATAAATAAATAAAATTTAATTTAATTAGTTTTAAAGGCTCCAGCAGGTATATTTTGTAATTAAAGCCAAGAAGAAACTGTCTTATTGGTTCAAAATGCCCAACAAAGATTTTGAACTAATGTGACCACTTTAACCAGAATGGAATCAACAACAGAATCATCTGCTAAACTTTAACAGGGCGACATTCTTGCATTCTCCACAGTTTATCTTTCCTGCTGCTGCCCAGCAGGCCCCACCCCAACTCCGATCCCCAGCACCCCTGAATCAGCCTGGTTCACATACACAAGATTAAATAGCAAAAGTGACATCCAAGACCAATCGGGCCACCCAAGAGAACCACAACCAGCGGAAAGGCTGTCAGAGCCCCCTTTGGCAGCATTAATCTTCGAGCCTCTTCTGCCCTGCCAACTCACATCTCCTTCAAACGGGACATGGAGGCAGAAGAGTGAACCTTCCCTTCCCGAAGGTTCGCTCCTCTCCATCAATTAACTCTTTGGGGGACAATTCATCGTCACCCGCCATGTGTCAGGCAACTTCAAACGCCTGTAAAACAAATGGCTTTTCCAGACTTTTCTTTTTTTTTTGCGTTTAATTCCACAAGATTAACGCAGACGTTTTTAATCCACCTAAATGTTTAGATAAACACATGTGGGACTAACCTTACAGTGAAAATTAGGATTTAAGGAGATTTATGAGCAAACGAAGTACTTTAAACTGTTTCAGGGCTGCGCGGACATTTCTGCGGCCTGCTCCAACCATTAACGTCATTTTAACGATACATCAACAGCAGAGAGCCATTAACACGACGCAGAGGGCTAACTTGTAGCATCTTTGATCTCTTCCAGAAGGACGACTCTGTTCCCGCTGTCCAACCTGATAGTTGTGTGAATAGAAAAGCAGAATGCAGCGGCAGATAGGAGCGGAACATGAGCGTGTTGTGGTACGGATGCCTTCAGTCCCAGGAGAGGTGAAGGACAGCAGCACTGAAATCTGGATGCCTCCATCATTTACTCTGGGTAAGACATGACTGGATGTTTGTTTCAGGGTAGTATTTTGGTAACATTCTATTTTCAAGTTTTTATCAAATGGTTGAAGAAAAGAAAATGTGAAAACAAAACTTTAGGCTGTAACAGTTGCTCTAGGTAGGATAAATTTATATTGATTATTATTCTCATGTAGGTTTAAAACTTTAATTAGCTTTTCATTTCAATTCAGTTTATTTCTATAGTGCCGAGACACAACAGAAGTCGTCTCAGGGCACTGAACAGAGACAGTCACATACATAAAAAGCCAATTAGTCAAAGTTATCTCTAAGGAAGCCAACAGATTGTGTTGAATCTTCACTTTGTCGCAGTCTCCCATCCTAAGCAAGCACAAAGGCAACAGTGGAAAGGAAAAACTTCCTCATAACAGGAAGAACCGTCCAGCAGAACCAGGCTCAGGACAAGCAGCCATCTGCTTTGACCGGCTGGGTTTGAGGACAGGAAGGAGGAACAGACACAGAACAGCAGGTCCAGGTGCACTTTCTATTAGGGCTGAACGATTTTGGAAAATTTTCTAATTGCAATTCTTTACCTCAATATTGGGATTTAATATGCAATTATTTATCAATGTTTTATTCTGGTATTTTTCAACGAACACAATAAATCTGTTTCAGTTGCTAAAAACTCCAGTGTTCAGCTCCACTGCAGCTCTGCTTCTGCATGTTGCTCCGGGATAGCAACTTGGCTAAAATGTGTTCACGAGGACGTTCTGTACCACTTATCCATCGTGTTTACCAAAGCCATAAACCCAGGCTTGGTCACTATATTAATGGGCTTCATGTCATTCACTATGAACTCTGTTATTGCTAGAGTTATTTCTGCGTGCCATTTTGAATTATGTTAATACGGAGACGGAGTAATACCTTCGAACAGTTCGGCCAGTGATCCCTGTCGGCTGGTACTTTGCTTACTTGAAGTTGAAGCACTGGTCGTTGGCATTCTAGCCATGCAACTATCGTAAATGTCTGTGGTGTTTTGTCAAGTGTTGATAAAGATTTGTGGTGTTACCTCGAGAGGTAGCAACAGCAGCAAGTCAGGTTCTGCATAATACATGTCATTACGCAGCATCTTCTTTTTATAATAGACAAAATAATTCCAAACAACGGACGTGCTGCCAATCTTTGGTAGCAAACTTTCACATGTATCAGCTTCTGTCGAGCCTGACGCCACTGTGCAACCGGTTAAAGCACAGTGTTGACTTCTCCCGCTCCCTGCTCTGCTTTGCTCCGCTCACTCACAAGTCACGTAACCAGATCATGTGACCAGATCACGTGACCAGTCAAATTGCAGCCTTGTTATTAGAAAATTTTGTTTTATCATATCACGATATTATTGCAAATGCAATTAATTGTTCAGCCCTACTTTTTATTGGACATTTGTGTAATATTTATTGGAATCCATTGCGCCCTACAGCGCTTTGTTTGATTTGCCTAAATCCTTCATTTGTTTTTTTTTTAGACTTTCTCTGAACTGGGCCAAGGGACGTCCCGCTGACGCAACACTAACACCAACCACAGTGGATGAACGAGTCCGAGCTGTCGGCTGTTTGTAGTTGTGTCCACACTGAAAGCCTAGAATTAGGTTATGGTGTCCCACCACTGAGAGCGCCGTGACTTTGTTAGCGTTACAAAATACCTCATGTACAGATTTTAGTGAAAATTTCAGAAAGTAATAATTTGATGTTCTGAGTTTTTGAGCTAAGCTTTTTCAAAATAAGCATCCTTCAAGCAGTGCTAGGCTTTGAATTCTTCCTGTCGGTATTTAGTTGAGCTGAGATGTGAAGCAAATTGGAGCACAGAGATCAGCTCGACATCATCTCTCCTTCATAAAACTGACTTTATTTGCTTTGTGCTTTAGGGTTGTTAGGTGACCCTTTTCTCCTCAGAGTTTCTACAAATTGCTTTTACATGTGTCTGCGGCCGGCGCAGTCTGAGCCCAACCACCTCCAAACGTGCTCTGCATTCTAAAACCACCTGCAGTCGGGCCGGTCACACAGGATGATAAAAATACTTACAGTAAAGGTGCTCAAACTGTTAAAGAAAACAGCAAAATGAACAAAGTATGTAAGGCAAACTGCATCTCCTACAGTAAAGCAGTGAATGACAGTTAAAATCGACCAAAAACGCAGAACCTTGATTTTTTTTTTTTTAAAGAAAGCTAAAAGAAGCAGAACATCAGCTAAAAGCTAAATGGAGCAAAGCAGTAGTGAAAAGTTCAAAGTAGCAAAAATGCCAGTCAAACTGCTGAAGGTTTGCTAAAGTAGCAAACAACTAGCTGGAAACAAAAATTGCATAATGCTAAATGATAAAAGTAGCAAACAAATTGCTGAAAAAAAAATTGCATAATGCTAAATGATAAAAGTAGCAAACAAATAGCTGGAAACAAATTGCATAATGCTAGCTAAATGATAAAAGTAGTAAACAAATAGCTGGAAACAAAAGTTGCATTATGCTAGCAAAATGTTAAAAGTAGCAAACAACTAGCTGGAAACAAAAATTGCATAAAGCTAGTTAAATGCTAAAAGTAACAAACAACTAGCTGTAAACAAAAATTGCATTATGCTAGCTAAATGTTAAAAGAAGCAAACAACAAGCTGTAAACAAAAATTGCATAATGCTAGTTAAATGCTAAAAGTAGCAACTAGCTGTAAACAAAAATTGCATAATGCTAGTTAAATGCTAAAAGTAGCAAACAACTAGCTGTAAACAAAAATTGCATAATGCTAGCTAAATTGTAAAAGTAGCAAACAACTAGCTGGAAACAAAAATTGCATAATGCTAGTTAAATGTTAAACGTAGCAAACAACTAGCTGGAAACAAAAATTGCATAATGCTAGCTAAATGCTAAAAGTAGCAAACAACTAGCTGGAAACAAAAATTGCATAATGCTAGCTAAATGTTAAAAGAAGCAAACAACAAGCTGTAAACAAAAGTTGCATAATGCTAGTTAAATGCTAAAAGTAGCAAACAACTAGCTGGAAACAAAAATTGCATAATGCTAGCTAAATGTTAAAAGTAGAAAACAACTAGCTGGAAACAAAAGTTGTAAAAAAAAGTTAAAAGTTAAAAGCAGCAAGGCTGGTTAAAGACAGAGAAAGCTAAATGCAAGCTAAAAAGCTCAACGTATCAAGTTAGCTAGAAGACAAAATGGTAGGGAAAGTCTAAAAGCATCAAAACAAGTAGCAAAAAAGGGCCATATTTGTAAATACAGCGGAATTATGAGAAAACAAGAATTCAGTACAAAACCGAACCCATCTTGAGCATTAGCCCAGAAGTAGTTAAATGTCAAAAAGTATAGAAAAACAATGCTGAATCAGTGTTCGCACTAACAAAAGTGCAGAGCAGTTCAGAATCTTTTGTCGTCACAGAATGAATCAGACGCTTCCCAAACCGTCTGAGGACGTTCAGAGCCGGACTTCTTCTTCTCATCGCAGAATCTCATCCTCATCATCTTCACGTCTCTGTTTGTTTTGGCCAGCCATCGTCCCGCAGACTGAATCCTCCCCGATGTCGTTTGTTGATGGAGACGAAGCTACGTAGCTAAAGCTTTAGCGTAGCGCCCTTTACGATGACAAATTCAAGTTTCTGGAAAAGCCATTAAGGAGGACTTTAAGCAGAAAAACAAGCAGATGGGAATGTCTGTTTCCAGCCAAACTAAATTAATTTTAAAAACCCGTGAACTCAGAAACATCAACACCTTTCTGTAAAAAAAATAAAAAAATAAATAAAATTTAATTAATTGAAAACACATTCAAGCTGAAAGAATAATTTTTTTTCAAACTGTTCAGTCCTCTGGGTGTTCATTACGACGGCGATAAAGTTTTTGTCTGTGTCTGTTTGGACCATTACAACTCAGTCAGTTCTATAGATATCAAACTAAATTTTGACGTGGTGGTAGCTGAGAATCATTCACAACACACACTCTGAGTGTAACAACTCACAATACTGTGTTTTTCACAAGAAAACACTTTGAATTTACTCAAGATGAGGTTTTGTTTGGACCCAGACAGGCCGGGGGAGGCTGGTGTTCGGCTGCGTGCGGCGTCACGGCAGTGTTTGTTGAGCTCATCGTGAGGCTGCTTGCGTGAGTGAAGGTGTGTGTGTTGTTTTGACAAGCCCCAGCAACAAATAAGGTGTTGGCAACGGTTCAAGGTAAAACTCTTGACACCAGCTCTCCTGTCCAGCTGCTGAGGCGAAACAGGATGCTATGATGCTCTGTTCACTTTCCAGCAGAGTGGAGGAGTTTTTAAGGCAGGAGGGGAAAAACAAGTCTTATTTGCAGAAATAAATAAAAACAATTCAAGATGGATGAGGACTTCTTTCCTCAGTAGACTGAACTCCTACAGGGATCTCTTCGCTTTTTCTTTGGTTCGTTGAACATAGAAAAAAATATATATATAAAAACTGCAGCGTGTCACACCATCACACTTTGCAAATTTTTATTGTATCCCTCCAGCTGTTGAGGCCAATTATTACTTAATCCCTAAAAGCAGTTAAAAGTTTAAAGACACCATAAAACACTGTCATAATGAGCAGGTGCCACACTGTAACCGTTGCACAAATCAGTCGGAGAAAATTGTCAAAATCTACCAAACTATGAAGGACGGAATGTGACAAAATGAAATCAATCAAAACAAAATAAAGAAATGAATCAATAATTAAACAATTAAATTATTAAATACATCAATAAATATACAATTAAGTTATTAAATACACTATTATTTATTTCATGATTTTGGGAATACTGTGGGATCCCCCAGGAGGAGCTGGAGAGTGTCACTGGGGACCCCCCAGGTCTGGGTTGCTCTCCTAGACGCATTTGACCCGACCACAGAAAAGTGCTAGTAGACGGAGGTGGCCTTGGCCTAGCTCAAACTAGCGGTTAGCTTGTCAGTCCAGTTAAGAGTAAACTCAATTTTTCCAAACAGGTTTTTCTTCAAGAGTTTATCACCTTTCTATCGAACCTTACTTCCAAAGATCTGAACTATCCCTTTAAGCTGCTGTAGAGCTTTTAGTTACCAGCCTTTTAATTAGAGCTGATTAGCTACAGCACTACTTTTGCCTGCGTCTAAAACAGACATGTTAAAAAAATAAATAAATAAAAGCACGCCACTTCAAAACTGTGCTGTTAGATATAATTTTATTTCAATGCTCGGGATATTTTTCTGATTAAGTCAGCATTAGTTCAACATTTCCAACCTAGACGTTAGCAAAGTCAACACTAGATGAGAGCTGCCACAGTGGGAAACCACCAATCGTGATAGAGAACTCCAGTAAATGTAACCTCCAGACAAGTTAGTCAAATGTGTACGCACGCAGCCTAGAAAGCTGCGAGATTTAAAAAAAAAATAAAAACAGAGTGAAAATCAGGTCAGATTGTTATTTTTTTATTGTGTTGTACGTAGATCCCAGTGAGCTGCCCTGTGGGATCATGTGTTGCTCTCAGCTCTTGCACATGTGCGCCGGCACCACATTTTCTGGGTAAACTACACAACAGGCTCTCATTAGATCTTTGTGGGAGGCAAACAACTGCAAACGGCACATGGAGACGTTAAGTGGACGCTCCTCCAAAGTTACGCTGACACTGGAAGGAACATTTAAATGCCTCCGCTGTGACGCCCTGACATTTATTTTTGATATCGAGGAACAGATAAAACTTGGAACTTTCTGGGAGAGGAGCACCAAGCGCAATTGAGAAACTATATAAGCGTTAACGCCAAGAAATATGAGCAGTTTCAGCGTGCATCCTTGTATCTTAAGTGTTTTGTGTTTTCTTTCTGTCAGAAACGTTTCCATGGCAATTAAAGTGTTTGGCCTGAGAGTGCGCCTCCACACACTGAGCCCATGTTTATGGCCGGACAGATCAGAGGCGTTTTATCGCCGATGTTTGCGTTGTAATGATGGTCCTGAACAATGCCACTGCGCTGCCATTCTCATTTCACATAATTTATTGCGCTTATAGGCCAAGACTGGTGGAATGCTTTCAACTTTTATGATACAAAGTTGTGCCAAGAGCGTTTTTTCGCCCCCTCTATTTCTCTGAGGGGTTTTCAAAAGGGAAAAGCAACACATGCTGTCATTCATGCCCTCGCTGCTCAGATGGGTCATTACGCTCATATCAGATCGGCGCGTTTGATGTGCCGAGTGATGGAGCAAAGTAAATAGCGAGCGCAAGTCTGTGAGAGATTTGCAATGCAGTGCGTTAATTAACGAAGGTCTATACCAATTAGGCTCCCATGATTGGTGTGTGAATGTCAGCGCAGTCACGCAGTTCGGGCCTCGGCGCAAAGTAACACCACTGTTCACTGAGCACAAAGAGCGTAAACAAGCGCTGGCAGCAAGTGCAAAGTGTGCAAAGCTGGGCATCTCCAAACGCTTCTGGCTTTTCCAAAGATTTCTCCGTTTATTGAAACATCTTGCAGTTTACCTCGAGTGAAATGATTTCCTTAAAGTTGAGAATGTGCTCGCAGTAAATCCTGACTAATCAATCTACCATTTCTTTTAAAGATTAAGATTTCAGCTGGCCGTCGTTTTATTATAAACATCACAGTTCTAGTTGTTTTTCTTCGCCACACATGGTCGTAAACTGACTAATTTGAGGTTTTGACTCATCGGTTGTGCTGTTTGTTGAACTTTAGGAAACATTTTCCTCTACTTCACATTTTAAACCTCGATCGAAGAACAATGTATTTTTAATTAAAGTTCTAGAAATCATTGGACGAATGTACCATACTTTCCAGTCTATAAGCCGCGACTTTCTTCATAGGCTTTGAAACCCGCAGCTTATATACTGTATTTACTGCCCTATAAGTTGCAGTTTTTTGCATAATTTGCATGCCCTGCGACTTATAGGCCAAAGCGACATATTTATGGATTTTTTCCCTGTATTTTTGGCTGAGATATGACCGTTTCCCTTCATTGTGACTGATTTTTTGTTGTTGTTGAGCAGTACCACTTTCAGCCACTTGATGGGAGCAGACTAGTAGTAGCTGTAAGGCATGCCGTTGTATCATGTAATAGGTAAATGTGGCTCTAACGACAAATTCAGTTCAAGACAAAAACAACTGAACTTTATTTATTATACTATAGTTTTTGTCTTGAACTTTTTTAAATTTACCATGTCCTGGATGATTGAGAATCTTCATCAGCTATTAATGACACAATCAGCATATCACAGTTCCCCCACCTTCCTTCCTGGACCGACCGTCAAACCAGCTGCACCGCTCCGGCAAAATGCAGCTAGTTTGACCATTAAAGTGCATTTATTAAGCAAACGTTAGACTGAGACACATTTTGCTATAATTTCGAGCAAACAAATAATTGTTTTTAAGTGTTAATCTTATTAAATTCTTGTTAAAATCCTCCCGTGCGCACTCCCGCAGCCTCCATTTGGCAGCCTATCAATTTTTGGCACAACACCGGCCCACATTTCTGGGTTGTTAGCAGTGATGCATACCAAATGTGACGTGTCAGCAGTGACGCATAATAGATGCGACTTATATGGCGAATCAACATATTTATGGATTTTCAACTTTATTAGGCAAATATGGACTGATGCGACTTATAGGGCGGAGCAACGTGTCCGGCAGAAAATATGGTAATGATGCGGCTAATTTATGGATTTTATTTTATTTTGCACGGGCTAACAAGCTTTCTGCTGCCAAAAACATTTAGCTTTGTCATACATGGGCACTTGCATAGCTGCCCAATACACGTTTCTCTTGGGGGTGGGTCCTCATGACTCAGAGAGGGATTATGGGTAAAATTTAAATTAATTGTTAATCAGTTCGATTAGCTGTTTAGCATTGTTTTTTTTAGTGATTAGTCTGTTCTTGTTAGCTTAGTTTATGTGTTCATGGGCCCCTGAGCAAGGCCCTTAACCCCCACCATCTGCTCCCTAACAGGTCTCTCTTGAAAATGAGTTCTCGTGACTCAATGAGACTAACCTGGATAAATAAAGGTTAAATGAAAAAAAAAATTATGTGTTAGTTTGTGTCATTCAGTAGAGTAACCATGAGTGAGGGAGGTAGTTGTTATTAAGATCTGTGGAGTTCGCTCTGTTTGTGTTGAACAGCTCAATAGTCTGTGAAACGCCATCTAGTGGTTGAATCTTGATCTACAACAGGAGCTGTACATCTCAGTAGCTCTGTGCTGCCAATCATGTTACAATGTGAACACCTGTGGCTTATACACAAGCCCAGCTTATATATGTGCTATTTTATTATTATTATTTAGTGTGCACAGCTTATATTCAGGTGCGCTCTATAGACCGGAAATTACGGTATCTCACCTCATGCCTCTTATGCCAAGAGAGTCACATGTTGAGATGAGGGCGTTGAAGCAGTTTTGGTCAAACCTTGAGAATGTTACGCACACTCATAATAAGATATGGCAAGATGTCACGCTTTGAGTATGTTGTAAATGATTATGTATCCATGTTTAAACAGGTTCTAATTGTAATAACATGTTTCTCCTTTTTTCCATGTTGGACAGATCAAGAGAACAAACACTCCATTAATCGATGAGACTACATTAGGTAGTTAGTAATGAGGTGAATGTTTGAAAAGTAAAAGCAATAATGACCCAGATGTTTAGCTTTTGTTTATATAATTATGCATTTATTGACAAGGATAATACAAGTCTGTTGTGGGACACTCGCAGGTCTCACCAGCGGACAGATGGGTCTTCAGTTTACTTAGCAGACCTCCTGGTCCTCTTATTCCAGGAGAAGTTTGCTCCGTAGGATTTCACTCGGGGCTTTGAGGTCCTCTTCTCTGTGACTTCATAGCTCCAACCTGAAGGACAAACAGAGTGAGTGATGAGGATGAGAACGTCCCGTTTGTTCACTTTGGATGAGTTCCAGCAACAATGAGGTGTCTTGTAGACATCGACAGGCTGCGTGTCGTCAGAACATCTCTAATCATTTTCATGGTGCAATAAACAGAAGAGGGCCAGTTTCCCTTGCTTGGTTTCAACAAACTTTCCCAGATGGTTCAGTTCTGAGTCAAAGTGAACTTGACTTCTGCGGGACAGAAAACACATCAGTCACGATTAACTGCAGCCGGCCTGTTTTCAGCTGTCGGTCAGGCCTTCAGCACTAGTCCCTCACAGCTTTAATCAGTCTGAGGCCTCCAGTTTAGTGTCTAGATTTTACTACCATCTTTTCCTCTAGTGACAGTCTTGGGGATTAAAGGCTAAAAAAGATAAAAAAAAACGTTTTTATATTCCATTTAATTCTTCAAGATAATTGTAAAGAGCAAAATAGAACAGGGAATGTCCTCCAATAAATTGACTGTATGTTAAAAAGTATGAAGAAAGGACGTTAAATTTCAATTTTTATGTACTATATGAAAACAAAGAGTGTCTAAAGAGCTGGAGGTTGGTCACTTTTATTTATTTATTCATTTTATAATAAAAAAAAAACACACAAAACAATTAACATACAGATAACAAGAGGGGAAAAAAATATATAAAATGAAAGGTGGCAGATGAAGAAAAAAAAAAAAAAAAAAACTGGGACGCCATGTCATCTGGACCAGAGAGGACAGGGATAGCCCAAGTTGTTATCAACGCTCCGTTCAGAAGCCTGCATCACTGATGGTATGGGGTTGCATGAGCGCTTGTG
>JARVLU010001462.1:9507391-9524303 GCA_031762415.1 Simpsonichthys santanae
TTACGCACGCTGCCGCGCGTCAAAATCATCAGCTTTGTTTATAGAAGGGAAATAAAAAAAAAACTGCGTTTATTGTGAGAAAAATCAAAGGAAATGATTGCACCTCCACCTTTGCAAGGTATGCAATTAGGCGCTCCCCCATTGAAGATCATCCACCTGAAGAGCGTGGTGTTGGGGACGTCCTCCTCCGTCCAGGACGTCCCCAGCCGTTGACTCCGGCAGCACTCCTCTCTGCTCATCCCCGGCATGTAGAGCACCTGGCACCTCCCGTTCTTCCCCTGCTGCAACCAGCAGTTTCCAGCTGTGAACAGCATCAACAGAAACAAATTAGAATGATGACAAACTGGAACAACGCACAGGCTGAGAGGCTCAGAGCGCTGATCCAGACGCGCCCTCCCTCCTCCTCCGTCGCCCACCCGGCGATATTCTGTCTGATTTTTTTTTCTTCTTCTCTTTTCTTGCAAGACTGTTAACACTTGCCTATTCCAACTGTGACTGACAGCCCTTACAATGAGGCCACAAACCAAAAAAAAAAAAAAAAAAAGTGAAACGATTTTTTTCTAGATGAGAACGTGAGGGGGGTTCTTTTATTCCTTGTGCGTCTAGACAGTGAAGAGAAACCCCAGAGTCAAGTGAACACTGCACCGTCTCCACCACCTCAGCACAAAACCCCAGACATGGACCAGCACAGACCATCAGCATTCAGTGAAGAAACCCATTTCAAAACCCCACAACAGAAACGTTATGTCTGTGCCATTAACACCATGACGCGCGTGAGACTGCGCGCTTGAACTTCTCATATTAAAGGCAGATTTGAAATGTAAACCGAGGACAAAATGAGCACAAAAGCCTCCCACGGTGGTGCTTTATTTGCCACAATCAACAAAAAAATAAAACAAGATCAAAATAAAGGAGGTTTAGCGCAAAACGCTGAAAGGGTGTGCGCGCAAAATAAATCAATATAAAACTTATTAACTCTCTGAAGTTTGTTGTAGGACGTACAGGGACACCACGGAGAGTAAATGCTCACAGAGGATAATAATAATAATAATAATAAAAGCCCCTAAATAGATTTAGATGTAAGCTGCAAAAAATAATGGCACTTTGGCACCAACGTGGCGCAGCGGCTTTTCCCCCCGTGTTAACGCGCGCGCGCTGCAAAACTTGCCATTTCACACTTTAAAGAGTCACATTAAAAACACCTGCTTTCCAAAAGTCTATCGAGAAGAGTCCTTCACCCCACGCGCACAAAACAGTCCAACTCTGGAAAGTTTCGCAACAGGCTGACAAAAATCGCGCGTTTTGGAGACTGACACCAAAAGTTTTTATTTCATTCTGGGAATCCAGAGGATGACAAGAAACGGATGAAGAGCTTACCTTGAACTTTCTGGTGTTCCAGGAGGAGACAAAGCCATAAGAGGAAGACAAATACGCCCGGGTTCAGGTGGCGTCTGAGCATCCCAAACATGATGGAAAGGCAGTGAGGCTCCTGTGACAGGCTGCGCTGCAGTAATCTGCTTAAGGTGGCGGTGTTGAAGAAGTGTCAGTCTGAGCATGCAGCCTCTTTTTAAATCTATAAGGGGTCTCGAGTTGACTGTCTGGTGGGCGGGCTCCTCTTCTGTGGGGGTGGGGAGATGTGCTGGTTTTTTTTCTCCTTACCAAAGTTCTCTCAATCGCAGTCAGGTGACACAACTTTCTCCTGCCCGGAGGAAACAACGCGCAAATATTTGCTTTAAAAACGCGCAAACTCTCAATCAGACAGCGTGATTGTAAAATAAGGAGAATAAAGATGAGAAAAACATGCCATTTTATTTTTAAATCAGTTTTATCATAGATTATCAATAAGCTGCAGTTTAATATTAATAATAATAACAATAATAACTAGATACATAAATGGCATTTTCTGCTACATGTGAATGCTGAATGACCTTCATGAAGTTTGTTGAAGCTTAAACCTAAAGGAGTAGAACACTAGCTAAAAGACAATAGCTAAAAGTAGCTAAACTTTAGCTAAAAGAAGTAGAACACCAGCTAAATGGAGCAAAACACTCAAAACATAGCTAAAAGGCAAAAGATGCACAATGCTAAAGCCAGAAGCAACAAAACGTTAAGAAGCCAAAAATAAAATAAAATAATTAAAAAAAGTAGCATGGTAGGCTAAAATAAAACATAGCTAAAAGTTTCAAAATGCTAATGCTTGCTACAAGGCTAGTTAAAGTTAAAAAAATGCTAGCTTTAGGCCAAAATGAGCAAAAGGCTGGCTAAAAGTGTCAAGGAATAACTAGAAGCCAAAAGTAGCAATAGGCTATAGGTAAAAGAGGCAAAAGTAAAATTAGCAAAAGTTTAAGGCCATAAAAGCTAAAAGTGCAAACGGATAGAAGCCAAAAAGTAAAGGCTAGCAAAAAGTAGCAAAAGGCTAGGTAAAAGTAGCAAAAGGCTAGGTAAAAGTAGCAAAAGGCTAAGTTTAGATCATAAAAACAAAAGGCTTGCTAAAAGTGTCAAAGAGCTAGCTAGAAGCTAAAAGTAGCTAAATACTATTTTTAGATTTTAGGTTAAAAGAAACAAAAGGCAACAAGAGAAGACATCAAATGCTGGCTAAAATAATTAAAAAATAGAAACCAAAGTTATGACTACCTGCAAGCAGAAGACAAAATAGAGCACATTTGATTTCAAATGAAACAACACTTGAAGGAACTTCAGAGATTCATGTGTTTTTATGGTGGAAAATCTGTAAATAGCTTTTTTTATGTGAAAAGTTTCTAAAATAAAATTAAAAAGTCAAAACAGGCTTTCTCCTGACTGAGCTGTGCTTTAGACTCTGAATGGCTAAGATAACACAAATGGCAAAAATGTACAAAATAATAAGTCTAATTGCTGAATCAGCATTCACACAATAATAATAATAATAATTTATTAAGTGACAGGTCTACAGAAGATCACATTAAGATGATCATTTGCTGAAAACTGATACTGTATATATTTTTCCCACCAGCTGCAGACAAAAGTCCAAATGTTTCTGAAGAGTGTTGCCTTCAGGAACACACATGAGCGTCGGACAATAACAGAATCCATAGTAGTGGGCAGCCGCGCTGCTAATATTAGCTCAGACAGTTGTTTGGGTTTCTCTCTCGGGTCAAGCTTTTAAATACAATCAAACCTGTTTCCGAAGAGGCTTCAGACCGAGGAGAGGGGGTGTTGCGTTTCAGTGAATGAAAGTCTCACACACACACTCACAGGGGGTGAACTCCTTCAGAAGTCCTTGCGCGACCTCTTCAGCGGAAGTCAGGTTACAGCCCAGAAGAGGACCCAGAAGCAGCTGACACCAGAGTTCATCACATGTCGCTCCAGCAGGGGACTGCTGCTGATCCGCTTCTTTATTTGCAGGAGTGTCACAGCTGATCAAATATGAACTTCAATCCAACCAGAGCTTTGATTTATGCAGAGCTGCTGCTGTGGCAGCAGTCTTGTCTCGTTTATTTCTGCTTTGATTGGTTTTATTTATCCACTCAGTTACAGAAACAGGAATTGTTGGTGAATCCTTATAGTAGATTATTTAGTTTTTCTGTTGAACTCATCCAGTTTACAAATGATTATTAATCCACAGACATCTAACAAAACTCGTCAAAATTTCACCCAAAGAGTAAAAAGAGCAGGAAGAAGAAAAACCCTCACAACCTGCTCCATTCTGAAGAATATCAAAATATGTAAACATTCACCCACAGATAAAATAATTCCTTCTATGATATCCATAAATAGACTTAAAGCAAAATCAATCAATAACTAAATAAAACAGCTGGAAGTTATTTGGCTGCAGTTTCTAGTTCCACATATATTTATTTTTAGATTATAGGTTGGGATTTCTCTATATAATCAACATCTAAGAGGAATTATACTGTACAAGGCTGCAAAATCAACTATGTAATAAAATATACAATTTTTATTCATTAAATGGCTTCAGGAGTAGTAAAAACTAAATATTTGGGCCATCTTTAGGTGAGCTTATATCGTTGTGTATTTTTATATAAAATAATCATGATGGACACTACAAAAACAGATTTATGACTTCTTTTCAGAGGAACAGGATTGTGACACATTTGACCCAAAATGGAACATTTCAGCTCGTCTAAACTGAATTAATTGACCAATCAGGAAATTTTATTATTATGGTGACATTTACAGTTCGTTATTTAATTACTCTGTTGATTGTCTGAAGGAGCAGCAAACACTTCTGTTAATCAGTAACAATAATAAAAACAAAAATGAGATGACAGATGAATTACCTTGAAAAACAGTTTATTCTCACATTAAAACACAAAACTTTGAAAAAAAAAAAGACATTTGTTTTGTCTGAAAACTACTGGCTATTCTCAAAAACTTAAAAACAACAAAAATGTAAAGTTTGTTTCTCTAACAAACAAAAACAACCATAAAACAAGGCGCACAATCTCTGACCTCATTCTGTACTGATCCAGTACGAACTCTGTTAAAGACCAAAGGATTTTTTTTTTAAATCTGACATAAACTTGACGTGATGTATTTGCTTTTGGTTAATCATTTGCTGTGAGTGATTTGTGAGATCTGAGTCTTTGAAGGATGGATGTTTCCAAAACTCTTCCCGACATTCAGGCACGTCTTCGCCCGGCTGTATCAACTTTAAAGTTCTGGCTCTGGTCCTGCAGCCACGAGCGGCAGATAAGCAACGGGACGAGCAGGAATCCGTGTCATCAGATCTGATCTGGCTCCAACAGAGCATGAATCAAACGCACACTTTGTTCAATCGAGCTATAAAAAGCCCCCACATTGAGACTGCACTGCTGTGGGGTTCCATAAGAGACGGGACTACCGGTAGTTGGAATAAAAAAAATCCTCAGAAATTCACACACAGATGGAGGTAACATGTCATACGAACGAAGGTCAGGTGCAGTGACATCATTTTTGATTTACATGCAGTGCACGAGTAATCAGCCCACTGCGATGTAGGTCTGTTGTAAAGCTGCACCTGCCAATCATCTAAGGAAAATCCCACAAGGATGAACTCCCAAACAGGCTCAGAAACTTCTGCTGTATCTCATTTCAACTATTTCAACATCTCTCCCCGTCCACCTATGCAGCCGAGCAGCTGTTTCACAACACAACACTGCATGAGTAATGGCGAAACAGCAACTCAACCATTTATCAAATCTCTTATAGCACGTCCAACATGGAGGGCTCGGGCCCAGCTTCCACTTATAAGATGCAAATAGTTCACTTTTCACCAGGTCTGGAGAAATTAATACTAAAGACTGCTGGTTGCTAGAGTCAGGTGGAAACAGCCAAAATATAAAAGGACAGAAACATAATTCCAAAAACAATCCAGGGACAGAATCACCCAACAGGAAATGATTCAAGTTTGAGGGAAAAAGCTCAATTATACTGAAATTTAAAAGAGGGGTGGGGGTGGGTCCATGCAGGGGTCCTGCAAGACTTCTGAAGAGGTTCAAGTGAGAAACAGGAGAGGACAACAAGATTTCAACTAAATCCTGAATTGCACTGTTCAGCTTCAATAGTCCATTGATGAGCAGAACATGACAAATGCTGCCATCTTGTGCCAAAGCTGTGACAACACACATTTTCATCCAACTGGATCATATAACTGATAAATGTACTTAACAAAACAAGAAAAACACAAAGTATGTACAGACCACAACATTAGGCACCATCACAGATAAAACTACTGAGAAAAGGAGAACTGGTGTTGAACACAGGCGAGCTGGTTTCTGATGTTTTCCCCTGCGTTGGATTGATTCAAATATTCAGCACATTATTATTACAGTATATACTAAAAATAGTCAGCCATTATCACAAAGTAAGTTAAAATATGAACATTTTTTACCACAACTAAAATCAATAAATGTAACCCACAAAGTTTCATCTCCATTTATCTCAAATGAAAATATGAAAGATCACAATTTGATATTTTAGCATATACAATAAACAAACAAACAAACAAATAAAATGTACATGTTTTGCTCTTTCTAGGTCTGTATTGTTATGTTTTTAGCTGATAACATTTTTTTAATTGAATACTCCTAAAGTAAAAGTAGCCCTGAGAGTCAGTGACACAAACTGTGTGCTACAAACTGTGAATATATTACTGTAGTTATAATTACAGGTTTCATTTTTTTTAATGAATTTACTTTTTTGGGGAACTAACACCTAGGATTTGTTTAAAAAAGGTATTCATTGTTGTGTTTACAGTGTGAAACTTTTTAACAAGCTCATTTATGGCCTAAAATGCAGTAAAAGTTCACGAGTGTTTAATGGTGAAAGCAAAAACAACCTTTATGCTTTTAAAAGTCAGTGCATGTTCCCCAAACCGTGCACAAACAAGACAATGACTGTAAAACATAAAGAACTGAGTCTCACTCATCCTCAAACTTACTCGCTCTTGTTTTTGTTAAAGTGCCTGATTCCCAGTGACTGAGATGCAGCCTGTTTGTGCTGGATTTGCACCATTATTCACACTGGAAATAAACATCAGAGATGGATGGAGGGCTGCTGGGTCTCTCGTTCTTCACAGCACTTCATCTTTGGGTGGTTGGCTCGGTCCATCCTCATCAGCCTCCTTCTGAAGCTGCTGGTACTTTCTCTTGAAAAACCCAAACTGAAAAGAGAAAACAAATTGTGACATCAGTAACAGATCCGCACCAAAAGTTTATCAAGTAAAAACATCTGTCAGGCTCGGTGAGGAAAGATGGTTTTCAGATAAACCCTTAAAAAACATAAATAAACATCTTTCTAGTTGACAAATATTCTGCCTCAAGTGGAGGAGTTCAAGTATCTCGGGGTTTTGTTCACGAGTGAGGGAAGAATGGAGCATGAGATTGGCAGACGATTGGTGCAGCGTCTGTAGTATTATGACTCTGTACCGGTCCGTTGTGGTGAAAGGGGAGCTGAGCTGTAAGGCAAAGCTCTCTGTTTACCAGTCAGTCTGCGTTCCTACCCTCACCTATGGTCACGAGCTCTGGGTAGTGACCGAAAGAATGAGATCGCGGATACAGGCGGTTGAAATGCGTTTCCTCCTGCTGGACTCTCCCTTAGAGACAGGGTGAGAAGTTCAGTTATCCAGGAGACTCGGAGTAGAACGACTGCTCCTCCACATCGAGAGGAGCCAGTGGAGGTGGCTCGAGCATCTGGTAAGGACGTTTCCTGGGCGCATCACTAGGGAGGGGCTTCGGGCATGTCCGATTGGGAGGAGACCTCGGGGGAGAGCCAGGACACGCTGGAGAGACTATGTCTCTCTGTTGGCCTGGGAACACCTTGGAGTCCTCCCAGAAGAACTGGAAGAAATGTCTGGGCCGCCCCGCTAAAGCTGCTGCCCCCGCGACCCGACTTCAGAACAAGTGGGAGATAATGGATGGATGGATGGAACAAAAATAATGTTTTTTCCCACCACAAGAGGTTCCTGTACATGTAAAACTTTAAATATTACAGATTATCAGTGCTCGTCTTTATTATTTTCATCAACTATTTGAACAACGGTACCTTCCACATCAACGCGACAGCCGCCGCCAACAGCAGCAGCCCGACGAAGGCACTGCCAGCTATCACTCCCACAGGAACGTCAGCTTTCTCTCCAGGTTTACTGACCGTCAGCACCACCTGGACAGCAAGAAGTCACAGGACATCATGGCAGTGACAGGCTCAAACGTAGCTTTGTTGGTTTAGCTTCATTTAGTTGAGATACCAGTGAATCTGATCTCACATTTTGCTGCTTGAGGCCAATAATGAGCAGGTCTGGATTGGAGGTCTCCACATCCAGACTGGAGGTCAGCTCGATGGACTGATAGGAGGCCTAACAAAGCAGAGGTATGCGTAACATAACATGTGCACACAACGGTAACATAAAAAAATAAATGATGATGAGAGAAGCATTTTGAACACAATTAGTGAATACGTTTACCGTAACGAGCGTCCCACTCCAGATCCTCGTTTTAACTTTCACCAAGTAGTTGCTCTTAACTTCAGTGTCTTTGAGGATGCACTTTATGTATTCACATTTTGCACTTTTACAATCCTGTGAGTGAAAAAGGTTAAAAAAACAGCATTAATACCAAATTTTAAACATCTACGAGGCAGCTGATAATATTTACTGCAGTATTTTTCAATACTGTACATTAAAAGCAGGGTGTAGTAGTTAAGGAATAAAACATTTTAGTAGTTTTAGCCCCCCCTAGTGGTCAAATTATGAAGTTATGGGTGCAAGTGTGTTTTAGTAAGTCCTGATATTCCCTGTTTTCCTCATTGGACAACCATCCATTTTATCCTGACCATAATCAGAACATCAAGAACAGCAGCAGCAAATGGCTTTGAAGATCTAAAATCCACTGGAGGGTTTTTAAATCAAGCTGTTTCAAAATCCTGTGACGACTGGGAAAACTGGCGACCTCTGAAAACACTTACAATACGTTGGTGTTGATTCGCAGTCCTCCAGGACAAGACAGTCCTCCAGGACAAGAGTCCTCCAGGACAAGACAGTCCTGAGTAAAACAGGATGCAACAACTGGACGTCTTCACTCGAGTCTTTTATTTTTTCCCCTCTTTCTTTTTACTTTTTTACTTTTTATTCTTCTTTTTCTCCTATTTTTTTCCATCTTATTTTCCTCTTCCTCTCTTTTTCTTTTTTAAGTCTATCGATTCATCCATCCATTATCTTCTACCCGCTTCTTCCATTTTGGGTTGCGGAGGTCGCCGGTGACCATGTCCAGCAAACATTGTGTGAGGGGCAGTGTACACCCTGTCTGCGCCGTCATTTCACACAAGTCTTCAGCCAGGATCTCATCTTTGTTTATGTATGTTAGACTTCTTTCAGCCTTTTTTTTAGCTACTTTTCATCTGTTTTATTTATTTTTAATTATTTTTGCTCATTTCAGCTTTTTTTTTTTTTTTTTAGCTAATTTTCTCATTTTTGTGCTAATGCCATGCTTCAAACCTATTTAAGCAAATATGTGTTCTCTCTGCTTTCTTATTCTAATGTGGGCTTGGACTTCTGTTTTAAATACATTTCAGCATGTATTTTTAGCTGATTCCAGCTGTTTTTCAGTAAGTTCTTCTGTAATAAGCATTCACACAGCATTTTCACAGGAAATGCAATTTCTCTAGTTCTCCAAAACCCATTCTCAATAGTCCAGGTATAAAACCCAACCCGACTTCGGAACAAGCAGAACATAATCACTTGATTCTTGAAGACGTTTCACTTTTTTATTCAAAAGGCCTCTTCAGCTTCTTCGTCTGAGTTTTGAACCCAGGACTGTCTTGATGTGCATAAACAGTGCCGACTAACTGGGCCACAGGGCATCATTAATTTTTAAATTCATCAAAGTATGGCTGATCCATCCATCCGTCCGTCAATCCATATATATTTTGCTGCTTATCTGTGGTCGAGTTGCGAAGACAAAAAGGTCCAGAAGGGAAAGCCCAACATCCCTCTCCCCAGCGACAATGTCCAGCTCCTCCTGGAGGATCTGTTTCCAGGCTAGAGAGGAAAACAAATTCCTCCAGCAAGTTAAAGGAGTGCCCAGTGATCTTCTCCCAGTCAAATGTGCCAGAAAACTTTCAACACCACCAGGAGACATCCTACTCTGATGCCTGAGCCGCCTCAGCTGACCTCTTTTGATGCAGAGGCTTTACTCCCCCCTTATCTCCACCGTATCTCTAAGGCTGAGCTCCATTATTCTACAAAGGAAGCCCATTTCTGTCACTTGGATCTGTGATCTGTCATGATCCATACCTCATGGTGAGGGTTTTTATTAATACATTGTTTCTCTGATTAAACACACAAATAATAAAAAATAAGTAAAAACATTTCACGCCTTTTAAAGGTTTTTGATTTTATGTTTTCCATGGAAACATCACATGAGACTTTCTCTTTATACACAAAGAATGTCAAAAATAAAAAAAAGCACACACACAAGACTAAAGCATGCAACTGATTCAGGGACTGACCAGTTTCTCCAAGCCTCTGAGGCTCTCCTCTGTGAAGGAAGCTTCATGGCTCCGGTCACCAATCTGCAGAGGATCGACTAGACGGCTGGAGTCACAGCTGACAGATCCTGCCTGTGTGTGGACAACGTTATCATTCCGTAGCTTCATATCTCCAAATTAGCCAACGTGTGCAAAACTCACTGCTTGTGTTTCCACACTGGTCAGGTAGAGAAGCTGGTTTCCACCTTTAGTGCTCATTGGCAGAGCTATGGTCAGATACAGGAGGCTGACAGGGAAGTTACCTGTTGAAACCTTTCAACACATATTTCCTTAATTGTTCATTTCAAAATATGAATCTGATGATGACATTTTAAGAGATGGAGTTGATTTATCACCTTCACTGTAAAGTTAAACTCTGGACCGATGTCATCCAGAGTTTTCACTTCCGTTACCACATGACTGGACATATTTGCCACATAAAAGTTGATGTTTGACTCCCTGCAAAGCAAAGAGAAGACAGAGTTAAAACTGACATGCAGCTGTTTTCATCTTTTGAGACCATTATTACTGGGAGGCTGAAATAAAAATAAATTAGAGAAATTGCATTTCCTGTGACAATTCAGTGTGAATGCTTATTGTTGTGAAACAGCTGAAATAGCTAAATATAGCTGAAATGGAAGAACAAGCCTAAGTTTACAAAATAAAAAAAAGGCAGAAAGAATACATTTTTCTGAATTAGGTTTAAATAAGCAGAAATGCACACAAAAATTAGGAAATTAGCTTAAAAAATAAAACAACCCTTGCAACAACAACAAAAAGAGGAAAATATCTGAAAAGGCAGAAAGAAGCTTAAACTGCTACAACGCTTCCTTTGTACTGGGAGTGAGCAGAAGAAAGCTGGAATGAGAGAGGCCTGGAAGTGGAATGAGCTGAAACTGAAAAAAAAAAAAATAAAATAAAAAAAATACAAATAAAAAAAATAAAAACATGGAATTAGCTGGAAAAGTTAAATTTAGCACAAAACAGCTGAAAGTAGCTGCAATAGCAGATAAAAACTAGCACATAATAAGCTGAAATTAGCAGAAAGAAGTTAATTAGGCTGAAAGTAGCAGAAATTACCATGTAAAACTTGAATTTATCTAAAAACAGCTGAAATGAGCTAAAATGGCAAGAAAAAGTAGCTGAAAGGGCAGAACAAGCTAAAATTAGCAGAAGAGCTCAACAAGAACATCTGCTGAAAGAAGCAGAAATGAGCACAAAAAAAACGGAAATTGTCTGAAGAAAGCTTAAATTAGCCAATTTAATTAACTAATTTGCACAAGGAAGCTGAAAGAAGCTGAAGCAGAACAAAATGTGAAAGAAGCAGTAAAAAGTTGTAAACACATCTAAAGATCTGAAGGATGAAAATGAGCTTAATTCATTTTCTATGAGGAAAAAAAAGCTAAAGTTGCACCAATACAAAAAGCCATAGCACCCTTCTCCTGAAAGAGCTGAACATTTTGATTTATGATTTGTTGAAATAAAACGAAACAAAAAAAAGTGGAATGAGAAAGATCCTTGAAAACGTATGAAAGAAAAATGAATCACAAAAGTTTGAATGCTTCATACACAGTGACACAATAAACAAATAAAACTCACTTGGACAACACAATCCCTGTGTCATACTGCAAAGGAATGGATATGTGTTTACTGTTGTCTGCAGGGTTTTCTTCTCTGCCATCACTGCAAACGATACAAATCTTTCAGCATTTTCTGATGAAATATATATATTTTTAAAAAACTGAACAATTTAACTGAATATTTATTTTATTTTACCTTTTGGCCTCAAAGTCGACCACAGCATGGCTTTGCAACTGATCAAAACTGTAATCAAATAAGATCTGAAATTTCGCCTGTAATAAAAAATAAAAATATTAAAAAAATGCTTTTATTAATTCTATAATCAACAAAAAGTTTATAAGCCTGGCATTCAGTGAATGAATGCATAACGCCCACCGTCTTACAGGCCAGCGTTCCAAACCAAGATCATCATATTTAGCATCCAGTTCAAATGTTGTACAGTAAGTTAACATGATGCATAAGAGAATGTGTTGAGGATGACTCAGAGCTACTACCACACCAATGTTAGCTCCTTTAAAGCTGTGTCCATTTTTATGTTAGCTTGGGTGGTATGGAGGACCAAGTTCAAGTTCAACTTTATTAGGTCCCCAAGGGGGCAATTCATGTACAGCATGTAGTGATGATGTGACAGCCAGCACATTCATACAAACTATAAAATAAACAGGATAAAACATACCTTCAACAAACAAGATAAAACATTACTGACAGGTACAGCATAATAAAAGCAAAACAGTTATCCTTAAGATTATAACATTACAAATGTGACAAAATGAAATAAATAAATACATAATAATGAAATGTATCATTTAAATATTAAATACGTAATTAAATCATGAAATACACAATTAAATTATTAAATTCACAATTAAATTACTTATTTCATGATTTATTTATCCCTAGCCAGGTTTAAAATATTTCTAACCAAATTACGAGAGAGCAAGTTAAGGTCCTGCACGGAGGGAGACGCCATGTTTGAACCGACTTCACCGAAGCACAAATTGAAGCAATGGATTTCACATGCTCAGCGTTTAGCGTTAGTCCCGCCCACTGACTTTGATGAGTGAGACTGACAGTTAACATAATTTCATGGTGACACACGAGGGAAGAAGGTGACAAAATAAAAAAAATTGCATGAATCATGAAATAAAAAATTAAAAAAAATCATGAAATAATTTGTGTATTTAATCATTTAATTGTATATTTAATTGTGTATTTAATGATTTAATGAATATTTAAATGACACATTTCATATTTATTTATTTCATTTAGTCACATTCCATCTTCCAATGTATGGTGACAAAGTTAAATAAATAAATAAATCATGAAATAAGTAGCTTAATTGTGTATTTAATGATTAAATGATGTATGTAATATTTAAATGATACATTTCATTATTATGTATTTATTTATTTTATTTTGTTACATTCTGTCCTCCATATGGTGGTGGCCATCCTCAACTGGGTTAATAACAAATGTTAAAAAGATTTAGTTTACAATAGATTACTTTGGCTTGTTAAAATTTGTTTGGTGGTCCACGATATATTTTGCTAACCGACATTGTTGACATCTAAAGTTTTCAGCAAATATTTACATACAGTGTAAAATGAGTATGTGTTTGGAATGACTCTCGACTACTACCACACAAAATGTAAGCTCCTTATCGGTTACATTTAATGAGTTGCATCAATAATTACTTTCTGAAAGTTTAAATAAATCCATCCACTGGTTTATATTTAGATATTTGTAACGCTGCATACAAACAGGCACGGACAAAATCATTATCACCTCTTGCCTTCGATGAAAATGTCCTTATCTTCAAAGTAATTTTTTTTCCTTACCTCTTGATCTTCTTTAATTACTGGGTAACCAACTTGACAAGTGACAGTATCTTTTTGTGTCGCTGTGCATTTGACTGCGTCTGCCTGGAAGAATAGCATCCATAAAGTTCAAAGCTAATTTTAAGCTTGAAATACGACTTTTAGTTTTTACACTGGCATCATTTTAGCATAAAAGTTTAATATTTCTGCTCACAGGAGAGACGGATGAGTAGTAGAGGCTGCTGGAGAACGTGGCTGAGACCTGCGTGTTGTAAGCGTTTTCCTTTTTGTTCCTCACAGAAACTTCGAACAATAGCCCTCGGTTATTAGCGCTGACGAGGAAAGATGAACTAAAAGACAAAAACACAGAAAAATCTGTTTTGATCTTCTAAAATTTAAAGTCACAAACTCAAAAAACTTATTATTTCCCCTTTAAATCCTCCAAGCTGAGGAACCTATTGTAAAGAGTTGCACCAACAAACATAAATGCATAGAGTACAAAAACAGAAGTTGTTAAACCACAAGTAGTTTAAAAGCTGCCGTTCGAAGTCTGTAAAAACTGTTCACGTCCTTTCATGTTCGTAAATACACAGAGTAAGTCTAGGGAAAACTTTGAAAGCTATTTTATGTGGCGTTGATTGCAAAATTAAAACCGTGCCATAAAACAGAAAATGGTTGGTAAGCATTTTGAAGGCACAACGTTAAACAACAAGGCGTCAGATTTGGTCTATTCTCGTCACAGCTCTTCTCTGTTCCACTGCATACCTTTCCATGACATAATAAGCAGTTCACACTTGTTGTTCTGTCAATAAATTATAGAGCTTCGAGGCTGAGAGCGTGTTATTATCTACTACATTCAGTGCATCTTCCAGGGGGACTTTTTGAGCGACTGCCACAGCATGATGTGCCACGAATAAAACTGATAATCATTAGTCAGCAGCTTCAATATTAAACATCTGCTTTATGGCAATGAAAACAAACATTCACGTGTTAAGTTTAAGAAAACAATGTTTTAGATGGGACCAAAATCCAATCTTTAGGTTTTGATTTAATGTTTAGTTTAAGACATAAGCCAAGAAAAACCAGACAAAAGTCATCCGATTCTGATCTAAATATTTAACAATATAACATATAAAGTATATAACATATACAGTTTATAAAGAGCTAGGTCTTCAGAGAGAGAGAGAGAAGCTTGACATATGTCAAACCAGCAAAAGCAGCCTCTTTTAAAATAACAAAACTAGGGATGCACAATATTATCGTCATGTATCGGCCAATATTAGCAATAAAGTTAAATATCGGACATTGGCCATTCCATCACAATATCTCACCGATATAAAAGGCTCCTGTTTAAGTTCATTTTTCAATTTAAGAAACCGTCAAGTATATCTATTAATGCACTACTACTAATGCGGCGCAGTTGCATTGTCGCTTGTGAACAGGTTGAGTTTAGATTTGTGAAAATTTACCAGTTTGCACTGTTTGAGTGTTGTCTTTGTGTTGGAGAGGGTAAATATCAGGAATAAATTTGATATTAAACATAATCCAAGTTGAAGTGTTACATCATTTTCAGTCCCCTTTTTGGCATCTGCATTTGGTATCAGGCCAAATTGACCGAGACCATGCAGAATAATGTAGTATTTTAATTCCACAGCAGAGAAAGCTATGTAGTCTCTGCAAGTAGGTCTAAGGAAAAAAAATATTGGTATTGGTATCGGTTATCGGCCAAATAAGTTTTAATATATTGACATATCGGATATCGGCCAAAAATCCAATATTGTGCATTTCTAAACCAAACTGTTTCTTTAGAGAAGGGGTGTCCAAACGCTTTCATATCTGTGCCAAAACTATTGAGATGAAAGGACTTGTGGACCACAAAAATGTGAACAACAGTTTGGAGAAAGATGAAAAGTTTACTAATTTTGGTGGAGAAAGAGTTTTAAATCGTTGTAGATTCAAAACATTAAAAGCCTCGTAAACACTAAGCTTCTACTTAATGATTTAATTTATTTGATTTGTTGCGTCTATGTTTGTTGTTTTCTCGAGTTTGGAAAGTTCACTGTAGTCTGCGCTCAGCAACAAGAGCGTACTTTGAGTACCGGTAAGTGTCGTTTTAAAAGGGGGTCGGTCATACTTTTGGACCATGGATGGCCCAAAAGGCTGATCAAAGTTCTGAAAAATCCTCCAGCTGTCAGTCGCTACAACTGATTCATTTAAGGTTTGAAGGGACTGATAAAGTTGATCAACTGCACTTTACATTAAGTGAAAATGGCCAATGTCCAGCTATTGATTATAGCCAAGTTTTATGAATAATTATCCAAAAGTTTGTAAAGGTTTGTGGTGCTTTGTACCATGATGTGAAAATGAAAAGCTTTATTATAGCTAAAGGTTTGTATTTTGCTTAATACTACACATTTTAAGAAAAAAAAAATTATCTGTTTTGCTGTTAAATCTAAACATCATACAAGAAGAATTTGCAGAAAGTCTGCATCAACCTCTTAAGCATGCTGGCCAAAATGATACCATTCTTAAACTGCAGTTGTGGGCCTCACAAAATCACTCCAAGGGCCGCAGATGGCCCTCGGGCCGCACTTTGGACAACCCCGCTTTAGAGTTTGCCAGAAGATGCAACAAAAGAGTCATAGGAGTAGAAGAACACAGCTTTGCCCGAGCTTGTTCTGCCACACACTGATGATACCATCGCATGACGTCTGACGGTAACCTCAAACTAAAAGTTACACAAGGAGTAAACAAAGAGTGTAGCTTGTTACTGTTCATTCTGTACGTTTATTTTAGCCCAGTCCGTCTTACCTGGACACCTTTGTGTTCGTCTTCACGCTCAGAACCAGATCACTGACGCACACCTCGTCTGAGCCACAGTCTTTTGTGAAGGGGATCTGAAAACAGTAAAAGCCCAGGTAATTTACTTTGATACAGTTATACGGTTAGTTTTGATATGGGTGATAATGTAATCGCTTGTGATATTTCTCTGTACTGCTGCCATAATACTGCATTGACCAGTAGACATCTGGTGTCAACCCCATTTACTTAGTCAACACAAATATGGCTGTCGCTCCGTCAATTTTACAAACATTAATTTAGAATTGGGTGTGATGGTAGCTGAGAATCATCCCTAACACACACTCCGAGCACCAACAGATCCACATGAGCTCTCTGTTCAAAACTTTGGCATGCTAGGCAGCCAGGAGTACTGGTATGCGTTCCTTCAATCAATACTAGTTCTGTTGCTCAAGTGCTGCACTCAGTTTTGAAAACCTCTGATAAAAAAAGTAAAATACGGTACATGCTTTCCACTTGAATTGGTTTCAGTTTTGTTGCTTTAGAAACCAGAAATTGTGTGACTAAACAAAACAAGGCAGCAATTATCACACGGGCAAAACGTGTAATTTTACATGAATGTGCAGACACATTGCAATTGTTTTTAATGGGTTGTCTGATCTATTTCCTGTTAACATAAGAAAATAATTTATATATGTATATACAGTATATAT
>JARVLU010001462.1:9536207-9549906 GCA_031762415.1 Simpsonichthys santanae
GGTCTCTCTTGTAAATGAGTCCTCGAGGCTCAATGAGATTAACCTGCCTAAATAAAGGTTGAATGAATGAAAAAATTTAGGAGTCTCTATGGCTAAACAATTCACAAATCAGTAAGTAGCTCTTTGTTAGCTTCATTTAGTTCATCTAGCTAGTTCAACTAAGCTCTTAATTTTGTCAATACAGTATTATGCTAAATCATTTTGAAGTATCTGCCCTTTGCACAAAAATCCTTTTAATGCATCAGGTTGGTTTGCTGGTAAACAGGAGCTGAAAGTTATTCATAGTAATCCTAAACATTACAAGTAACACAAACAGTCACTCGTTTTTTTTTTGTTTTTGTTTGTTTTTTTAAACTGGAATTGATGGTAAAGTTACCTTTATAACCTAAATAAACTAAAACAACTAAGGTGTGGATTCATACTACAACTAAAACCTGCCTGTAGTCAAAAATGATAAAACACAACTTAAAGTGGTCATTAATCCGAATAATGTTGCTCACTCTGAACAGCAGGAGAAAAGGCAGGCCGAAGTTGAAAAAGGGGGTTCAGTTTTGCACATAATCCTGGGTAAAAGTTTTGATCTCCACACTGCTGCCCCCAAAGTGGACCACACATCTGGATCAGAACAAATAAAATGAAAAAGAGATACAAGAATTAATTTGTCTGTCTGGGATTAATAGTTTTAAATCTAAAACAATTCATATTGAAGTGTTTTTATTCCTAAAGGGAAATAACCACATCATCTAATCTATGCAGAAATATAGTTTTTTATTTATTAACTAAAATAAAAGGTGCTGGATATGGGCATCGGCGACCCCCGTGACCCAAAATGGAAGAAGCAGGTAAAAGATAATGGATGGATGGAAATAAAAGGTTAGCATTACCGTACTTTCCTCCCTGCTGAACCATTACATTTAAATAAACCACAAACACACTTTCTTCCCCCCAAATTTGTCAACTTTATGTAAATTTTAAAGGGAATTGTGAGTCAGTCTGTGTTTGATGACGAAACAGGATGTGTTCATCTTATGATGAGATTATCCTGACAGCAGCTGGAAGCTGTAGATGTTAAACTACATATAGAATAATGGATGCTCCTAAAATAATTATTAAAATAATTGTACACAGGTGAGAAGCTAGTCTTTAAAATAGCTTGATTTCATAAACACACACACACATGCATGCACGTAACTCAAGGAGAATAACCTGCATAAATAAAGGTTGAATGAATAACATACCATAAAGTCACCGACAGCTGGCATCCAGGTAAGAGTCAAACCCAGGGACATGTTAATGTTGACGTTTTTAACATCTGGAATACTAACAGAATCTGTAAATAAAATCATGCAGTTTACATTATAGTTGTTAAAATCTGTTATTTGAACACTTAAAATACTACCACAAGTTTAATGACTGAGTGAATTGCATGCACTTATAGAAAAATAACTGTGATTCCTTGCGATACATATCTTTTTAAAAGAACAGCTGATGAGACCTTTCTGGAGTTTTAACAAACAGTTTTGCTGCAATTAGTCATTTTAAGGACAAGGCTGGTGTTTGGTTGGGAGGTCAAGGGTTAAACAATAAAACAGGAAGTTTTACTTTGAAGGTTGAGCTTGTCGCAGCTGTTTCTAGATCCTGAGACTGGACACTTGTAAACATCCCCCTTCCTGTTTGCAGTGAAGCCGCTCCATGGAGCACCAACCAGGAGCCTGCAGAGAACCACAAACAGTCTTCACCTGCAAAAACGCTCTGATAAAAATACATACCTTTAGACAAAAAGCAAAAAATAGTTAATAAAATATGATGCAAACAATATATGAAATTCTATTTGTGCCTTTAACAGCATCATGAGCATGCGTCAACAAATCACTCATATCCGTTCTTTTAACGTTCATGGAGAAAAATCCCAAGAGATACTTTACCTCCACATCACTTTATGAATCACATCCTGCACATTAAAAGTGTTTCTGTTCAAGTATTTCACATAATGTAAACAAAGCACGGAAACAAAACCACCGTAACAGTTTATTCTCTGTTAGTTTGAGATCACATACTGTGTTGCTTCTCTTGGAACTATTCAGTCAGAGACGACTATCAGACGCTGCTTTTTCCTCGGTTACGCAATCAGGACACTCCTCCAGACAGTGAATTACTCTGACACTGACTGTAGTGTGAGTGTACACAATCCAGACATGACTGAGAAGGTTTGTTACTGCTTAACTTAGAGGAACAAATGAAGGGAACTAACTGCACGAAGCTTTCGGCAGGGATGTTTGAGTAGCAGCTGCAGAAAAAAAACCATGGATTTTTTTTAAATCATCATCATTATTCTTTTGTTGAGAGTTATGGTGTTTGGCAGAAACTACCCAGAGCAGTGTTATAAAATGAAGTCAGTCTCACAAATAAGTTGTAAGAAAGTTTCATTTTTATATGCGACCATACGAGAGAAATAATCAATTTTACCCATTTGCAGAATAATTAACTGTTTCTTTTGACATTACTTTCATTGTCTTTTATTGCACTATTTACAGTGGTGTACTTTGTACTCTGTCTGCGCCCAAGTGTCTTGACGGATGGGTACTTGTCAAATGTAGCTGCTTCCATTACAATGTTTTGGCACTGAAAATGCAGCGTTACAGTACAAGCATCGCAACAGCACATGTAATTGTGCTAAAACAAGAAAAGAAAAGGAGAATTCAGGCAAATTATTGTAGGAATAAACTGAAACTTCAAAAGTTATTCTAGACTTGCTTATTTTTATCCTCATCAATAAATTGGATGTTTGGTGGACTGTACCAACACAGAGAGTGACAGCAGTGGTGCAAGAATAGTTCAGTGTTGTGTTTACACAGGAATTTACTATGATAAGCTCCTGCTAATGCCAAAGGTTTACACATTAGTTCAAAAACCACCAGTGTGGTCACAGTTTACATGAACTGGCAAAGGCAGTCCAAGATATAATTAAAAAAATTGAACAAGACTGATTATAATTCATATTAAAGCCATCATCCACTTTGCCTCAGCTCATAAACAAAAGGTATTGAGCAGAATAATATGTAGTGCTCTTCTCACAGACAGATGTTGCAACAAACTAATGTTGGAGTCATATTACTATGGCATATTATTATAAGAGAGTAAAAGACATGCCTGCCGGTCAAGATGACACTTCCTTTGCTGGATCAGGGTTGTGGAGACTTGTTAAGAGGCTGCTGAATGTTTAAAGATAACTAAATGCATCTCTGCGCATGTAGAAACAAGATTTCTGTGCAGAATGAAAACATTTTTTTTTCTGGCTTTCAGCTGCACTTATCAAAGAAAACTTATTCCAGCAATAACTTGTACTGTCTTGAGTCGTTCGCTAACCTTTTTGAAAATTGCCAAACTGATGTTTCCTAAAGCGCACGAATGTTTAAAAGTCAAAACCCTGCATGAACCAGGACTGATTTCTGTGACGAGCCTGACCTCTGCACAGGCCGATCTGTGCAGATTTTAAACTCTTTTTAAAATTTGTTTACACGTTCATTGTATTTTTTAAGAACAAAGTGGTCTGAATGAGCTAACCTTAGCGATAGATCCATAATAAATATCTTGGGCTGACATTCCTACCATTTGTCCTGATTGTTTGCCGCTTGTTGCACCGTGTAGCCGAACTCCTCTGCTGCCGGACCGCTGAAAATCTTTGCTCCTGCAGTGCCGACGTTGAAGGACAAAGATGGGCAGATTCTGTCAACTAGTGGAGTGAAAAAAAAAGACATTTTGTGAAATCTGTGAAACAGTTTGAGTGAATATCAGAATCAGCTTTATTATCATTGCACCGAAGCACAATGAAATTACATTTTAGTACAGCCCATCCGAGTTGAACATAACCAAACAGACATGGGGAGATGGAGGTGTCTGAGGCTGCGTCCTCGTGGGAGGCGCTGCCATTTTCGTTTAGCTTAGAAAGAGAATCACAAGGGAAGTGGAGATTAAAGTTGCAACAAAAGTCAGCAGAAACAGCATATTGATGATATAATACATATAATTCAGAAGATATGTAAAGAGAGGCTCCAATAAGGATCACTGGACAAAGGGCAGAAGCAGGAAAGAAGCAGGAAAGAAGCAGTGGCAGAAGCGTCCGCCTTCGTTGAGAGCAAGCAGGAAAAGGACATGAGTTGTAGGCTACTGTGTGTCAGAACAGTATCAGATTACAAAAAGTGAATTATTGTCATTTTCACAGACGAGAGGCGAAGGCGCTTATTAATGGTTTTGTCTGTGTGTGTCGTTACCAAAATATTTCCTGACAGACTGGACAATTTGTAATGAAACTTTCAGAATGTCATCTGTACTATAGCTGAGTAACCTTTGGAGTCAATCTGATTCAAGATGGCTGCCACAGCTAATCAACATTATCCAACATTAAAATGGCTATAACTAAATTTTACAGATACTGAACTAAAATGTAATGTAGTTGAAAGTCCTTCACAAAATATACAAAAGTCTGAATTTTGGTTTCAAAGTTTGACTAAAACAGCCATGATTTTGACATTTCTCTATCTAAGAGGGTTTTAGTCAAAAACTCTGTATGAAAGGTGGCAAGCGAGATGCATTTCTTAAAGAAATGCTAGGCCCTCATTTTTTAATGATTTAAATGCAGCGTCAGCGTTCACACAATTCTTTCTTGTTTAAAGTTTCCTACGATTTTAGACTGTTTCAGCATGCTTTTAGTTCTTTCAACTATTCAGGTGCAAAACATTTAGCTCTTTCAAGATATTACGGCTTTGACTTTTGGTATTTGTAACTTCTAGACTTTTTTAAATAGGGATATTTTATAATTAAATTAAATTGTAAGAAATGCAATAAAATCTCTTCAAATCTTTTGCTTTCTGAATTGTGCTATGAAAGTTTCTTCAGCATATTTGCTTTATACATGCTGTTTTTAGCTTTTAAATAACACACTGATAATCTTAGTTCCAGCTATTATTTTGATAGATTTTAGCCTTTGTTTCGCTTAATTAAGCTATTAACTGTTTTGTGTGTTTTAGCTATTAGCTACTATTTTGCTTATTTTAGCTTGTAGTTACTGTTATAATGGTTTAGTTTTTAACTAAAACACTGATTACCATAGCTTCCAGCTAATGCTTTGCTAGTTTTAGCTTTTAGCCTTTGTTTCATTTCATTAAACTATTAGCCATTGTTTGATTGCTTTAGCTATTAGCTACTGTTTTGATCAGTTTAGCTTTTAGCTGTTTTAGTTAGTTTTGACAGTTTTAGCTTGTAGTTACTCTTTTGCTGGTTTTAGCTTTTAACTAGCACCATAGCTTCCTACTGTTTTGATTATTTAGCTTTTAGCTAGTTTAGCTGATTTAGCTTTCATCTATTGTTTTGACAGTTTTAGCTTTTGGCTATTTTTGTATACTTTTGGATTTTAGCAACTGTTTCATTCATTTTAGCTTGTTTTAACTTATCTGCTGGTTTTAGCTTTTAGTTAACCAAACTGAAAATTATAGCTTTCAGCTTTATTGTTTTAGCTAGTTATGCCATTCTTAGCTTTCAGTTACTGTTTTGACAGTTTTAGGTTTTGATATTCTGTTGATTTGAGCTTTTGACTACTTTAATTTCTTTATTTAGCTAGTTTTATATTTTAGCAACTGTTTTGCTGGTCTTTGCTTTTATTTACAGCTTTGCTAGTTATAGCTTTAAGCTATCTTTTTTTTTTTTTTTTTTGGTCATTTTAGCTTGTAGTAACATGTCTGATGGTTTAAGCTACCAAACAGAAAATTATAGCTTTCAGCTATTGTTTTGGTAGTTTAGGCTTTAGCTCTTGTTTGTTTTAGCGTTTTGACTGATTTTACTGTTTTTGTTGGTTTTAAGTTTTGGCTACTTCCCCACCACCCGGTTATTTTAGCTTATGCAGTTGAGTTTCAGCTTCTGTGATAAATTTTAGCTGTCATTCAGCACTTGCGCTGACTGTATCTTCAAAAAACACATCCAAATGTTCTAGTTGTATTTGTGCACTCAGACTTGCAGCAAAAATGGTCTGAAAAGCTTTTCAAGACTTCCAGCACTTCCTCTTGGAGTCAGGTGTGGATGAACTCATCTCCAACACAAAAATATCCATGAGCCAAATAACCTTCCCAGCACCGAGGTTCTGCTTGTTGCTTTATAACAAGAAGGTTGTTTCTCAACAGATCCACCTTCAGACGATCTGATCTCCCTCAGGTTGAAACTGCTCGAGCCTGGTCTTGGTATCAGAGCCACAAGTCCACACAGGCATGAGATGAGGGCTTAGCTATGAACCTGCAGTAGCAGGAATGTGGATGAATGTTGGACCCAGGACTCCTCTGCTGACTCGTGCCACGCCTGTTTACCTGCAGCGCCAAGCAGGCGACTCATTCCATATATTTCTGTATATGTTAAAGTTAAGTTCATAATAATCCAGCAAAAAACATTTCACTGCAGTCAAGGAGGAACAATTCAGATGAATAAAACAAAGCAAAAAGAAACGCTCCTCGTATGTGCTGGCTGTCCACCGTCAGAAAACTACACGAAACAACTGAAGAAAACAACGTTTCTGTGTTCGGATAACGTTCAGCGGAAAAGAAACATCCGGGTAAATGAGTTTCTACTTACAAAAGACTATCAAAGCCAAGAAAACTTGTCCGCAAACGCGCTCCATCTTCGTCCTCAGTTCACGCGTTTGTAGTGACCGACAAAAGCCTCCTCGCGCTTGTCAAAGTCTGCGTCAAACCGGATGCCATGCCCTTATAAGGAGTTTTTCTCTTCCTTCTTACCTGCGGATACGAACTTGTACCATCCCAGGGTGAAGTCCATCAAAAAAAAAAAATGTAAGATTTCAAAACAACTCAGTCTTTGTTGCGCGCCCACATGAAAGTACGGCGGACGATAATGTTTTTGCCAGTGTCTGTGGTTATGTTAGGAAAATATCTAGCTAGACAGATGCAACTTGACGGAAGCAATTATTGGATGATCTACAACTGGCAACCTTCTGGAGTCAATATACCATACCATTTTATTTATAGAGCACTTAAAACAGCGACAAGGCCAACCAAAGTGCTGTACAAACAACAGGCAACACATAGGCAACATACAAAATTAAGTACAAAAAAATAAATAAATAAACAGAATACAGTATAGACAAAAAAATCATCGCAGATAATAAATATGACGACTAAACACAGATCATCTGGTGTTGAAAGCAACGGAATAGTAGCTTTAAACGGGATTTGAAAACCGAGAGGGAGGGATTCAAGATGGCTGCCTCAGCCAACTGACCTTTAAAAACAACAAAATAGAAAGCAACCCCTCAGTTAAATATATTAACCTAAAATGTGTGGCAGTTGCTGAGGCTGATCCCCAACACATACTAGGAGCACAAATCAGTGCAAAATCTTTGTTTATATGCCACTATGTGGTTGAAGTCAGCTCTGTTTGTTAGCAAAATATCTAATCAATCACTGGACAGCTTTTAATGAAACTTTCAGAAAGTAAACATTGGGTGTACTACTGACTGACTTTTGGAGTCAATCCAATTGAATATGCCACCACAATCAATATTAATCAACTTAAAAATGGCAATAACTCAGTTTTACAGATTTTGAGAAAAAATATAATGTTTTAGCTGAGTGTCATTCTGACATCTTGTGATAATGTATAAGATGTTAGTTTCAAGCTTGGAAAAAAGGCATGAAAATTTAAAACCTGGTATGAAGGGTGGCAGGCAATACACATTCCTTTAATGAACGCTACGCCTTTTAATTTAATCCATATTTTACACGAGTGCACAAATAAAACGACAGTAGTGAAAAAATAAAGTATAGTCTGGGGTTTTTGTGGCAACAGCTCTACAAATGTATTAGGGTGTTAGTTTGATCCAAGAACACATAAAACAACAATAGCTCAAAGAATAGAATCCCAGTTATTTGATGTGATGTAAGAAAAAAAAATCCCACAAATAATTTTCCTTCACTGGAAGATGATGCAAGAGCTTTAAATTAAAGAAAGTCGGGGCGATCAAAAAGCTGAAAGAAGTTTAACTTTCAATTAGTTGTGCCATTCCACAAGAATCATTTGGAAAGAGTTACAGCTCATTGCTCCACAGAGACAATTACAGCCTGTTATGTCATACTGGTGTGAGGAAATAATTTATGGAGGCTCCTCTTAGCAACGAAACTCCAGATTCCTCACTTATTAATCAATGCTTGAAGATTCAACACAGACTGAAAGGAGCTTGAACTGTCCTGAATAAATTCAAAGGAAGTTGGAGAAAATAGCCATCATGATGACATCATCCAGGCTTCCTGTTTTAAATAGAAAGGCTTCATTGTAAAAATGGTAGTTGTGGAATTTTAAAAATGTGGACTTTTATCAGACAAGAAGGGAAAGATTGTGGGAAAGGTGGGAGAAATATTGGACAGAATCACCGTTTGGCTTCTTTTAATATTATTAGTTGATCTTTGATTTTTTTAAAGACAATTACTTAACCTAAGTGGACTATTGGAGCTCCACAGTTTGAGAACCAGTACTGTAATTCTTCCCATTTCTTCCCAGTTCAATTGAATCCAGAGATGATTTGGTTGAAAAGTATTTTTTTTACAATCTTTGTGACTTTAAATTCCTGAAATAAATACATAGTCAATGGGTTGAGTCAAAGTCTTATAGTTCATTCTCCGTTCCTGAGCTCGCAGAGAAGTGGACACTAATGAAGAGGACAAAAAACAACCTCTATAAGTTAGAAACTTGCAAACGCAAATCCATACAGCGTGCATCTCTAAGGATGATGAAGGGCTGCATCAGACCTGCTTTAATCATCAGCCTCAAAAGCGTTAAGTTTTAGACCTTTTGCCATCAGAACCAGGAGCTGGTTCTTTGATAACCTATTTTACTTTTAGAAAAATCATGACACTAAACCCCCCCAAAAAAGACAAAAAGAACAAGAAAATGTGATTGAAATGTTCTATTGGGATCATATTAAAATAAGTTTTCATTTTGTGATGGAGCTTGCTCATTACCAGATTTATTCATAAAGAGACGCATTTTAAATTCTGGTCTGAATCCGGATTGTTCGTGGGAATAAAAAAAAAATACAAACATTATAAGCTTGTTGTTGTCTTTTAAATCCTGATTTTAAAAACAGTTCAGCCTACAAAATAAATATGCTTCACTCTAAAACGAGCTGTTTCTAGTTTTCAGCATGTTGTGCCGGTGAAGAAAGGAGGAGGTACACAAAACTTGCTTCAAATGCAAAATAGGAGACACATTCTGGTCAAAAATAACTTTGGCATTTCTCATTAAACAGAAGGCCAGAGTCATTCCATCTATTGCAATGTGTTCTCAACAAATCATCCAAGTCTGAAGACAACTTTATAGTGTCTGAATTTGGGAA
Organism: Simpsonichthys santanae; assembly: GCA_031762415.1. Lineage (NCBI taxonomy): Eukaryota > Metazoa > Chordata > Actinopteri > Cyprinodontiformes > Rivulidae > Simpsonichthys > Simpsonichthys santanae. The sequence continues at coordinate 9,545,596 of JARVLU010001462.1, forward strand.
TAACAGGATAAATAATGTGAAAAGCGTTGGCCTAACCCTTTTTTAGTTCATCTCAGCTGACTTGTCCTCTTCCTCTGTGTATTCTGACTCATGCACAAGTCACTGGATGAGCTGAAGAAGCTTCAGTCTTTAAAGGAAGTTCAGGTTTTTATGGAAGTGAGGCAAAGTTCCTGGAAAATACTTTGGGCCTCTGGTTGTGATAAGACAAGACCCAACTGCTGAATCCCTTTTTCTGCAGCAGGAAACCACATTCCTTCAGTGAAATGTTCTCATTGAAACAGCAACAGCTAAATGTTTAGACTATGTTTGTTACCATAGCGCAATCTAAAGAAGAGTTTACAATAACTGAGGCTGTATAACCGTAGTGTGTCAGTGTGGGCACGTTGTTAACAAATCCCCACCGAGGAGGCGGCACGAATCATTCCCATTTCACCAGGATGTTTGGAAACCCTTTCAAATTACAAACCAACGCTTCTTCTGACATTTAGCCTGATGGATCATTTTATTTCTGCTTCCACTAACAGACTTCCAGGCAGTGTTGCCAGATAGAGTCAAGGTTTTCCAGCCCAAAAATCTGTTAAAAACCGCCACATCACACAAAAATCTGCCCAGTCAATATATTGTTACAGTATATTTACTGTTTGAACATGAACACACATAAGCCAAGGTAATTTAACAATATGTGGCAAAACAATCCAACAAAAATCTTCCCAGAGTTCCCAGCAAAATCAAAATGAAAACCGCCCAATTGGCAGTAAACAGCCCAATCTGGCAACACTGCTTCCAGGTTTTGTGGCATTCAAAAACAGCAGAGGTCAACTGGTTTTAAATGGTTTGAATGGTTTTAATAAACACTGCAAAAGGAGGAATTTACTGCCAGAAAAATGATAAAAATGAAAAGCTTCGCAGCTCAAATGTGGCAGCATGACTGAAAAGGGGATGTGACGTTTGTGGTGTTCTGCCTCATAATTGTTTTGTTGGTTTCCAGATGAAACACGGCACCGCAACAATATGTAGCCCTGAAAATCGCCACACTAGAATCAGCTGATGCAAATGAGCACAATAGAAACATGAAGGAACTCCCAGCAAAAAGTACAGCATTTTACAAATAACTGCAGCGCTGTCTTCTTGTTAAAGAATCTACGCCAAAATAATTTTTTTAATTAGAGAAAATAAAATAAAAACATACACTACATTTGTGTATTTTTTTTGTTTTGGCTTTCTGATAATTCAACAAATTGTTACAGATTACAGTTTTTTTTTTCGCCACAGTTGTTAAAAGGCGTGGAGAAATGGCTTTACAGTTCATTTATAGACATGATTTCACCTCCAGGACACAGAAGTCCGGATGAGCGGACCACTGCTTTAATCCCTCTTTTACACCCGTCTGCTGACCAGTGAGAATGTGCAGCTCAGGTCCGACACGTTGCATTATGAGCTGCAGAGTCCCATCCAACAGGCTCACTGAGCTCATCCAGACAGGATGGAAACAAGAGCAGTTCCCTGGCACGTGACTAGTTCCCAATTTTGCACAGCTGATTTTCAGACAATGCAAATGTGGATCGTGGTGACGTGTCAGTTTGCTCCCACCATGATTTGGCACCTGGCGGTTTGCAGATTAATGTCATCAATGTGCTTTTTCAGCAGGCTTACACAGGACACACGTCGTCAAAACGCACTCTGATGCATTTTGTTTCTGCTGTCCTTAAATGAAAAAATAATAATAATAAATAAAAAGGCATGTATGTAATAACTGACAGCAGAAAGCAATGTGCAGTCAGTCCACAGCTGCATGTTGGCAGTAAAGTGGTTTCCTCACAAAAGTGTAACAACCGACAGATGTGAAAATGAACTCGGTTGCTCCAAATCTTTACAGTAAACTGTTATGTGAAAGGCAGATGGCTGTTTTGCATGAATCTTACTGAGTCTCCATTGTCTTTGTGCAATTCCAATAGAAATAATGCACAAATCAATCAATAATCAATCAACTTTATTTCTATAGCACATTTTAAAATGGGTAGCCAAAGTGCTGTACAATAAGACAAAAGACAAGTTAATTAAGACAATAAAAACATTCAAAGCATACACAAAGAAACATAAAAACATACACATACCAGTTTTACTGCAGGTGTGTTAAAATGCCATAAAAGATAAAATCACGTGTTAAAAGCCAAATAATAAAAGCGTGTTTTAAAAAGAGATTTAAAAACAGGAAGAGAGGAGGCCTGTCTTACACTCAATGGTAAGTTGTTCCACAACCTGGGAGCAACAACAGCAAACGCTCGGTCACCTCTGAGCTTCAGCCTAGTTTTAGGAACTGCCAGCAGCAACTGATCAGCTGATCTTATGGATCGGGGTGGGCAGTAAGGCTGAAGCAGCTCAGACAGATATGGTGGGGCAAGGTTGTTCAAGCCTTTAAAAACAAACAGCAAAAGCTTAAAATGAGTTATGTATTGCACAGGGAGCCAGTGAAGGGACGCCAGGACGGGAGTAATATGCTCACGCCTACGTGCCTGAGTTTACAGACGAGCAGCAGAGTTCTGCACAAGCTGCAGACACGCGAGAGAGGTCTGGCTGATCCTTACATACAGTGCATCACAGTAGTCAAGACGAGCTGTGATAAAAGCATGGATTAATTTCTCCAAGTCGGGTCTTGCTAAAATTAGTTTCACTTTTGCTAGTTGGCGAAGTTGATAAAAACTTTTCTGAACAACACTGCTGATCTGTTTTTCAAATTTAAAATCAGACTCACACTTCATCCCCAGACTGGCAATCATCAGCATAGAAATGAAAAGAAATGCCATGTTTCCTAAAAATAGAGCTGAGGGGGAGTAAGTAAAGGGCAAATAAAAGAGGGCCAAGGATTGAGCCTTGGGGTACACCATGTGGAAGAGAAGCAGTAGAAGACATAAAATTGTCAATATTTTCACAGAAACTCCTATTAGTTAAATAGGACTGAAACCAATTGAGGGCGGCACCCCTGATGCCCACACAGTACTCAAGACGAGATAAAATCCTGTGATCAACGGTGTCAAATGCAGCAGACAAATCTAAGAGAACTAAAACAACAAACTTTCTGGAATCTGTTAACAGGAATATTAAAACCCTCAAAAGTGCACTCTCTGTACTGTGGCAGGCTTTAAACCCAGACTGAAACGGCTCAGTGATACCATTGTCCTCTAAAAATGGCAACAGCTGGTTGTAAATGCACTAAACTGTTATGTCATTTATTTTACAATAACATAATTACACAAATTATTTAACTAAAAATGAAAAGCCACCAAAGTTTTAAGCTGTTGTGTTGAGAAATGACAAAGTTGTAGTCATTTTGGGCAAATTTCTAAAAGAAGGTTATCTCATACAGGTATACGACATGTCCTGCTCAGAGTATGTGTTGTGAATAACTCTCAGCTACTACCACACCAAACTTTAGCTCAAAACCAGTAAAATGGATGACTCATAGTCATTTATGTACTGTGGCAGCCATTTTGTAGTGGGTTGACTTCAAAGGTCAGTGATTACCTTCTAAAAGTTTTCACTGAAATCAGTCCAGTGGTTCAAGATATATTTTGCTAACAAACAGGGCTTATGACAACAGTTGACGCCAAAGATTTAAACAAAATACTGTATTGCACAATGTGCAGAGCTCATGTTGTAGGTAATGCTCAGCTAGTCAAGTCAGCTTTATTTATAAAGCACATTTAAAACAGCAGCTGGTAAAGTACAAACACAGAGTTTAAGTTTAATAGAGCAATAACCACTTTTGTGTTAGCTAAGGTCAATTAGCTGTGACGATCATCTTGAATTGGGTTCACTTCTGAAGTTAATCAGTTGTATCAGTTAATCAGCCCTCAGGGCTGTGTGTTGAGCCCCCTCCTGTTCACTCCCATATGACTGTGCACCTACCCATCCAGGATGTCATATTGTAAAGGTCGCAGACGATACAGTGGTGGTTGGATGCATCACAAACAACGATGAGTCCAGCTACAGGCAGGAGGTGGAACACCTGGAGAGCTGGTGTAGGAAGAACAACCTTCACATCAATGTGAAGAAGATGAAGGAGATGGTCATGGATTTCAGAAGAAGAGCAAATACACCTGCCCACCCCACCCCCAAACATCAGAGGATCTGTAGTGGAAGTGGTCTCCAGCTACAAGTACATGTGTGTACACCTGAATGACAACTTCAGCTGGAGCAACACCACCACCAGCCTGATCAAGAAAGCTCATCAGAAACTCTACTTCCTCAGACGGCTGAGACGAGCTGGTCTGAGAAGCTCAGTCCTCACCTCCTTCTACAGGTGTGCAGTGG
>JARVLU010001462.1:9559448-9576113 GCA_031762415.1 Simpsonichthys santanae
CTCCGAGTTACGGCAGAATCGACCTACGAACGGTTCTTAGGTCCGGAACCCGTTCGTAGGTTGAGGACTGCCTGTATTAGGAAAATGTCATAAACTGGTATCGGGCATATTTGTTCAAAGTGATAAACACACCTGCTGCAGGCAGCATCCAGGAGAACAGTTCTAATTCTCTGGATCAGTTCTTCCATGTGATGCTTTCTGCTCTTTATCCATGCATCCTCCAGAATGGACCCCGTCAGCTGCAAATACAAATTATTCTCATTTCCTCTTTAAATACAAGTAGATTTCTGAGCATATCCGAGTGAATGTGGGCACCTTCAGCAGTTTGACCGTGCAGATCAGATTTGCATCCACAGGATTCGACAGCAGACTGTCCAACAGGTCTTTCAGAGCACCGAGGAGGACGTCTGCTCTGTTCGGAGGTCCCTTTACACTTTTTATCTAAACACATTTAACAAATATTAGAGTTTTTATTTGAACAAAAAAAATTATCACTTTTCTTTAAAAGCCTTCTTACCTCCAAATTCAGATAGAGTTCTCCCAGGAACAGCACGAAGGAGTGAAATTTCTTCTGAGTGTCTGGATCTCCCCGAACAGCTGCTTCTCTTTTTTCATACTCTGTATGACACCTGCAACAGACAATAATCTGTACTTCTGAAATCATAACCCAACAACTACTTTTTAAGTCTTCCATACAACCTCCACATCTTGTCAGATTAAAATAATTTTTCTGCACCTAATTGTATGTGTATTAAAAACATTTTCTATCTCCTGCAGTCTTCACCAAGCGTTACCGGTGCACTTTATAAACAATGCTGCAGTTGGATTTTTTTTAATAAGATTTTGCTTGAATCTGATTAAAGAGGAAACACCAATTCAATTTGAAGAAAAATCGGATAAGTACCGTTGCAGTAGCAGTTGACGGAAGTTGCCACTTTGTGAGCTGAAGGCGAGGTGATGGGAAAGATGGTTACAAAGCCTGGCTCCGGTGTAGGAGAAGTTAGGAATAGCAGTAGACTGCATCAAAGACAGAAATGTTTCAGATCATATTTAATACATTTGATGCATTTGGACACGTGTGAAGCTTCACAAACAAGAGGTCAATGTTTTCGAACCTGTGTGAAGACCAGTTCCACCAACTCCTTCAACAGCTCTTCAGTAGTGACCCAGGAATTGAGCGTGCCACTTATGTACTCTATGTCTGACTCGAAGGAGCCCGGAGAGGAGCTCAGGTGACCGAGAAACTCTGAGACTGCATCTGCCAGTGACGGCTCACCGTAATAGTGTTCGCTGTCATCATAATAGGTAGGATCCTAATAAAACAAATAAAAGAAGAAATACAAACATAAAAAATTGAACTGACAACTCAACATGCACTGCGGAGAGCTCAAAATAAAGACATGGATTGTGATTTACTTTATCGGTTCATTGTTTTATCATTTTCTTACTTCATATGAGATCATTCCCGAGGGGACAAACTCTGGAGCGTTAGCTGAGAGAGTCGATGACTTGACCAAGGAATCCACATCTCTGCTCCCTCTGGAGTCAGATACGTAGTTAGAGGTTGTACTTTGTCGTGTGTTGTCTTCAACATGAGAAAACAGAGAGAGAGAGGTGTTTTCAAGGTTTGAAATGTGAAACACGTTGAAATATAAACCGCCTGTGATGACAAGGAGTTCAAAATTTAACTCGTACTAATAAAAAAGTACAAAAAATGTGACTTCATATAGATCTGAGATTTCTAAACGCTGTACGAGATTTGCGCACACTTGGTGCATTTATGTTCTTTTTAAAAGGCAAAACATAAACAGTTGAAAATATTATTTTATCAGGAGAGTTAAAAAGTTTAAAAATAAAACCAACAGCAAAAAAAAAGTGTTCACATCTGACGTTCAGATCATCCTTCATTAGACTCTTTCTGGGTCAGTTTATGCTAAAGAAGGTGAAGTCTAAAATGTGTTGTCTTGCGCAAACTCATTTTGGATATTTTATTTAAAAGAAGGCAGATTTCCTTGAATTACTTCAATGTGGCTCTGTGAAACACTTCTTCAGGCTTTTGCATACTCTAAGGAATCTTGAGGCTTATTTTTCTGTGAATCCAGTTGCTTTTTATAACTTTTTAGGCAGTTTGTTTTAAAGATTTTCAACCTAACCAATGCACATAATCAATTTCAGAGGAATGTTGTGGTTTTTTAAAACCCATTAAACATCAACTACGATGAATCATTCATATACATGTATAAAGTTAACTAAGATTATAAACGGGCGCTGTCCTTCTATACCTAAAATATTTTTGTCCAAATTAATGTTTTCATTGCTGTATTCAACACTTTGTTAGTAACAGCTTGATGCAAAAAAAAAAAAAAAAAAAAAAAAAAAAAGATAATCTGAAATGCATCAGACACTAGAGATAGACATATACACAAAAAACAACAATAAGCAAACAATGTTAAAAGAAAACATTATACATGTTTTACAGACTTGGACAGCTATTTCACAAGTTCATTAAGAAATATTTAAATAAAGCCGGTCTCTTCTGATGCTAAAAGTAATAATAAGGGGGTGGAAAAGAGACTTACTGTTAAGTCACTTCTGCACACTAACACTTTGTACAGAAACTTCACCAGGCAGCTCTGAATTACTAAATCTGAACAAATTTAGATTGGCTACAGATTATGGGATGCTTGCTCCACAAATAAGTTTCACCTTGTAAGTACAGTAGTTTGCTCTTGACATGACTGAGCAACGAACAGAACAGAGCTTTTTAGCTGCAACGTTAGCTTAAATGAATTTAAACTGTTTTATAAATGGTTTAGGTTTAGTAAGACAGGTGACCCCACACGCTTAACACATAATACGTGACCTGAAGCGGACAAAGATGAAATTGGTCCTCTACGACGCTGTCAACAAGCAAAAACAGGAATCGAATCTGAAAGTGGCTAGCTGCTTTAGCTCCGCTAGCTTCCTACCTGCTCCCACCAGGACGCTGCTCGCGCCGCCGGCGATGTTGCTCTCGCCAAAAGGCGGAGAAGTTCGCGGCTGCCTCAGCGGCTCCATTTGGTTGAACAGGGTACTTTTGGTGTCACCGTCTCCGGCGTTAAGTACTGCGAACCCGGGGTCTGCTGGAGCATGATTGCGTGTTCTCCCGGCTCCTGGAGCTCGGTCAAAATCCTCGTTCATGACTGCTTGTTTGAGATGGATGAAGACGTATTTCTCCCAATAACTTTTTTTGTTTTCCTGTGGATTTGAGGCAATCGTTAATGTGCTATCTCAATCACACACGCCTTATCTCTCCTCCATAGTGGCCTTTTCCCGATCCGCTGAGATAACCGTGTATTATTCTGGCTACAACTTTTTTTTTTTTTTTTTTTTAACTTCCTTTAAAAACATACCTCTGCCACTGAAAAGCAGAGCGTCGCCATCTAGCGGTGAGGAGTGGTAATGACAGCGCAGGCTTGAATCAGAAGTGGATAGATGTGTGGACTCTAAGTATATGGATGAATCATCATTTTATGATAGAAGAACCAAAGTTGCCTCGAATATATTATGACACATGCCCTCTAAAATAAAGAACAATTCTATTAAAAGTTTTAAGGAAAAGAATTGGAACTCTTAAACTGAAGGCAACACCCTCTGAAATCTGAATGACTGGTTTCAAGAACAGATAATTTGTGTAAATACAGACAATACCCTTTGATTTTATAAATGCAAACAATTAGGTTGTCCTGAGTCGGTCTTAACCCTGGAAAACTTTGTTGAACACGCTGTCTTGTGTTTTGTTGATGTCACTACCATCATTTATTCTTTCTAAATGTTTGTCCATTGTAAATTTCCCCAGACTTTCAAATTCACTGATAGCTATTTTCAGGCTATATATAAAAGATACATTTGTATGATGCATGACGTTGTATGTATGACAAGATATCGTTTGACCAATCTTATTTTTCACCTACCATAACACAGATGGCTATTTTTCAAAGCTGGCATGCATCCTAGAACAAAAATTAGTATTTTATTAGATTTATAAGGCTCAGTTATGGACTAGTTTCATACATTTTGTCTTGCTTATTAGACATCACGTTTGCATCTCTAAGTTGTTTGAAGAAAGGCATGGAAAACTGTCAGCCATTTTTAAAATGGCTGCCATCACTTGATAATTTTCACTTTATACATTTTTTCAGACATTTTAGCAACCCCTTTTTTCATTTTATGTGAAGTTACTGAACTATCGAGTCATGTAACGTCTTCCACTTGGGATTCATTTACCTAAAAGTATCCCCTGTTGGTAGGAAAAGTGCACAAAAACAAGGATTTGTTTGTGCAAAATTCATTAGGGAAAAAAATCAAAATAAATTATTGGAGTTCCAAGATTACTTTATTTATCAATATTTTCCAACTCTTATGTCTGAATTTAAAAAAAAATCCTAATTCTTAACTTATTTACTGTATACCAATTAAATCCAGTTTTTGCCCATGTGTGTTGTTTGTCTTAGCAGAATATCTCATGAACCACTGAAAAGATTTTATCGAATGCCCTGAAAGTGATCACTGCATGTACATTTAAAACTAATTCACTTTTGGAGTCAATCACATTCAAGATGGCCACCGCAGCTTCTTATATAGCAAACACAAACATGGCCATAACTTAGTCTGTTTTACAGACAATGAGCTAAAGTTTTATGTGGGAGTCATCATCAACACATTCTCTGAGCTCTCGTCTTGCAATTCTGCATGAGATTGCACAAAATGCTCTTTTCAGGGATTGATCAAAATGATTGTAACTCCGCCCCTTCTCAACATAAAATGAGCACATGGAATAAAAAGTGGCAGATTATGAGCATTTCTTCAAGGAAAACTAGGCCGATATCAGGTGTAGAGTTCATCAATCTTATTATGAAGCTTTGAGGAACAGCGACTCACAGAAAGTCAACGCATCACAAGTACAGAACTTATTCATGCTTTGTCTGTCTGAGTTTCTGACCCGTTCTGACTTCCTGAAATAAAAAAGGTGGTTTTATAGAAACTCATCTGGGAGGTCTCCTGCCCCCACCCTCCCCCGTCTCAGTGTTTTCCAGAACTCAATTCAATTCAGTTTATTTATATAGAGCCGAGTCACAACAGAAGTCATCTCAGGGCGCTGAACAGAAACATTCATATATAAAAATAATAATTTAACATTATTTATCTGAGGAGCACACTGCTTTGAGTTGAACTCCATCACAGAATTATCATCTTGAGCATGAAGGCGACAGTGGAAAGAAAAAACTCCCTCATGAGGTAGAAACCTTTAGCAGAACCAGGCTCAGGACAAATGGTCATCTGCTTTGACCAGCTGGGTTTGAGAGGAACGAGAAGGAGGAACAGATACACAATGGCAGATGAATAATCACATGTTAAGATAGAAATAGTGTCAAACTATTCAATTTTAATTATCCATTTAAGGAAATTAGGTCAATTTGTCCTCTAGTAGTCTAAGCTTAAGGCAGCATAAAACCCAACTATAACTGTAGGAATTATCAAAAAGTAAATTCTTATGTCCAATCTTAAAACTGGACAATGTTTTAGCCTCACGGGCAGAAACTGAAAGTTGGTTCCACAAGAGAGGAGCCTGATAACTGAAAGATCTTCCTCCCATTCTGCTTTGGGAAACTCTAGGCACCACGAGTAAGCCCTGCAGTCTGAGAGCAAAGTGCTCTGTCGGGAAATTATGGAAAAACGAGATCTCAAATATAAGATGGATCTAGAACTGAACCCAGGAGGCTGCTGGCCTCAACGTTCCCTGGATCAGTGTGGTGGGAAACGTCTGGCCTGCAGACCACTGGTGCCTCCACTCCATGAACAGTGAGACCAAAGCAGTTTAACATCAAATAACATTGTAATATCATTTGCAATGACCTGAAAGTAATAAAATGATTATTAATGTAGAAAAATAATATTTGAATGCATCAGGACGCAGATGAGTAAATAATGTATTTCCATCACATTATGGTTTGTTTGTTTTTCTTCTTTCGGCTGCTCCCTTCCGCTGGGGTCACTACGGCAAACTAACTCATGAAGACTTGACAATTGTTGTGGTGTCCTTCCTGATGTAACCACAGACCACCGAGCTACCACAGCTCTCTGTGTGGAGCAGAGAGTTGCCATCTAGGGTGCCTGGGGGAGCAGATGTTGGGGGTTAAGGGCCTTGCTCAAGGGCCCACAGCGGGGCAAACGAGGGTGGAGACCTTTACCACCAACATTTTGATGTTGTCAGTTCGGGGAGTTGAACCGGCGACCTTCCGATCACAGGCCCACCTTCTGCGTCACCACTTCTCACATTTTACTCTTGTTAAATAATTAAATTCACTAGAAATTATAGGAAAATAAACAGCTGTTAATCAACTCTTTCTACACATTCAAATAATTTTAATTATCTGCCTTTGTCATAAAAGAAGCCCTGTTTGAATTTTTATTTATTTTCCAACAAAATGCCAAATTTCCTGCAATAAAAAGCCGAGGGATGACCTCAGTGACCTCTCTGTCTGCCGCCTTGCCTTGCAGCCATGTTTGCAGCCGTGGTTGTTTGCAGAACGTTAAATGATGATGGCGCTCACACCCTGCTGTCATCATCAGAAACACGTTCTCCCATCACAGAAAAGGTCCTCGCCCTGTTCAGTAGCTGCCTCTGTCTTCACTTCGCTCAGTAGCTGCCCACTACCAACATGTGTTGCACCAGACATCTCAACACAACTATTCATTAGTTGTTTCGGCCTTTGGGCATTTTCCACTTGTTTCCCAAAGCTGGAGCGCATTATGCCACAAAGAATTCCTGTGCCAAAAATTCAGAAACACGCTTTGATAAAAAAGATTATGGTACCTATTTTGTGTTATTCCTGTCCCCCCCCCCCCCCCTGCCAGTTCCTTGGAGGGAGTTCAAGCATTCACAAGGAATGCAGAACATGACAAACGACTGAGATCTGTGTGTGCCTGTGCAGGGACGGGGGCGGCGGGGTCAGCGTAGGCACAGGTTCCCCCTGGCTTTTTGTCGACTCCATCATTACCTGCTTTTATAAATAATCTCTAAAACTCTGCTGCCGTGCTAAAATATGAATTAAAAACAGAAAGACATTAAAAAGCACCGATCGTTAGGAATAACACACAAGCGCATTAAAAGCGGAAACAGCTATGGGTTGTTTTTAGGAAATTTGAGATTTCTCTCTCGTTTTTTTTTTTTTTTTTAAATCAGAAAATAGTTAGACACAGTTTGCTCCAGAGCCATAATTTGTCTTATTTTAATTATAATTCATTAAATATTTCAGTAGAATCCAGTTCTGGATGAGACACAGACTGATTTTGCAGTCAAACTATTTTTACCACTGAATCATGCTGCTGTAACAAAATGCCGTATTTTTTTAACTATAAGGTGCATTAAATTACTTTAATTTTCTTAAATATTGACAGTAGGTCTTATGATCCTTATGTATTAACTCCGGTTGTATTTACTGACCTCAAACCGATTTTATGTGGCTATTGTGAATGAGTCAAATGAAGTTGGACTTCTCTGACTGTTTTGTTTCGTTTAATGCGCCTTATAATGGAGAGGGGGTTCTCTGCAGACCAAAAGTGGGTGTTTCTAAAGAACAAACACTGATTGGCTAATTGTATTTGCTGACTCTTTAGGCAAGTTATGTCAGCTCATTTAAAAAAAATGAAGGTTTCTAAGAAGCAGTGTTATATCTGCTGTTAAATAAATAAATAAATAAATAAATAAATAAATAAATAAATAAATATTCTATTTAGTTCTTGGGTTGTAGGCTGCACCTGACACAGGTTGGCTTGAGGGTCTGGGTACAACAAAATATGAAGCATCTGAAGCGAAACCTTCTCCATTTGTCAAAAAGTCTAGTCTCAATTAAAGATCATGAGTCCTGTAATGAGATAATGGCCCAAAACAAAAGTTAAAAACAATATGTGCTCTTTAGAAGTGCTCTTCTATGAGATCAGATCTATGCAAGGAGCTGAAACATGGACTGACCCTTAAAATGTGAGACAGCTGAGGAAGTTAACCAGTAAGAGAAACACCTGCTCCAGTTGTAGAAATCTTACAGAAATTGACAATCACTCATCTGCAGTGACGCTTTAAAAGGTTGAACAAGAAAATGTGAAGTGACAGGAATCGTTGTCCCAAAGCCAGTTTAAGTATCATTATTATTTTATTTACTTTATTTCTCTTTATTTATGAATTGATTGTAACTATTTTCACATTATTCTACAACCAAAATGGATTTTGTATTTTAATGTAATGGCTAGGTATTAAAAAACAAACATGTAGCCCTCCCCACTACACATTTATGTTGCTCTTATTTTGAAATGTAACCAAAAGTTCTGTGTTAAGAGAGGCGGAAAGAGAAGTTATGGAGACGCCGCTGATGTCAAACCATTTATGGAAAGATGAAGCTGTTTTTGCCCGTGTCTTGGTGTGTGCATGTGTTCATGCGCCTGCCACCATCTGAACCACATGGCAGATGCACTCAGACAATAATTATTAGATGTACATCTAATTCACTTTTGGACTTAACCCAATTCAAGATGGTCGCGGGACAGCTTGGACAACCCTGAGACTGAAGAACACAGCCGTGGTGTCGTTCTGTTCATCTCGCTCCCTCCTGTCCTCCTCTGCTCTCCAGTTTTACTGCGTGTCCAGAGATGGATGCTCTGAAGGCAGGATGAGAGAAGCCGAGGCCCGGAAGCCTGTGGTGTTAATGTTTCCCCCCGCGCTCTTTTCATCTGCCATCAAGACAGCTGTCACTGATTAGTGTGTTTGTAAATGATTCCTGAAGGAAGTAGGTGGTCAGACGCAGGTCATGTCTCTGTTTCAAACTCATTCACAGTTTCTGTCCTCACACACATTCAGCCTCCTCTAAAGCCGTAAACCCAGTTTCAGAACGACAAAGCTGCTAATGTTTTTTCGCCGAAGGCAAAGGTTGAGCGATGATGTTTTTACTCACCTCTCTGCGTCTGGCTGTGTGTGTGAGTGTGAGTTTGTTTTACTGTTAGCAAAATGTCTCATAAATCAGAGGATGGATTTAAATGAGACTCTCGTGGAGTCATAATTTGATGAACTTCTACAACTGCTTCACATTTTGAGTCATTTCCACTAAACTTGGCCGCAACAGCTAACTTCATGCCAAACACAAAAATGGGTATAACTCAGTCAATTGTACAAATATTGAGCTCCAGTTTGTTGTGCGAGTAGCCGAGAGTCATTGAGTGCTAAGAGACTACATTTTTAAAATTATTATTTATACCACATATTTGGAGTCAACAATGTATGTTAGCAAAATATGATCTAGCGGATATATTTTAATGAAACTTGCAAGACAATTACTGCGTTTACGTTTTCATCTGATTACATTTGTGAAACAACCCAATTCAAGATGGTTGCCACAGCCAACTGACCTTACCGGACACAAAAACAGCTATAATTAAGAGCTGTACAGCTACTGAGCTAATTGTTGGACCAATTGGACTGATTTTAATGAACCAACCTTTTAGAACGTAACAATTAAATGTTCCTTTACAGCTGATTGTATGAATGCTTAATAAGCATTTGTGATGTTTCTATTTATTATTCTGCTTACTATCCCTATTCCGTAAATTTTTAAGCCACTAACTTGTTCCACATGATGCTATTTCAACAAGTTATATCTAAACGTTCAGCTCTTTCAGGAGAACCCTGCTATGACTTTTGGTATTGTTTTAACGTTGGCTTTTTAAAATATTTTTCCTTTTCTGCCATTTTTTTCCTCCCTGAAAATGAATTTTCATTTTACATCCTTCATAACTTTTTGATCTGTTTACAACCTTTTACTGCTCCTTTCACATTTAGATACGGTTAAGCTTCTTTCAGCTTCCTTGTGCAAAGTTTTTAAAATAATTCAGCTACTTTAAGCTAATTTCTGCTGTTTTTTCAGCTGTTTGTTAATCCTTTCAGCTTTATTCAGTTAGCTTCAACATTTTTTGGCTTCTTCTAACTTCTTTCTGCTACTTTCAACTTGTTCTGCTCCTTTCAGCTTATTTCTACAAGTTTTTTTTTTGTTGCTAATTCTGCTATTTCAGCTACTATTTAGCTGCTTTTATGCTCATTTGAACTTTTTCTGCTAATTCCACATTTTTGCAACAATTTAAACTTTTTACAGCCTAATTCAGCAACAATGTGCTCTCTCCTTGCTTCAGGTAATTTAAGCTTATTTCTGTTTGTTTTAGCTACTATTCAGCTGTTTTGGGCAATTTTTTCAGGAATTTTCCACATTTTGTGCAATTTCTTCTTCTTTAAGCCTAATTGGGCACAGTTGTGCTCTTTCTACTTCCTTCTGGTAATAAGTCTCCTTCTACAAACAAACAAACAAACAAACAAACAAACAAACAAACAAACAAACAAACAAACAAACAAACAAAAACCACAGATAATTTCAGCTGTTTGACATCTGTTTTGTGCTCCTTTCAGCTTTATTCTGCTAACTACATCATTATTGTGCTTTTTCAAACTTATTTCTGCTCATTTCAGCTTGTTCTGCTCCGTTCAGCCTATCTCTGGAAGTTTCAGCTCTTTCTGCTATTTCAGCTACTATTTAGCAGTTTTTATGCTAATTTAAGCTTTTCCAGCTAATTCTACATGTCTTGCAATCATTTCAAATGTATTCAGCCTAAGTCAGCATAACATTTGCTCTCTCTTGCTCCAGGTACTTCAAGCTTCATTTTGTTTCTTTAGCTACTATTCGGCTTTTTTTCTGGAAATCATTCAGCAATAATCATTCACACTGAATTTTTGCAGGAAATGCAATTTCTCTAGTTAAACTTTGAATTCAAGAAGGCCACCCAAGCTAATCAACATTAGCCAGCACAAAAAAATGCCTTTAACTTACTCAAAATTACAGAAAATGAGGTAAAGATTATGTGGTAGCAGCCAAGAGTGGCTACTGTGAGCATTAACACGGGGGCAGCAGTGGCCATCTTGAATTAATGCATGTTGTTTTCATTCAGCTTTATCAGTTGGGGCTTTCTTCACAAAGAAATCAGTCCTGCGATCAGAGAATGCTGCAGCTCCCGCAGGGACGGGCTGATATTAAGAAATGATATCAGCATCTACAGGTCATGCCGGGTAAGTTGCCTCCCTCCTGTTTTGTTGTGGTTTTGCTTCCTGTTTGTTTGGGAGCTAATCATTAGGGGAATGGTTCCCACATGGAATAACTGGCCAGGCATTAATGGTTGCTATTTGTCCCTCCCAGATAAGAATAGACCTGCCGTGACCCGAACGTTTGCCAGGCGAAAAAACAAACTTTCCTTTTTTTTTATTTTTTATTTTTTTCAAAGTAAAATCCAGACCTCCTGCACTTCTCTGTGTGAAAGAATAAACTCAGCTGAAGAGGAGGAAAATGTGATTTTATTTTACTTTTTTTTGTTTTTACACAACAGAGTTTCTATAAAAAGTAGAATGCGAAGGAATGCTAGTGTTCCTTCCAGTTAAATATCTCACAAAAATAAATAAATCATTACAGTTCAGTCAAGACACAGTGGGTAAGTATCAAAGTGTTACTTTAAATGTGCTTCATCTTCTAATATTTCATGCTGTCGTGATGATCGGACAGATTCTTCCCTTCGGTCCGTCTCACCCCTTTGATAAACGTCTCACTGGAATATTTGGAATATAATAACACATCTAACTGGGATAGCATCTTTAGCATTGCCCACAGACTCCAGCTTTAAACTGTTTGGCACATCATTTACCCTGCAGCTGGTGCCAATCAAAACACAGATCATCTTCTTTCACCCAGTGAAACACATCATCTCCATCTCAGAGACCGCTTGTAACAGTGTTAGTGCCGTATAGTTTGTTTCCAAAATGAGAGATTTCCTAATTCCTGTTTTGTTTTTAAGTTTTGAAATCCTCTCTGTCCAGTGCTGTAGGTGGCTGCTCCCACTCCAGGTGGGCTCTCCAGTTCACACCATGATTGGGAGGAAGTGGGTGGCTGTGTTCTTCCTGCGGGTTTTCTTTCCTCTCATGGGTCTGCCGTGGACGTTCAGACCCATGAACATCTGCCGCTTCTTGTTCTTCCACTCGGCGGACGCGTACGTGTTGTAGCCGTTCTCCTCGATCCGCTCCTTCAGTTTGCAGTCGACGCCAAACTCCCTCTGGGAAAACAGCAAGAATTGTGTTTCAGTGTTTGGACCCCCCACAATGTGTAGCTGTGTACCATGGCTTCTTTCTAAAACCATCCAACCCACTGTGCAGATTTGAACAAAACTTTTGGGAGATGTCTACACTTATTTAGAAAATGTATTTGTGATGTTTTCAAGTTTTTACTAAACTTGGGTCTGGGTGAAGGTGGTGGTGGTGGTGGTGGTGGTGGGGGGGGGGGAATCTAAAGTCTAAACAAGCTGTTTCATTTATCACTTTGTTTGATGTAATTCTGTTAAAAGAGTGATGAATCAAACTGCAGTTTAATATTATGAATTGCAATTAAATCTTATAAAATACAGATTTTTTTTTTTTTTTTTTTTGCTTTGGCTACCCTGGCCCATCCAAAAAAAAAAAAAAAAAAAAAAAAAAAAAAACAGTACCGGGTATTTCAAAACTCAGAGTATGGCGTTGCACCAAAATGTCAATGTAAAAACAGGTCTCTCTTGTGAATGAGTCCTCGTGACTCATTGAGACTAACCTGCATAAATAAAGGTTGAATTAAAGAAATGCTTAAAGTTGATGTGGTAGTAGCTGAGAGTCATTCACAACACATACTCTGCAACACCATGACATTTTGCATGAGACTGCACACAAAAATGTTGTAACTTTGGCAAATGATGTGATTAGTCTCTTTGGAATGATCTGTTCAGTTAGCTTTGTATAGATCTGGTAGAGTGCTGTATGAATGGGCAAATGAGGGCACAGATTGTGGAGTAAAGTGCTTTGAGTGATAAGATAGAAAGGTGCTATATAAGTACAGTCCATTTACCATTTACCATTTACATACTCATAAATCCCAACCAGAATAACCACTGTAATGACACTTTAATTGGTGATATGTCACTTTATCCATTGTTAGATACTTAACTAGACTGGTCCTGGAGTTTTTGAGCTGCTCAGAGACAGGATTATAATGAAATTATGACCCGGTTCTGACTGGGTTGAACTGGGCCAGCAATTATAAAAAAAGAGTCTCCCAGGCATTCAATATCCGTCAAGGAATAGACCTCATTTTGCTCGCTACATCACATAGAAAGGCTTTTTGAAGCACCATCTCATATTTCCTTACACGTCAATCCATGTAAGATCCGTTGTGATCACACTCAGTCACGCCTCCTCATACACGTGACAGGTTGAGCTCCCCTTCTGCGAAGGGAGGAGTCCAGGGCCTGTAAATCTATGATGCCACGGAACATCTCGCCTGCGTCGAATTATACCGGAGAGGCCAGTGCTGTTACTGTACCCTTTCCTGGCTTGATTTTAATGTAATTGATAAAACTTAATTCATGTTTCCTTGATTTATTGATAAGTGTGGGCTACCGCTTCTGAGGGCGGGGTGAACTGGGAGCCTCTCAAGGATGGAGGTGGGGCCTGGGGTCTGGAATAAGACCCGCAGGACACACACTGACCAGCAACACCATACTGATGATTTATTGCCTTTAAGCTGCTGTATTCATAACTATTTACTCACTACAGACTCATGTTCAGGCTGCTGTTTAATATATTGTACATTATTACTGTTTAGCATATACATGTATTTTAGATCCTTGTATGCAGTTTCTTTTTATACTTTATATTTTTTTCTATTTTTGAGTTTAATTGGGACCTTGAGTACACAATTTTGCTCCACCTCAAGTGATACAAATGACAATAAAGAACCTCGAACCTTCAGTGAGAAGGTCTTAATAGCTCGGTTCCATTTCATCGTTTTGGTCTTCTTCGGCTAATGGAATTAAACGTGTTTCAGAATGCCTGTTTGATGTTTCAAATTGTAAATAAATCTAATAATAGATTAACAGAGCTCGTTCCAATCAGTGGTCCAACAACATACTTATGAAACTAGGAAAAAACATCTTATCTACACTAAATATAGACGACTTAAAATAACTAGTCAAACCTTTTCTGGGAGGGGCCCACAGATTTGGAACGAGCTTGAAGAAGAGTTTAAAAGAGATGAAATTAATCTCCACCTTCAAAAAAATAAAAAAAAAAATAAAAAAAATAAAAAATAAAATAAAAAACTGTTAAAAACCAAATTGCTCTGTTTATATACTTGAGATCACTTGTAGGGCCTGTAACTGATTGATCAGAGGAAACAATCTGTTTTTATATGAAATTTGTATGAGGACTGATGTTTTATTGTGATCTTATTTTAATATGTTATAAATTGTATGTAATATGTACCCAGGCTCCGTCTATAAGCTTTAAAGAGCTTTTTGGAGACCTGATTCACACACTGTCATCTTGCAGTTATGTATTATGTATTTTTGATTTGTTTTGTGTGTGAATAAACTGATAATAAAATTCTTTAATTTGAAAGGCAATAGCTTTCTTTAATAACTAATTTGCAACTTAACCATTAGGTATAAAAGTCCCGTCTACAGAGCTACAATTACATTATTTAATACGTAACTTGATTTTATTTCCTGTTCAAATACAGACTAATAAATAACTCCCTATTCTATATTATTTGGTGCTCTTGTGCAGAATTGATTGCATATCTTTGAACAATTTCTGACAGAAAATCTCCCACGTTTCCTAGAGGTTCACACGTGTGCACGTGCCTGGTTGCGGAAGTCGAGTCCGAAGTCACGATAAGTTTGTCTGAGATAAAGGCTGAAGAATCTAACACTATCTGTGTGGACCCCTGCGTGTGCGACTCACCGCTCCGTACAGCTCTCCTTTCCTGCTGATCGCCAGATAGTAGTTGCTGTTCAGCCCTTTAATGGCCACCACTCCCACTTCCACTGATGTGATTTCCAGAATACCTGGAGGATTCACAACAAAAGGTCAGAGGTGTTAATTATCTAAATGAACATCAGACTCTTTAACACGTTTCAGGCTCTTCGTGGAAGAAGAGTTAACACCAACACAAAAAATGTCTGCATTTTTCTTAAAGGCATCTGGGAGAATAAAAGACCCTGCAACCCATTGCGTTCACTTTCAGGACCATTAAGCAGTAGCTCTTCGTCAGGTTGCAATTATTCCGAGCACATTCATCATTTTCTGTGATATTTTAACGTTATTTTACAGCCTACACCTGCGTAACTAATCCCAGCTGCACCGCTCATTTTGTTGGAAAATTAATAGGTTGATTCCACAGAGAGTCCCGGAGTTGCTTAGGTTCTGTTTCCAAGTCACCATACAAATGATTCAGGCTTCTCCTGGGTTAGCAGAAAGGTAAATTTATACCCCGGCTAACAAGCGTGTGTTTTTCCTCGCAGACGGCTGCGATTATTTGTGTGGTCTCAGTATCAGAGGTCAGAGAAATATAACTTCCTAATGTGTCCTTTGACCACAGAAGCCACTTGTCTCGTGTTTTGCTGCTGCCTGTTTGTAAGTGAATCCTGCTGGTTCCCATGGCATGTTTGATTTCATGCCGCCCTCCCTGACTTCCTCTCCCCTCTTCCTGTGAGCTGTCGTTATTTTATCTCGATAGGCACGCATGTGGAGGCCCACACTCACACACACACACACAAACACACCAACGTGGGGGCGTGAACTCCAAAGAGTCAACGACATCCTTTGATCAGATCTGTAGCCACGTCTGAGTCTGATGACTGTTTGTGTGGCACTCGGCTCTACTGTCAGTCCCACTCCAGAGGAGCTGCGAGGCTCTCAGACCCTGAGTGGACAGTGGATAATGCAGGTGACCCCCCACTCCCACCAAAAAACAAACCTAAATACATGGCAGCTTTCTTTCCTCGTCCGTGAGGTCTTGACTGTATTGATTTCTAGTTCAAAAGGGAGCACCTCAGGGCAGTGGAGGTTTGGAGCTGCAAGCTGGTGGTGGGGACGGTGACACAACGGCCATTGAAGATCTGAGAGGAGCTGGTTTCTGTAAGGGATCGGATGTCGGGTACGGAGTGAGAATGTAAGACAATCTATGGCAGTCCCTGGCTACTCTGTAAACATGGGAGGGATGAAAGGAAGGGGAACAGAGGAGGACAGAGGAGCCATGACAGTGAGACTGGGGGTGGAGTGAGGATTAGAAAGGCTGTAATGATCACTGATCAAAGTCAGCCACCGGAGGCAGGGGCGAGACAGGTTGTATATACACACGCGCACGCAGACACATGCACACATACAATAATGCAGCAGGTGAATATGCATTTATGTCCAGCTTGCAATCTTGCTGAGAGAATTAAAAAAAATCTCCATTTGCTGCTCAGTGTCTGAAAGCTACTGGTTTGCAACCCCACATCTGAAAAAGTTGAACCATTATGCAAAATGTAAACAACTAAAGGATGCAATGATTTTCAAACTTCATAAACCATTGTTTTAGTCCCAATGGAACACAGTAAATATATCAATTGTTTAAACTGTAGTTTGTATACCTCCGTGTCCAAACTTGTCCCTGAGGCCTTCAGAGGACCAGAACACTGTGACCCCATGTGTTTGAAACCAGGACACAGATTATCTCACAAGAGACACTTTATTTTTGT